>OY282387.1:3627500-3955743 GCA_958295455.1 Coleophora deauratella
GATGACAAATTCATTTCTGCAACAAAAAAATACTTTCTGTAAAAAAAATACATTCCGTAGATAAAAGTAAGAACCGCGCAAACCGTGCGTTTTATGCTCAGCTGCCACGCATTATTTTTCAACTCAGTATTTACTATGCTATCTCAATGAGAATTATTATTTTTAATTCCTAATTCCATTTTTTATTGTATCTGTAAAAGCTACATGAAAATGAAAAATAGAAAATGGAAATATTTTTTTCGAAGTAGGTAGCTTTGTTCACTTTTCGAACGTCATTCTTTTATCTACCTAACACGAGGTTCCTACCACTCGGAACTCGTACTCGTATACCCACCGTTTCGGGAAGTGTTTGCGAAGTGAGAAGAAATGGCGGGCCCTAAAGAAACTCCCTCCACACATTTAAAAAAAAAGTCTTATATTCTATTACATCTTAATGCTAGATCAATAAATGAATTATACAATGTCATGTCTGTAAATAAAAAAAATAAGAATAAAGAAAGAAAGGATTCAAAAGAGATACATGCATGCCAAGTTTCATGATTTCTGCCGAATGGGACCGGATTTGAAGCTAAGAAGTCGGACTATTATACGTACATCAATGTAAAAAATATAGGTACATACCTGAAATAGGCAATATTCTAATTTTGATTTTACTGGAAATTTTTAGAGCATTTTCTGCACGGCTCATTTAATTTTTTAAATTAGATTCATTTACTTATAACAGTTGCATTTTCTGTTTTACCCACATATATTTTATCATTTCTTTGTTCATTTTTATTCAAATTTCCACGAAATTCCTCGTTTGGCGCAAATTAGAGAAACATGGATGCTGAAATATGCGACACAAAGGATTTTATGATATGCAAAAGTGCGCGTTCACATTTTAATTCGGATGCTGCCGTTTTTAACATTCCGTTTTTGTCCTTTAAAATCCACATTGCCCCAGTTACGAAAATATAATGTTGATTGTTAAAATAAGAATATTTTTCTGCTCTCCTTTACAGAAAGCAAGTTTATTTCAGTACCCGAGTTTTTGGTACCTCAAACTTTAAACTTGGCTAATGAAATGAACTTACTTCATGTGGATCTTATAAAACTAAATAAAAACTCTTTTACAATAATTTCTACTACGGAGTCAAGTAAACCTTATGTAAATGAATATTATAATTTCCGTTTTTACTCGCTGGTAAACTATAAATTCATTTTTTAACCTCACCATATTTATTAATACCCACAGTACCTGAAGTCTTCAATCAGTGCAATCACCTGTGATGACATCATGGCGCCTTCTTCTTATCGTGTGTCACATTTAACCGTTCTATCTCCACAAGGTGTAGACAGCGGTTGCCTAGTGTTGCACTTAGCATCACCCGCGGTCACGTGTAGGGCATTTTAGATTTATACCTACGGACATGTGCAGCGTGACCATGATACACATCTAGAAATTAGATGTGCAGGTTTCCTCACGATGTTTTTCCTTCACCGTTAAAGCAGTCTGTATGAAAATGCACGTAAGTTTCGAAAAACTAATTGATGCACTGGCCAGGATTTGAACCCGAATTATGGCGACGAAACGTAGACATGGATAGTACACTTAGTCCACAAGCGGAAAGCCACAAAGCGTGCCATAGAGAGAGCTATGCTCGGAGTTGCTTTGCGCGATCGAATCCAAAACTAAGTTATTCCCCAGAGCACCTAAGTAGCTTAGCACCTTGCTTAGAGAAGTATCACACTGAAATGGCAATGGGCTGAACACATCTGTCGAAGAACTGACAACCTATCTGGGTTTCTGTGGAGAAAGCGTTTCTCCCCTTCTATAGGTGGTGCAATGATTGAAATGACAAATGGATGACATTTTCATGTAAGTTACCACTACCCTCGATCAAAACATCTGCATTTCTAAGTAGAATAGAGTAAATAAATAATTAATTCGTTAACAACTCATATCGTCCCCACTGCAGTGGCACGGGTCTTTTCCCATGCCTCGGGAAGGTTAGACCATACTTCAAACACGGGGGCCAAGTCCGGATTAGCGGAGGTTTTGGGGATAGTGGCCAACCCCAGTGTCAGAAGCGTAAAGCCGCCTATAAGGCCTCCATCATGACTTAACGACTGCCATCTATTGATAACAGCCGGCACCAACGGCTTCACATGCCTTGCGAAGCACGGAAACGTTAGAGATAAATGCCACTAACAGTCAAACCCATCCAGGTTATGACCGTGTCTGTAGTTAATTTGCGTAATCGACGCGATTACGCAAGCCGCACCGAGCCACCGCCCCTTCAAATAAGTTAAAATTATGACTAGAGCTCCACGAAAATATGCGGCAGTACCTCGTCACTGCTTCTCTACTTTTCCAAGATATACAGATTTCCTCTCGATGTATTTTTTTTATAACAGTCCATATAGTCCCCACTGCAGGGGCACGGGTCTTTTCTCATGCCTCGGTAAGGTTAGTCCATACTTCACACACGGGGGCCAAGTCCAGATAGATTGATGGAGGTGAGTGGTGTTTCGTTCCAGTTGCGAGTGGGGGTGGTTTTTCACTGTAAACATTTTGACCAGTTTTCGACCAAGATATCTCTCGTTTCCATTATTGTGTTAGGCAGCAAAAGGCTGACGGCTCACCAGATGGAAAGCAGCTACCCCCGCCTATGAGCATCTGTAACCCCAGACATAAGTTATCAGTGCAATGCCATTCTTTGAGGGCTAAGAATGAATAGTTCTAGTTAGGTAATTGCGCTGGTTATCTCACGCCACCCGCTGGAACACAGCGCGCTGCTTGGCGGCAGGTTATGAGCAAGCAATGGTAGCCACGCAGTCCCATCTAGTTGGCTGAGTTTACCGTAGAGTCACCGGAGCTGTTGCAAAATCAATATGTCTCTCTATCTCTCTCTCTCACTTCTCTGCAGCACGGTTCGTACTCCCTTCAAATCTCCTCGGAAAAAACCATAAAGAAAAAAACGAACTTGAAGTTGTCGGGCACAAACTTTCATCGATAACTCCACGAGTGCGGTACGAGTGTTGTGTGTGGAAAAATAAGAAAAAATCTTCAGGTCTGAAGGCTCTTAAAAGGTTTTTCAGGTCTGAAACCTCTCTGAGCTGCGGGCCAGACGATAGTACCCACTACACTACTAGAGTCTGGCAAACGAAAGCGTAACCTGAGAAAGCGCGGCAAATTCAAAAAATCTTCATGTGGTAAAGGAAAAATATATTCAGTACTTATGTGATAAATCTTTATTATAATATATTTATACTAGCTGAAATTACAATTTACAATAGGTTTTTAAAATTTTATTGACTTATTGTACATCCTACTTATCTATAAACATAAAAACAGTCTATTTCATAAACTGATTTTGATACAGTTTATTTCTGCACTGGAAAATCTGAAATTACCATAAAATCTAGCATTTACGAATGGCCATTACAAATAATATCATTGTATCGTTTCCTACGCTCAACAATACAATAAATAATAAATATGACTATTCAGCTAACAAGTATTAATAATTAACAGTCATACTAACATTCAACAGTAACAGCCTCTGACAACTTCTTTATGTTGCCGTGTAAAAAGTTTTATTAAAATTCCAGGTTACGCTTTCGTTTGCCAGACTCTATAGACCAATAGTTGTACATTATAACGGTACCCCACTACGTTCAAACAGATGAATAGGCGATTGTGGTTTGTGAAAAACAGTTTTGTGCAAATCAGATCCTGATATCGCTTGGATCGATCCCTGTTTATACAGGATGACTCTTTATTTGCTGACAAGCGAAAAAATTTACCACTCAGCAAACTTAACAACTTTCCCAGGAATATATAAGGTGCTTCCAAAATATATGCCACGGCTGAAATGGGAGTAAGAGTCATGAATATAGATTACAATAGTAAAAACAAATCGTACCCCGGAGTCTTTAAATTGATTTGGGAGAGTAAACAAATTTTGTTTACCTTGATTTAATTTTGCATAACACGGTCCGTCAAGTACGTACGCTCCGCCATGAAATCATGAATGAACTCGATGTCATTTCGCTAAATGAAAGCAACGCACGCTCGTGTCGCTTTCGACAGGTTATTTTAGTGATCAGCTGATTGTCTTTAAATGGAATGTAAAGCAGAATAAACAAACTTACCAATTATTAAAACGGCTTATTCACGTAACAAGGTGATAAACTTACTATCACACTTTGACAGGCTTTGGACTGTCAAATTACGTACTTGTAAAGTATCACTGGTGGCTGACTCACACCAAACCTGCTCATACGGGTTTACGGAATAGGCAGGGATGTTATTGCACTCGCGGTAGCAGATTATCATCACGTTATTTACAAGATTAACACAACACTGCTGGTGGCTGACTCTTACACCAAACCTTTGCTCATGCAGGTTTACGGCATGCGCAGGGATGTTATTCGGCAGTTCGGCACTCGCGGTAGCAGAGTATCATCACCTTATTTACAATCTTTTACACAACATAACACTGGTGGCTGACTCTTACACCATACCTTTGTTTACGGCATGCGCAGGGATGTTATTGCACTCGCGGTAGCAAAGTACCATTTCACCACCTCTTGATTTGTATGTACCTACGTCTGGGTGACATGGTTATCTCACTCGCGGGCGGGGGTGGTCATGGGTGGTGCAAAACATTCGCGTCGCGACTGCGCGTCACTGCTGCGCATAGCAAACTGGCTGACCTCTGAACTGTACGAAGGGCGCGAGCGCCGCTTGCCCCCGCCGGGTCGCGCCCCGCCCCCGCGCGAGTGATGCGAAAGGGGTGCGGACGACAGAAATCAAAGCCTTGTGCGGCATGACACAAGGACCGACTTTGTTTGATGTCTAGCCGCAACGTCGGAGCGTTTACGCAGTTTCCGCGCGCCTAGTTTTCATTCAACACACTACGGGATGGCTTAATAAAGTAAAGCAATTTATTTTTATGATTGTAATTTTTTTGTATGGAAAAAAAAAATAATTTCCGGACATGAATTTCTCATTTTCGTGATCAGTATACTTGATACTTTCTCCCATTTCAGCCGTGGCATATATTTTAGAAGCACCCTATATACATATATACAATCCATCGATATGAGAGACATTAGATGAGGTTAATACTGCCCGACTGCGTAGTCGCTGATAGTGGTTTGCTCCCCTATGTTGAGTAGCGCCGCCTTTTTGCGCACCATTCGCAATCTGACAAGCGACGAGTAAACATCCCGTATTTAAATGAAAATACGTCTTACAGTGCAGTGAAATGTGCTAAAGCAATAAAAAAAATAAAGAACAAAACTAACAGCAACATTTCTTATCACTTTTTTCTTGTTTTTTTATGAATATTTTGTCATTTTATAGTGATGCTACGCTACTCGTCGCTAGATGTCGCTTGTAGATAACATTAATTAAATACATGCCTCCCTACTCGTCGCTAGATGTCGCTAGTAGATAACATTAAATACATAAACCTTAAGCTTATCACACAACGGCGATATTTGTTTAAATACATGCCTCCCTCTTCACCCCGCTTCAGCCCCCGCAAGACGAACACGCTGGTTCAGAAACAAACAGAGCGAGTAACCTTATCTAATGTTTCCCATATCGATGATACAATCGTAGCAAAATAAGACGCCCATCTTATAATATAACCTAACCAACTGTTTTTTTGCTCTGATCATAAAAGTTTCTCTGGGAAAGTAAGTCAGTTTCACAAGTAGCACTTAATATTGGCGCTTGTGCGAATAACAAAGTCATCTTCTAGAAATATTCAGTGCAATTCGGCATACTTAGCAACCCGTCGCGTCGGGCGAACCGACATCACCTGCCACGGGAAACCAATCAATCCACCTGAATGTACCTATAATTGCATACTGATGGCATTGTCAGTGCATTGGACACATTTAAATAGAAATAGGCACTATGAAAAATATTATGATTCCGATTAATGAATCTACGTGTATGACTCTGACTCTTAAAAGATTAAACGCTTCATTTTCTACAAATTTGTGTTTGTTTAGCAAGCAAAGACATTTATCGATGAAGACCATCTGAACCGAAATGATATATTTTTGAATGAGTCCATATAGTGTCATCTACCGCCACTAATCTCCTAAACTTAAATTGCAATTTACCTGTCCGATCCGTCTTCGTCACTGTGATTTCCAAATTGTCTCCTTTCTTTATCAATTCTTCGTCTTCCTACCAAAAACCCACCAATGTCTCAAATAACACTTTCCTTTCTTCAACTCGATCGCCATCGTCGTTCTCGCAACCTCCGCCTCTACCTCTTCACTCCACAAACTTCTAGGCTCACTCTTTTACACTTATCGTGTGACACAATTCTGTGATTAACTGAATTGTTTGCTCTATCTGGGTATCTATATATGTATGTGTTTAAACGTATGTGTATGTACGTATATCAGTCTCTGGTTCCCATAAAACAGGGATGCCTAGTTTGGGGCCAGATGGCAGTGTGTGATTTTTCTCGGATATTTATCTATTATAAGTATTATTTAGCTATGCTATCATTAGGGACGGCAGTTAATCACCCGCGGTCAGTTTAGATTTACACCTACGGACGTGTGCAGCATGACCTTGACCATCATACACTTTCATTCAACTATCGATCACTGGAATTCCCTTCCGGATAAACCTGAACCAGCCTTTGTTTATTATTGATTTTATTTATTGTAATGAACTAGGTATATTTTTATTTTATTAATAAGTGCTTGAAGAAAAACTGTTACACTTGACTTAGTAATAACCTGGATATGTTAACATCCGCCGTTAAAAAAATCACCTTATGTGGAAGCTCAAACAGTAAAAGAACCTAAAAAAATTGAAATTCGCGCTAAATATCTAAACTTTTGACCATCTCACCGACCTACGTAACTCCTGCAGTTGTGCTATATCGTGGCGGCGGGCGGTAACCACTTTCCATCAGGTTCCATTTACATCTATAAAATAAGTTAATAAAAGAAGAAAATCGTGTACTGATAGATCACCGGCACGATCGGACGCGAACTCGGCCATCCGTCTCCCCACACAATAAGAATTATGACGTTTCCCAACAAAAAATAAACGAGAGAAACAATGCTCAGACAGGTAATGTATCAACTGTGGACAGCCGACTGTGGTTTAAGTAATGCACTTTGTTTCTACACTCTCTTACTGGTTAGCTATCAAATTATACAGACGAGTGACCCCGTTCACAAACGCTATGAATGATTTATGTTCATATAGTATAATAATAACGTTAGAATTGAATTAATAATTAAATCCAGTTAGCAACAAACGCAGTGACGTCGGAATAGGGTTAGTCTACGAATTTTAAATATGAGGTCTAACAAAATCAGTTGAAACTGATTTCGATTCGATAGACACTTTGTGTCTAGCATTAAAAACATTTTGTATATCATCAACAATTTGGTTCTGGCTTTACCAACACGGGTTATCATCGTATGCTATAATGACATTCATGAAACTCAACAGAGAAATCGAGAAGTCGGTCAGTGTTGAATTGCTTCCAATATTTTCTTACGCTTTTCGGCTATTTAAAAGTCATCTTGTAATAGGTAATTGTTTAACGCCATAATATGGCTGGCGATAATTGTTTGTTAAAATAGAGTAGGTAATTTTCCTACTCAATGGTTTGTAACCACGGGTTGCAGGTTCGATTCCCAAGCTCAACATTACTAGTCCGACACTTTTTCGGTCCTTTAATTTAGGCCATTCAGATAAATGGAGACAAAAATGTTATCACTTATCATTAACATATTCTTTTTAGAATTTTTTCGTCGCCGCTTTTTACTTGTGACAGATCTCATAAGTATACAATTTATTTTTGGAAGCTCCATTGTATTTAAGATTTACGACCTTTCCCATATCACACTTCTATAAATATAAATAAAAGAAGTAGGTATTTACATTCTTTTTCTGTTATTTTAAAGAAAAGAAAATAACTAAAGAAAATCTTTACTACGGAATCTGGTGCGTATAGCTGTCTGTGCGTAGTACCGAATAAAAGGCAAATAATATATATTTTTGCGTAATTTATTACATAAGTGTTAAAAAGGGCGTTTGAAATTGAAGTGGTTTCTCAGATTCAAATAAAGGATAGAGGAAACATATTGAAAAAATCCGATATAAATGTCTTATAAAATAAATCAATTTTATAAACTTTAGTTTATAAAATGATTTTATCTAACTTTTATACAAGTACATAATAATATATAGTATATACTTATTACTTATAATATTACATTTATATTTTTTTATTTGCATACCTATTCTATATTACTGTATAATAATAATAAATATTTGTAATATGTAAGTAATTGTTTTACACCTTTTAAGAAAAGGTTTTCCTTGGTTTGCATATTTCATAATTGGTCATTAAATTTCTTTTTATCCGACTTCTCCTCTCTTTTATTTTAAGCTGTGCCCGACAGGGTCCATAATGATTTCGTCTTATACTTTAAAACCTTATTTCAAAAATATGGTATGCTGATAATATACTGAGTAATGATTATTTGTATGATTTTGTACAATCTCTGACGTAAAACAACAAATAATTAAAGCGTGTGTCGGTCTCGGATGGTACGGAGGGCGATGGTGTTAGACTGTTTTTCCCATAATTCCAAATTCCGGGTAACGCACTAACGTGCCGCATACACTGCATCAGTATGTAGTCTCCCAGTATAGTAAAGTCCTAGAGACTACATACCTACACTCAAAATTCATTTATTAAGGTTACACGTCCGTGTTTCAATTCGGAAATTGGGAAATGGGGAAATGTGTCGTGAAACACCGATTAGTCAGCAGATCCCTCGTCGCAAGTGGACCTGGATCGGCCACACTCTCAAAAGGGACCCCACCCATATATACCTAGACAGGCGCTAGAGTGGACCCCACAAGGGAAGAGAAAACTTGACCGTCTCAAACAATCCTGACGGCGCTCAGTGGCAGCTGATATAAAGATCATGGCCCGAAGTGAAGCGCGTAGCCCAAGATAAAACGCAATGGCGAAGCACTGTGGACGCCCTCTGCCCCACCTACTAGGTGACTTAGGACATTAAGTCAAGTAAGTCACACATCCGTGTTTGGGTCACATAAATCTATACGTGTAGTGTACTACGTTTTAACTTAATCGGTCCAGTAGATCCGGAGCGCAGACAGATAGAGAGACACAAGAGTAGTCCTATAAGGGTGCCTTTTTTCCTTTTAAGGTATGGTACCCTAAAAATACTTTGAACAGTTAAAAGTTGATGTAAGTCGACTTAAAGCAGCATATAACGTAAAATTTTCAAGTAACAACAAATAATAGATTGCCAAACCAGATGTACGGTGAGTGATATAAGCCAACGCACTAACAGTGCTTCTGTTCTAACCAAAATATTACTAGGTTTCCTTTTTTAGAACATCCCATGTTTTCCAGTTTGGTCCTTCGAGCCGGATACTTCAGTAACCAACGCTGACCATTACCAATTACAAGAATAAAACATTGCGTTTACCGGGAGATAAACCAGTCAATTCACTGACTCCTTGAACAGTCCTAGATAGCAAAGACGCTTTAAATTGGCGATACAGGAAGACTATAAATTACTGATTTTCGTTCATCGAGCAGTAAATAGGCTGGCAAATGGCTTTTACAATGCCCGATAGAAATTAGCATTACTCCATGGTTTTCCCCTATACTTACGCCTTTTTTTCTTTAATTTAAATTACCATGTATTTTGTCTTCAAGAAACAATTGAAAATGTTTAATCTAAATTTATCAAAAACGGGCGTAATCAACTGCCCATAATGTATGTGGTCTATTAGTAAAAAAAAACGTTAACGTAACTCTTAAAAATCATAATCATATCAACGGTTGATATGATATTGATGATTTGTTTTGTTACTTAGTTTTTTATTGAAATAAGACAACATACATTATAGGCAGTTAGTTGATTAGGTTGTACGATGTTGGTAGTGGTGGTGTTAAACATAAGCCTTCGCCAATCTTCCACTTAGCATGGTTCCTGTTAATCTTAATAGATCTTAATAGGTGGAAGCCGTCTAGCACTACATCTTACAAATCTCTCAGCTACATGGGTAGTTCACATTGTTAGATGGTCACTGTAGATATCGTATCGGAAGCTATGAAAGCTTCAAGAAGGCAAACTACTGGTGTCATTTACGACCGGACTGGCTGCCGATCTTGTGGTAAAGATTAATCACCCCCAAGGCCCCAAGATAATGGAGGCAGAGTGGATGCTAGGGAAAGGAATGGGATCTCTTTATCGCATACTTATACCCTATGACCTGAAGCTTCTTTCTTTTACATTACGGTACTACGAGAAATCATACTCAAATATATTATTCGATTTTAAATGGATTTAATATAGTTACTGCCATTCGTAAGCTACGATCAGTATTTTTAAAGGGAAGCTTAGGTACTGTTACGATGATGTTGGTTATAGATGTTTTTGTACACATTTCAAATTATTTACTCCGCGAAAATGTTTAAAATGCAACGAAATACTCGTATATTTGTACTTATGTTTGTATATATTATGTTTATTGTGTATATGTATATTACAATTATGTTATTAGATTTCATGTTTTTGTGTTTAGAATTGCAGCCACCCGGTACTATCTTTTTCTACTATTCTATCACTTCCTAAAGGTTACCTGCAAGAAATCGCTAATAGTGATAAGGCCGCCTTTGCAATTTTATTTTTTGTTTAATTAGTTTTTAAGTTTTAAATGTGTTTTTTATGTTGGTGTGCAATAAAGTATACGAGTATTTACTTACTCGTACCATGACGGTTTGTATTTATATTTTTAATTTGAATGGTAATCTGCCGTGCTAACGATAAGAGCAGTAAGTCTGTGAAACACACTTTCGAGTTTTCGTCACATTTTTGCATTTTCCGAATTGTTAGATTATTTTAAATACGATTTTTGAAATGTGTAACTCAGATTCAGTATTTTTATACTGCGTTATCAATTAATTGTCTTATTTATTAGTTCTTACATTATTAAAAGACGAAATGGATGAAGTTACTGCTTTGATATACATATATACTTACTGTTCTTATCGTAAGCGCGGCAGTAATGTCGTTGAATAATAACTTGTAACAAACTTGAAACAATAACGTATACTTACCACTTAATACGTCATTGTCACTACTTTTTTTTAAATATTTATTATTGAAATTTGACCTAACTGTGGACCTGGACAGGTGCTTATACGTTTTCCAGTGATAAATTTGTTCGATAGTTCGAAGATACTCCCTTTGTTTCTGCTTTCTCACCAACCAGGCCAGGGGAGTAGTAATGTTGCATAATTGAAACTTTGGAGCGCTGTAAATCAATTTTGGTATCTGTAACTTTACCTACAAACTAAATTCGTGAAATTTGCAGTTAGCAAATGACGATTTGATTTATTTTTTCATTTAAGGTCTGCTCTCAACTCTCAACAGCTTTTTTTAAAAAGCAAATAAATTTTTTTTTATAGGAAAATACAAAAAACTGGAAAGAAATTGAATCGCTACATAACAAAACATAACCTAAGCCTATGAAAAGTTATTTTCACAGTCGTCCCACATTTCAAAGTTGTATCACCTAAAGGGTGACAACAGACAACACCCACTATTCCACTACAATCCCCCAGAAAGACAAAACAAAAACAAATGTTTTGGATACTTTATCACTAGTTAAGTCCACTTTTTATTTTCAAAAAGATTCCATGAACAAATACTAGATCTAAAGCAGATGAACTTCAGAAAAATAATCATAATAACAATATTATTTATTAAATATAAGAAATGAAAGCAACATTATTAAGATAATAGCTGCGTTGGAAGGAAAATTTTTATTGAAACAGTTAACTATTTAAACTAAACATGGACAGAGAACAACAAATACAAAAATTAAAATCTCAACCAATACGTGCCGGCCCTCAATCTGTTGTAGTCGGGTATTGCCTCTGTAGGACCGACACCAACGACCACAGGGCAGCGATCATAGAAATACTTTTCGGCAGCTCCTCGTAGCTCCATCGCCTTGAGCGCATCGGCCTTCTGGAGCTTGTCCGGCAGATTGGTCCGAGTGCACTTGTACACCACTTGCTGAGTCATGTCCAACACACTGTTAATCCCCCCGTCGACCTCCTTACACAACTCCAACTTCAGTCGGTTCGTAGCGCGTTGCTGGTCACCGAACTGCAGCGTCACACAGCAACTCATAAAAATTTGGAATATAGTCTCTACCATGTCCTCAACGTCCAAGCACTTCGAAACAAAATACACTCCGAACAAACCAACATCTCTGTAAGGTATGTAGAAGGCTCGATACTTATCGCATAGATGGGACACCGCCGAATATTGCGCCAATTCCGGCCAAGACTTGTATCCGAGGTCCATGCTCTTATCCCACTCCCCAATAATACATTTGAGTAGTCGCATCCTATAATAATCCTCATCAGTATACCCAGGAGCTTCGAATGCTATACATCCATGGCAATGCGACATGTCGTCGTTGCGGAACATTATCTGAGACCCAGTAAAGCGACAAGGCCAGAAATCCGGCGCAAAGGTCTTCACTTCCAGGCATCCGAACGTGTTCTGTGCACAACTCACCATGTCCTCGTGACACAAAGGTCCAGAAGTTACTATAATTATTCTATAAGGTTGGTAATGTTCACTGAGATAGGTCTGTATGAAATTTCGGTCAAATTGCTCTATATTTCTCATGGGACCCATGACGCGAAATGCTAATGGCGTGCCTTGAAAAGCAGACTCGTGGAGGTAGTCAAACATTAACTCTTCAGGGTTTTTATCAGCGTCCTCCATCTCCATTTCTATTATTGATCTCTCACAACACATGTCTTGATCATTCAAGTCGAGATCAAACAATATTCTGTAGAAGATGCAAACAATTTGATCAACAACGTCCGGAGGACAGTATGCAACGAATCTTTGCATTTCTCTGGTTGTCTCACAAGTTAGTTGCGCGCCAAGATTTCTAATGGTTTCCTCCAGTACAGGTCGTTTCATAGTGGTGAATCCTTTATAGGCCATGTGTTCGATGAAGTGGGCGATCCCATTGTTGCAAGCTGTCTCATAACGTGGGCCAGTTTCCACGACCATCGAGACGCAAGCGGTAGGCGCGGCCGTGGTCTCCGTAATCACGCGCACTCCATTGGGTAACATGGACCAGCAACAAGGTGGCACTATCGGGGGTGGCGTCTTCCAAAAGTAGGCACAGTTCCTCGCGAGCGCCCGCCTCACAGATGGTAACACCGCCTTGAACATAATTAATAGCTTGTATCTCAAAACTTTCGAGGTAACTTATAGGAATAAAAATTGAAATTTTAGGCGTATCGAGTGGTCAACAAACAACATCCCGTCAGCATCCGTGTGTCAAATGTCTAATGAAGGTATTGATTGATTACGCTCTCGTTTTGTCACACATTTTATGAAAAATTTAGCTAGGTGATTTATAAATAAACTCTTTAAAGGAAAATGAGCACAGATGAGTAATTTCCAAAGAACATTTATTGAATACAGGTATACTACGTACATAAAAGTATTAGCTGATTAAGACTGTATTCCTATAAGGGATAAACCAGTTTTATGATGGAATTTGACCAAATTGTTCCTTCGCTGCTTTACTTTATCTTTTAATTTTGCAGCGATAGATAAGAGTAATAAAACCAAAAATCTTGTCGATACTGCCACAGTGACACAGTGACAAATGTCACCTTTGCGCGTTAGCTCCGAGGCTCTAAGGCACCAAAATTGATCACCTAAGACTGTTTATCCGTGAGAGATCTGATCACACCCAACATGTTATTCACTACTAAAATAGTTCGGCCATTGAGCCCAATCAAAAATTACGTACGGCACGTGTACAACAAGTCTTTCTTTCAGTTGCTTAAAAATCTGCCTCCTACTGAGGTTTCACAACTGACAAATGGCCTCACCGTGGCCACAGAATCCAGGGCATGCTACGAGACGTGCGTCGGCCTCTTCATCGACGCCGGCTCCAGATACGAAGGATTCTACAACAACGGCATTGCGCACTTCTTCGAACACATCGCTTTCAAAGGCACCTGCTCTCGTTCCAGAAACGTACTAGAGGCTGAAATGGTGAACACTGGGGCAAGATTTAAATGCTTCACTACCAGGGAAATGGTCGGCTATTATGCGGAATGCCTTTGTGAAGACGTGGAACAGATAGTCGATATCCTCTCCGAATGCGTATTCGACAACAGTATGGACAGCCACATAATAGAGTGTCAAAAGAAAGTCGTGTATTCAGAGATGAAACAGCGAGATGAGGACATCAACGTGTTGCTGTATGATTATCTCAACGAGTCAGCGTTTCAGGGCACGCCGTTAGCGCAGTCCGTGGTCGGCCCGAGCTGCAATCTGTATAACTATTGCGGCAGCTCCGTCAAGAGATACGTTGAAAAATACTTTCACCCATGTAGAACTGTTTTGGTCGGTGTTGGCGGTGTCACCCACGCGCAAATGGTACACTTAGCCGGGAAATACCTGGGCTGTATAGATTTAGTGAGATGCCTTGACAAAGATACGTATCGATTCACAGGCTCACAGATAATGTTTAGAAATGACGAGTTGCCTTACTGCAACGTCGCTATTGCTGTGGAAGGCCCATGCTTCTGCGACACTGACAATTGGACAATGAAAGTGGCCAAAGAGGTGTTGGGAGGGTGGGACCGCACTCAGTACGGGGGCTTGGACAACGCCTACGTCATGGCACCTTCTGCGCTGGAACACGAATGTGTCGGTTACAAAGCTTTTAACATCAACTTCAAAGATACTGGCCTCTTCGGGGTTCAGTTTATGGTTCCTAGTGTAGAATTGGAAGACATGCTCTATACAGTGCAAGATCAGTTTATGAAATTATGCTCTGTCATACTCGAACCGGAAGTCAATCGTGCCAAGCGCCGTCTGAAGACGAAGATTCTGACGAATTTAGAAAGCGTGACCGGCGCATGCTTGGATACCGCTAAGTGGATGTTATACAACGGGTCCCGGCCGCCAATTTATGAAAGAATCTACGACATAGACGCAGTGACCCCCGAGGATGTTAGATCGAGGGCCGACTATTATCTCTACGACAAATGTCCCGTGGTAGCAGGCGTAGGACCTACTGAAGGGCTGCCGGACTACAATCGGATTAGGGCTGGCATGTATTGGCTGAGATGGTAATCCTAAATATAATAGGTACTATAAATGTTTACTTTATTAACTTATTCGCAAATAAATGTTTACTTATTAAAATTTAGTTTTTAATATGAAGCGTTTTGAACAATTTTTAAAGACAGACATTTTTACCTGTAAAACGTGAATACCTGTATCATGTACATGTAAAAATGCCTGCTTACTCTTTTTATTCGTTAGCCACAGCGAAGATAATGTCAATGAATGCTCTAAAAGAGCTTATATTAGTTTTTGCCTATTTTTACCTCAAGAGGTGAGCTATAGGAAAAACAATCCACGGTCCACGCTGGTCTACCAACCAGGTTGACCACGAGCAAGAATGCAAAAAAAACTGCTCTGTTGTAGTTGCTATTCGTAAACGTACAAAACCTCCGCCTTAACAAAAAAAAAACCCAAAGAGGAAAGATTTTCCACGTCAAAACAAGATACGTAATTTAAAATAGGCAAATTATTGGCCACAAAGCAACAGTTAATAGTTTCAATTCGCTTAGCAAATTACAATCACAATGGCAGCTAAAGGTACACCTTAATTATTCAAAAAATAGAAATATACCTCGTACATCGTTTACGTTTGGAAACCTCACACGTGCAGTTATAATTTAATAAATTAAACAACTTATTTAGAAAAGTATATAATTTATTACTTCATAAATTATAGCTAGGTACAAAAATATAAAAGATTGAGTATAAAATTGTTCGTGTCGACGTTACCATATATACATATAAACATCGATCTGGAATGTTTTTCTCTTGGTTACCTCGTTGTTGACATTGCGGACAGTCCAGACCAGAGGCCGTTCCATAAACCTACAAGCATGTGTCAGCTTTAACTCATACAGAAAATAGCTCCTACTAGCAGGAAATGTCAGATCTCATATTTTTTGTCAAATGCAATATTAGGCTTGTAAAATTTTAACTCTTAGTTTTATGGAACAGTCTTCTGGTCCAGAAATAAAGCTGCAATAACTAAAGTATAATCATAGATGCATAAATATGCAGTTTATTTTCAATATTTATGCAAACACGCCTTTATTACGTTTTTACAAAAGAACGAACGTGAATGTTCCAATAACTTCATTATATTATTATTAAATTTCGAAATTTTAGTACAAGGAAATGATCTATCCCGCGGATGTGCTACAAAACTTTTTCCCATAAGACACCATAACTTCTAACCGGCTAATTCACAATTCAACAACGGATATATTCTTAAAGTAAATATTGCTTATGAGTAAGAAAATAATATAATCACAACGTAGAGAGCTTGGACAAATTCAAATTAAATTCTCTGTTTCGTTGCAGTCACAAGTGCTTAAAGTTAATTTTATTCAATTTAGTTTGATTCCTACAATAACAAACAGAAGTAGAATATTTGTTACGAATCAAAATGTCGTACCTTTCTTCCATGACTACAACAGATAAAGGCACTTTTTGACATTAAACAGGTAAAGTCTCGCGAATCTACAAGTCTGTCGAATTCGAAAAGTATTTGATTCCTCATACAAGTCGATCAGCTCTTTGATCTACTCTCTATACCGAAAATACAGAAAGTTACGATTTCATCCAAGTCGTATTACCACTTAGGATAAATAGAAAATAATAATCCCGGGTCAAGATCTATATATTGAGTGAATAATGAATACACACACAAAGAAAACAAATAAACACAGGTTTATCAAGGTAATGTTTATAGAAATTTCTACATAAACTGAATAAAATATTGCTGGCAAAAGACTAGAAACCAGCTGTACCCAGAGAATTAAGACGACTTATAAAAAGAAAAGTTTCATTAAATATTATTTAACTCGGTTATTGACGATCAAAGGCGTCCGGTGCCTCGAGCAATTACATCATATTCGGTTCAATATATCGCGACATGTTACCGACGTGCTCAGTTTATCCCATGGTATCGTAAGAACGCCTCGTAGCGCGTATTAACACATTGAATGCCAATCCCGCTCCGGGGCGGGGAAGGGATACCGCGACGGGAGGCCGACCCCGCCCCAGAGCGGGCTTGGTGCTAGCCAAATTCTAAAATCGGCTCCCGCGTGACGTAACCAGAGTACAGAGCGGCAGTCAATGTCTTAAACGATTAATCGTGTAGCGTATTTTTTCTATAACACAAAAGTATCAAATCCGTGCACTCGGGGCAACAGACGCACTTATAATACAACCATTCTGTACCCATGATAAATATTTACTTTATAAAAAAATATTATTTGTAAACGATCACTATAAAATGTAGCAGCCTTATTTCCTGAGATTCAATCTCTTATTGGACGAATTCATCAAACTATTTTTTATTATTATTTCGATTCTATTTCGTTTTTGTGCATAATTATTTTAAGACTTAAACTTTTTCATTCTAATGGACACTTAATTACAATTTACGTGCATATTACGTTATAAACAAAGTCTTGAAGAATACTGGCCAATCGAAAGGCAAATTCAAATATTAAAATACTATAATTCTCCATATTTATCCAGAAGTTTCATCATAGAGAGCAACATTGCCTCTTCAATTCCATGGCAGCGAAAGTGTACTATTTTTACTATAATTACTTAAATTTCAAATTTGAACTTGTTTATTTTTAAATATTTTATATCCTGTTTCACATCCACCGCTTAAATAAATGCCTATGAGAACTCTAGACGTGAACATTTGGCCACTCAGATTGAGTATTTAAAGCAAGATGTTATAGAGTAGAGAGAATATTGTTTATTACTACAGCTTAGTTATTATACATATCGTTGTTTCATACAAATATTTATATCCGTTACCGCTCTTGTACATAATATGCTTTACATGTTAAATCTTAGCTGCACCTGTATCACCTTCAATATTTCTACATCATAAAGCCATTGGTATAAAACAAATTTGGTAAACATCGTAAATGCTACATCTATACAGCTATCAAAACTATGGATTGTTACTTATATCGACTTGATAATAATCTCCTTTGATTTCTAAACTTAAAACAAGTACTTATTCTTAATTTTAAATTGTATAAAAAAATATTCCTACACAAAAAAAAATCAGGTTCGATTATGCAACTTAATACTAGTGGAATGTAGACAATTAGGTATACATATATGTTATCAAAAATATATCCAAATGTTAGTTTTAATACCCCTTATTATAATGGTTAGAAATACCCAAACCTTTATAAAATATAAATCGAATATTGGAAGTATAATAATAATAAACATTTTTTTATTTTATTTTTCTCAGAATTACACAACTTCTAAAACGTTATGCCGATTTTTATAGTACTTCTAAAACATTGTCAAGTTAAACTAATTTATATATATTGTCATGATATTTTTGTATAACCGCATGGTACCCTTTTTGACACCGCTCGTACCTTAATCACAACTATAACAATGAGGATTTTTCGTGGGAATCTACAATCAAGGTTTAAGTTAAGAAATTGTGCAAAAATAAGAAATCGCGATAAAAATTAAAAAGCAGTAATTTAAAAAAGGTATTTTTGTCGGTATCTGGCCAAACAAAAAAAAATATTTTGCACATTATTGAAAAAAATATTCCCACCAAAAACTCACTGTCCTCCTTTCCTCCGCTTCGTTCAGAGAGCTTATGACTACACGTTACTTATTTATTATTCATTACCGACTTCAGAGCGATGGGACGAGTCTTAACTTTAAAGCTTGTTTACGATACCTGGTCACCAGGCAAACTTTTATTAACATTTCTGGCTCTAATCGCACTTGATATCTTTCAGATTTTTCCTTATAAAATATTATAATCTATGACACTAAATACAGTGTTACATGGTAATGGAATGTTTTGTCACATAGCAGTGTTATCATTATAATTTATAATATTATGTAACAATGATTCACCTTCTTCCTCACTCCGACAATATTACTTTTCCTAACCTGTCAGACCATAGAACAAAATACTCTGATGAACCGACGTGGGGCGATATCTTACTAAAACAGGCTTTTAAAACTGAGGTATTAAATTTTCTTAAAATACCTAGACAACCCTTGTATAATATTATTCAATAATTATTATATCATTAGATTATAAGAAAAATGTATACATCATCGTTAGGCGACTAAGAAAGTACGTATAAAAATTGTTTTGTTCAAAGAGTATCTTAAATCGAAACTACAAACTAAGTAAAGCATAAGTTTATAGATGATTAATGATTATTATACACAATATCGTATTTTGTACTGTAAGGTTATGCTTTTTGGGCGTTTTAACTCATACACCTCGTAATCGTGTGTCGCCTGCCACAATCGCAATCGTCACAGCGGAGTGTCTATATTCTTATCACTGTGACAGCTAAACATCTTTTCAACAGTGTATTGTTAGTGTGAATATTTTGTAATTAAAATTCGTATTTCAGGTATGTTTTAAAGCACACGCATTTTTTTATAGAACACGATTCAAACTTTACCGGGATTTCTATGTAAATTTGTAATAAAGAATTTGGAACAGTTAATAAGAGACTAAAGGCGGGTATTCGTGTATGTGTATTATTAATACACTGCCCATACACGAAAGAATGATAGGCAATACAATATCAACTGCACATAACAGTTTAAGCCGTTGAACCGGTACGAATTTGCGTTTGTTCTATTACGAGAATTAATAGAAGAAACACAAGTTCTTACAAGCCATTAACTGTTTTTATTAGGCAGCACTGTGTCTACCGACTAATTGCAAAAGCTTTTCGACAACCATTCCTTCTCAACTTTTCGCGGGAACTATCTCACGCCGTAGATAATATTGACCGGGGTTGATGCACATATAGCGAGAGTAAACTTCTTGCGGCATGCAATCCTGCAATTGCCTGCTAGTTTGACGCTTTGTCTAAAAGTACTACCACAACAAAATATCGGCCTGTCCGTACCGGTATTGTGTACTTAGTTAGTAAAGGGTTATAATTTAATTATCGCTCAAAGAACAATGGTATACCATTACCTAAGCAATGTGTGCTTCCCTATCTAACGTATGAAAGTAGCAGCAGCGTGGCGTAACGGCGAAGACGACTGACAAATAAATAAAGCAAAAATTCAACAATCTGAATTTCGTATTTCATTCATGCCTACGAATCGCCCACACTTGCCAAGCACCGCGCCCGAGCGTTGCTTGGGGTGGAATAGATTAGCGAGGGACAGTAGGGTCATTTACGTAGTTCTTATTAATATTATTTGCTTTAATTATTTGTAAAATTATTTGTGTCTAATTGGATTTGAAATTGAACGTTTAACTAATTATTATTTCAGATAAGGACGCATTACACATACAGGTATGCATAAAAGTATATAGATAAAAGTATATAGAGATTGGAGACTGTAGATAAGAGTAAAGGTCATTGAAAGCTATAAAAAACAAAAAGAACATACGATTGTACTATGGAAAGAGTCTAGCAAGGGTAAATACACTAACTCTGTCAGATTTGGAAGGAAGAGATGCAATGCGTGTTATTTCAGTTTGTTGTACAAAATGAAATTGGAATGCAATTAGAAATGGAACGTAATTGAAACATAATAACATCCTCCACCAATCCGGACTTGACCCCTTCCCGAGTTATGGGAAGAGACCCGCGCCCCTGCAGTGGGGACGTAAGGTCTTGTTAACAACAACCTCCAGCGCGTTGAATTCATAGAAAATATTCACAGTCCAATACTTTTAAGAGTTTTAAGTAATTATGTTACACGAAAATAAATTTATTTGTGTGTTTGGCTAACTCATTATAAACTGGAAATACGATAGTTACGAAACACCTCGATTTGTTGGTAAAAAAAACCTGCAAATATGACGGAATTTAAAAAAAAATCATAGTCTCATTCAAAGATATTTTTCTGTTTACACAGCGTCATGACGATCTCGATGGACAGACGAAACAAAAATCATCTTTACTTTTTCTGGAAATTTCTCCTGTTTTCACTACTACTGTTTCCCAGCATAAACATTATTATTGAAATATTTTTGTACACTTTTGAATGGCAACACATTTTTTTAACCTACAAAACTTTTTAGCTGCCTAAAGTAAATTTTAAAAAATCAAAAATTATTGTACTTTGTAAATATTATCGTATATAATTATGTATTGTATGATTAATATCTTTTTGTCGATTTGATCGCATCTATATGGAATGGATAGTTTATCATTATCACTATAATAGAAAAGATACTAAATGAAGTACCTTGTGTAAAATCATGTTCTAAATAGACGTCTTTCACATGAGAAATAACAATCATGATTTCGTCGTGTATATTTTTTGAGCTCAATATTAAATGTACGTTACTAATCTTCTCTCAAACATCGCAGTACCGGAACCTAATCTATTTAAAAAGTATGTTCATACTTCAATTTAACAAAATGTATGGGGAGTGATAAAAATATCTTGCCATCAATAAAGGGCGTCACACACTAGCGCTATACTATAAAATCCGCCACACTCATGGACGGCAATACTAGCATGCTGCTTCTAACTTCACGGTCACCTCACTCCGTCTATGAGTGTGGCGGATTTTATAGCACAGTATAGCGCTAGTATGTGTCGCCCTTGAGGACGCAATGTTTTTCTTTTCAGGCAAATAAAACGTACTCATTTATCTTTAAATATCCATTTATCAAACCCCATTCATTTTGTATAGATAAATGTAAATTAACGTGTTTACTATGCATGTATTTTGTATCTTTAAAAAAAATGATGCTTCAGTCTTTGGAACATATGTGGTGGAATGTAATCAAAACATATTTTGTTTATTATTCGACACAACAGTGCTACCAGACAACAAATTGTTAACACATTTATTATTTAAATAAATACTATCTAAATGTAAATATAGATATTCGCATTAAATTGGTAACAATCATCATAAAATATACATATTACATACCAGTAAATATATCGTAATCTCATTTTGTGATAAAATATCTCATTTTTACTTATTAATAAATACATACAATCTAAGGTTAATCGACTGCCGATCAACAAGCGAATATTCATACAATATTAGTACTTCTTACGTGGAATCTGTATAGCACTGTTGTGCGAAGGTGTCCGAGGTCGGTGCGGCGACCGAGTGACTCTCATACCGCGTCTATCTCCGGATCAGACTTGGCGGACCGGTCCGGGGCGGACTCATCGTTCTTACCGGACTCATCGTACTGCACCTTGTCCTCGTACTGTGGCTTGGAGCCGGCACTGTCCCCCTCATCGTGAAACTGCATCATCTTACCAGAGTTCGTGTCTTGGTCCGATCCGTACTTCAAATCAGGCGGTTGAATAGCAGATGGGAAGCTGTAAATGTTATGTTCGTTTTAGTACCTTCAGAAATTGGTATAGTCGAAAAATGTTTTAGAGTTATCATTTTGTGTTTCGAGGTTCATGACACGCAATAAGTTCGCCACGATACTTGAATTTCGCAAAGCAACATATACATATTCTCAATAGCTATAGAGACAATTTTGGACGTAATTTCGCGGAAAATTACAAAACTTTCTAGAGGACACGTAAATGGTTTTCGCTTGCTTTCTTTTCATAGTTCACTAACTACGATAATTACAATTTTTGTAATATTTAAGGAGCCTACCTACATGGGCAAATTCACTTTCTCTGTTAGATTTGATAATATTAACTAATATGAGTATATTTTCAGATTTCCCAATCAGTTTAGCAAAAACCAAACCACTTGTTTAAAAGTGTATCCTAACTCAATCTGGACTAAAGTCCTTCCATAAAAAAATCCATCAATCCGTTTCGGCTACGGCCAATAACAAATTAACATTGAAAATAAACATACACATCTCAAAAAGTTTACTAACCAATTGAACAGTCGGGCAAGAAAAAAATTATATGTGTGTAATGTTAGCATGGAAGCAAAGCAACGTGAAGGCACCTTAGGTTTTCTAAATAATTTACCTTTCTATAAACATTTTATTTTAATATTTGCATCTACTGAATTTTAACCCAATTTTAATTTTTTAATTTTTTTTGCAAGAAAATAATAAAGTGTGAAATAAATAAGAAAATGTTAAAGTATTTTGTATTTTTGTATTTATTTGTGTTTGTACAGTAGTACGGTTTGGCAACAGTTAAATTAGATGCCAATACACTGATTTGCCCCTATAGGCGTCTTACCCACATTACAGCTCGCGTCACGTAAAAAGAGCGCTGGCGGGCGTTCCGAGGTCACATCAGTTTACTCTGACAACAGGATAGCATAATATAAATCGCGTAAGTGTGAAAGAGAGGGAACTAAACAGTTGCTGTCAGAGTGCATCCTCGGAACGCCAGCCAGCGCTCTTTTTACGTGACGCGAACTATAATACCTAAACACTTCGCCATGAGTCATTGACTCATCGAGAATGCTGCTAAGCATGAATAAATATTTTGTAAATTAGGTTTATGTTAATTTTATTTTAACGTACTTATATAAGAATACAAGTTTACAATGTGGTTTTGTCTCTGTTTCAACTTAAAAGTGTTATCGCATCGCGTGAAAGATAAACCATCATGCTTTTCTTATTATTATTTTACATTATATTATATCTTTTTCAATTTATCTGATTACTAATTCAAGCACAGACGTTGCGTCCATCATCATAGGAAACAGATTTATGACAATATTTATGTCTGCCATTAGAGTGCATTTTTTTATTTTATTATCTCACTTCTAATCACACTAAACAACTTTGTTATTTATAGCATTTTTAAGACTTTGCTGATATCGGAAATAACGCTACTAATCCGGACTTTGACTTCTAAGCAGTACGGCCCGTGAACCGAATAACTCACAAATGAAATAAGCAATAGTTAGCCAACATCGCTAGGCTCTTTCAATAGCATTCAGCAAATATTACCGCTAGGCGCCATAAAAAATCGAAATTCGCACAGCGCAGCCAGTAGTTATTTTAAAATAATTATACCCCTTACTCAAAAGTAAGGTAATAATAGGATTGGCACACCAACAGTTGCCTTACCACCACTAAATATAACGCAAGTTCCACTCACACTTAACTGGCTTTTTTCATATTAGAATTTACACTATAATCACACAATCCACACTTTGTCGCAATGGGTACCCAAATGTTTGCATGTCATATTGTGTAGTAGAATACACTGAAACTATATACTATGCATAACATCTGTATATGTATACATGATGTATACGTATGTTCTTTGAAATAAAAATATTCAGTTCAATTCACTAAATTTGAACGTTATTTTACCGTTTTTCGAATTTACTTACATTAGAAATTATAAATAATTTGTGTATCAAATTCTTTAGACAACGGATGGAGGTCCATGAGGGGTTTTCTGTCCCTAAAAATAAGAATTAAATTATGATTTTACTAAAAACCTAAAATACATTTTTTCTGAAAATTTTCTAAATAAAATGCTTAAATTTCGTACGCGCGATCAACCTTATTTTTTCAAATTTTTAGGGCCAGAAAACCCCCCTTATCAATGATAGGTTATCATAATAACCCATCCTTGATTATATCTAAAAAATAACACAGCTACCACAAATATTGCACTTACTTGAATATACCCATGTAAGGAGATTTTTCAGATTCATGCTACACAATGGAACAAGTATTCAAGTGGCTTTTTCCTGACATTCTGAGCAGTTCGAAAGGTTTCGACAGTAGAATAAAAAAAAAACACCTTTATTTACTAGTACGTAGAAATTCTGAGCGGTTCGAGAAGTTTCGACAATAGCATAAATATAATCAGCTACTTACTAACTCGCTACATATAGTACAACGACACTACAAAAAACAACCAATAACAGTATACCTCACCACTAAATCATTCTCTCTATCAACAGCTATCAATACGAACGTACGCTATCGGCTTCCTTTAAAGGACCAACGATAAGAGGTGGGGGGGGGGGCACATAGGGTTTGAAGAAGAATGCACTCACCTATCAGGGTATCTGTAGTCCATGCCTCCTGGTGGCGTGTCGTTACGCCATTTCCTGCCGACAATGTTTTGTACCCTGGAATAAACATCGCATTCTAATAGTAGTATATAATATAACAATATTCCTATTAGTAATATTAATTCAATTCGGCCATCAATTAGTTGCCATAACTCAAAGACGTAATAAAAGTAGGAATCAGAAAACGGATGGAAAACCTACCCAATGCCTACATATTACTCTACCTAAATCACTGTTAGCAAAGGGGTCACAAGTTCCAAGCAAAAGTCTCTCTAATGAGATTTTTAGTGGTATTAGGTCAGTCAGCCGGTAGACATTCACTGCTGCACATAAGCCTTCCCTCATTCACATCAACCAAAATATCAAATAAATACCAAAATTCAGGCAAATCTAATTTTATTTCATTTCCACTTAGCAATATTCCAGCCACGTATATCCAGTACCTTCCTGTAAGCCCGACTAGATCGTCAGTTCACCTATAGTTCATTCCAATCAAAAAAAGCAAAAGGTAAACAAACGTAGTATGCAGATGACATTGACATGTGTCAGTTCCATAGTAAGTTTGTTTACGTTTTCCTTTTTTTTATTAGAATGAAGTATAGTGGGAAGTTATGCAACACTGTCTTCCAGCTCGAGTTTACAACTGCAGCTATATGTCTGCCATTGCCACCTCACCTTGCTTATTCTATGACTTATATTGGAACATATGCACAAGCAGGCGTTTATGTGAATGGTACCCTGCACCGGTAGGATGACGTTTCCCGCGCGAGATAAAGCGACAGTCTCGCTCTAACGCCGAGCCAACGAGAAAGACAAGTAAACGGTTTCTCTCTAAACGCGACATACAGTTTTATCTATGGCCTCATGCTACACACGCTGATGTCCTCATATTTTGTTAAGTCCTTTTCGTGAGGTGTACCTAATTCGCAGGACAACTACTTCGCTTTATGCCTAATTAAACCACGATGTAGGCACAGCGATAGTTCGGCGGAAAAGGCTAAATAATACCTAGACCTACTGAGATTAAGTTTTAAAGCGAGTAAGTATGTAACCTTACTCCCTACTTCTTATATTAAAGTAGGTACCTTAAAGAAGTAATAAGGAATAGTTTAGGCTGAAAGCAAAGTAGTTATTCTGCGAATAAGGTACACCTCGTGAAAAGGGATTAAGTTAGTTACAAAAAGACTCACGCATTCCTCATTTGCTCCTGCGTGCTAAGCTGCGTGAGGTAGGCCGCCTGCTTGCGGTGGTGGTACATGTGCACGCGCAGGCACGACGGGTTACGCATGCGCTTCTGGCAGATCTCGCACTGGAGCGTGCCCTCGCGCGTGTCGTGCTTGTCACGGATATGCACCTTCAGATTGTAGCGGTTCGCGAAGAACCGGTGGCAGTTTGGACACTTCACGCCGCCGGTTTTACAGTTCCAGTCTATATAGGACATAATATAAATCATCGTCAACATCATATCATTCCTATATCTTCCTTATACAGGTGTTAAAAAAGTGCGTTTGTAATTTTAAGGGATACTCAGAATCAAGTCCTTCATCCCTCGCTTAAACCCTGAGGGGATGAATTTTCAGAATTTATGTCTTTCAAGCCAATCAACTAAAGGAAAAGGCAAGCTTCATATAAACTTTTATCTCCTAAGAGGTATATCTCCTAGGAGATTAATTTTCAAACATCCGCTCTTATAAACTGCTTACGTCATCAAAATATTCTACTATCCAAATTCCATGATTCTAGTTTTAGTAGTTTAACTACTAAAACTAGAAACTTAAGTAGCTCAATGTTGATGAGCCAGCTAGTGAGTGCGGCTGGAGGTATCTCTTCATATGTATCGATAAGCACGATTCTGAACCAAATGCTCCAGGTACAAATAAAATTTAAACTTTTTATGTACGTTTGTAGCCTATTTAGTTATTTTAGCAAAGTCAGAATATTGCTATTTCTGTCGGTGATGTTTCTTGTGATAGATACCAGGCATTATTTTTTTGCGTAGTTGGTAAAGTTCTATCATGAAATAACAGGGATTTCAATAATAAATGTATTTATTTAAAACAATATAAATGTATTTACTAATTATACCGTTTTTAGAAGCTTAGTGACTTTTTATAACTTAACCTGACGAATTAAAAAAATTACTTTTCATATAAGAGAACAGGCGTTGGGTTTATTTTTAAAATAAAAGGTGATTTGTTAGTGAAGAGACGCAAACAACAAATGAAAATACAGTCAAAGCTATAGCAATACTTACTTGTTTCCTTGGTCTCGGGCAACACAAGCACGCTATGAAACAGTTCGTTGTCGAAGTCGATCAGTGGCTCACTGCAATGGTGGACGGACACAAAATAAAACAAACAAAACAGGCATAATCAAACAAATAAAATGTGCTGCAAAGGAAATGTGTATTTACATTTTAAAAAGTCAACTATTAAGAAACAATAATTTAGTATGGATAATTTATGATAAAATAATAAATATCGTAAAGAAAATTGCCACCCATTGAAAACTTGAACACAAAACCGAGTTTTATTAAACATACATGAGAACACTGAAAAGAACCGAGCTTTAAAAATAATAAAATATAAAATTCATAACGACCCACCCTTTGGAGATATACTACTACCATAGACAGAAACACACAGATAATATATTAGCTTTAAGTTGACAACACGGGGTGTTTTGGGTTAAAAGTAGTATAAACCAAGCCATTTAAGCTCATCCAAAAATTAGATTTATATTTAATGAGCTTGTACTAATAAGCAACACATGAAACAACAATACATACACATGGCTCAATCTGTATGTTAGTTAATTAGGTTATGATGAATTAAATAGTAAACAATGACGTTACGATAGGGTATTTTACTCTATACAAGAAAAATCTAGAACTGATTATTTAATCATGTAATCGAATTAATATGATTTCTATACAATAAAATGGGAAAAAACATTTTATTTTTTGATTTACAAAAATGTAGTTTTTTAATCTGTCATTCAAATATCTGAAACGACAGCCGCCATGCTGGTTGTCATGTGACGTCACAATAGTGGTAAACAATGACATTTTGTGTTCGCAATATGTGTCAAAATTTTAGTACGGAGCTTTTTTGTTTACTCCTTAAATGACGTCACGACCTAAACATCATGGCGGCTAGCTTTTTCGTGCGCTAATTGGGAATGGTAATTTAAAATGTATTTTTGGGGTACTTATAGGTTTCAAAAAAAATATATTTTTGACTTTTTCCCACCTAATGTTCAATTTGAAATACTTTTCAAAAAATGGTGAAAAACCCTATTGAATATACATAATAAATTAGAGTACCACACCGCATGTGTTGCGACACTGATCAATACGTGCACCTTCGTACAGTCCCGTGCACCTAAAAGTATACGGGTAGGCGTGTCATCTAGTACTACTTGCACTACTTGGCTGTATACTTTACAAAGTTGCACGAGACTGTATATATTTATGATGACCCAAACACAGAAACTCACTTGTCAGATGTGTATTCGTTGTTTTCGGCGTGCGTAGGGCTGTCGTTGACAGGTCGCGGCTTCTTTTTCACGTTATAACTGTTCTTATTCGGAGTATTTTTCAGTAATCTGCAATAGAGACACAATTCTGTAGAAAAAACTCACAAACCACAAGTGTGGTCCTGAAATTAAAATTGTGTTGTATTTTTTGTACTAGCTTTTCCTTTAATACTCTGAATAACAGTGATATAGGTTCACAATTTTTAGTTAGAAGAATGGCAAATATGTATCCAAGAGGTCTCGGGAGCTATGTAAAATAAATAAAAAATTCAAAGTGTTTTCTCATATTTTGCTAAGCATTTAGCAATAATCAGCGTTGACTTGTCAAGTGGTTTTTTTTTTCATATACCCAGTATAATTCCCAAGATAACATAATACTTTGGATCTGTGGCTCTATGGCGACATCAAAGAAACAACAAATTCACTATAGTTCATTCTAATCAAAAAAAAGCAAAAGTAAACAAACTTACTATGAAACTGACACAACGTCAGATGCATACTATACTTGTTTATCTTTTGCTTTTTTTGATTGGAATGAACTATAGTTTTCAACATACATACCTACTTAGTGGCTGAAAACGGAAAGACTTTTTGAAGTCGCTTAATTCCATTGCTTTGAATTTGAAATTGAAAACCGCTATTTCTTTACCTTTTGAGCGGGCTTCGGGCAGCTTCGTCTTTCACGGCGTTGGCGACAGGTTCGGCATTGAGAGGGCTTGGCGTCTCCGTAGCGATAGTGTCTTCACCACCAGGAACCCACTCCTGTTGGCTCTCGGGCTCTGGCTTGGGGGCTGGCTTCGGAGGCTCCTCAGGCACAGGCGGCGGTGACTCGCTTCTCTGTTGAATTTAACTTTCGAGGTGATGGTTGGCATGTCGGCAAAGTTTAGAAGTTTAAACAGTTGGATGGCTTAAGCGAACCTTGCCATCCTAGTCCCGTCTTAACGGAATAGGGTATACCTTGTTCCAATTAAGAAAATGCAAAAGGTAAACAAACTTACTATGGAACTGACACATGTCAACATCATTTGCCTACTAAGTTTGTTTAGCTTTTCCTTTATTTTGATTGGAATGAACTATAGCTGACTGTTAGTCATAGTCGTCTGAATTACTTTTTAACAAATGTTAAAAACATTAATTTGCTCTAAAAATTTTTGAAATTGTGAACGATGACGTCATTGTGCAATATAGTATGGTTCATTCCAATCAAAAAAAAGCAAAACGTAAACAAACTTACTATGGAACTGACACATGTCAATGTCATCTGCATACTATGTGTTTACCTTTTGCATTTTTTTTATTGGAATGAACTATAGTTTGCAAACTTATAACGAATTTTTTTTTAATTAAAAATTGTACATGTAATGAAATTCAACGTTTTTCTGCAATTTAAATAAAAGAGCTATTTAGAGAACAATATTTCATAATTTACTTTTGATGCAGTCAATTACCCTGTGAAGTTAAACTTGGCGATTACGTTTATACATCTATTTTGTGACATTCATGAATTCTTAAGTGTCCGAATCGCGGTGCACCGAAATTCCGAACTCGCTTTGCGCTAGTCCTAAGATTTCCCGGAGAGTTGACAGCGTTTTTTTTATTGTGATAGGCGGCAAACGAGCAGACGGATCACCCAATGGTAAGCGAATACCGCCGCCCATAGACACCCGCAACACCAGAGGAGTCACAAGTGTGTTGCCGGCCTTTGATATGGGAGTACGCTCTTTTCATCCAATGCGTATGTTACTACTGACATTTACAGGTACAAATATCTGATTCTAAAAGATTCATTTTGCTCTTTTCACTGTCTAAATTGATCTTGACAACATAAACTATAAATCTTAACATTCACAAATATTGAACACTCACAATAACATAATGTAATTAAACGTATATCACCGGAAGATCGCGTAATCTAACTTTTTTCGCCTTTGTTCAAGATGGCCATCGCAATACTATGACTTTTATTATGAGGAAGGTTTGTTATAACTGCTTTTACGTGAGAGCTATGAAAGTGGATATCACACGAGCTTACAAGCAAGAAACATTTTTTTTCGGGATAAAACTATTTTATGTAATTCCGCGCCCTCTATTCAATCAAAGTTGTTTGCAAAATATTTGTAATTATTATAAAAAAAAAAACAAATTGCTTTCTAAAGTTTCATTATTTTTGGGATCCCGGTGTGATTTCCGAAAGAATTCGATATTTTTACAGGATAAAATGTAGCTTATGTCACTTCCCATCCCATCAAGTCTCTGTGCAAAAAAAAACATGTCGATCCGTTGCTCCGTTGCGACGTGAAAGAAGGACAAACAAACTCACTTTCGTATTTATAATATTGTTAAGAATGTATTGGGGATTTGGATGGTGAGTAGCAATGAGTGCGGGAGTCCTCCAGATCTTCGAAACCTACCGTCCGCCAAATTATGATATTTGAGTTGGGGGATCTTGGTAAGCCCGCTTCTATTTTCGGTCACTAACCACCCGAACCAGTAAAAGTAAAAGTCCTAACTCGAATATTTATTTATACTCGATTATCTATGGCGACAATGAACTACGTAATTCTTACTCTTACGGAAGAGACGTATACAGGGTGTAACAGAAGTGTGTGACAATACTTCAAGGTTGGCTTTTACCCATCAAACTGAACAACTTTTGTTCTACAACTTTGTTGAAATCGCAAAAAATTTTTTGGACTTTTCATACAAACTTGGTTCGCCAGCTGATCGATTTGTATGAAAAGTCAAAAAAAAATTTTGCGATTTCAACAAAGTTGTAGAACAAAAGTTGTTCAGTTTGATGGGTAAAAGCCAACCTTGAAGTATTGTCACACACTTCTGTTACACCCTGTATATTTAACAGAACTACGTAAGTTGTAAGTGTTTTAATATTGTTTCTCATCATCATCTGCCAAAACACGTCCACTGCTAAACAAAGGCTTCCCCAAGGATTTCCATGCCAGCCGGTCTTGCGCTGCCCGCGTCCAGCGGCTTCCCGAGACCCTCACTAGGTCATAGGTCCGAGTGAGACCTGCCCACGCTACATCTTCCGGTGCGCGGTCGCCACTCGAAAACTTTAATGCCCCAACGGCAATCTGTTCTACGAGCTATGTGCCGCGCCCACTGCCACTTCAGTTTAGCGATTCTGTGACCTACGTCGGTGACTTCAGTTCTTCTACGTATCCTCCTCATTTCTGATTCGATCACGTCGGGAAACTTCTTTTTCTGTATATGTCAATAAATAAACACATTTATATTTGAATGACCTTCGAGGCGCGTACACTCATTTCTACCACTGGTCTAGGCAGAATATCAGTGTTGCAAGAAAACCCTTTCTTGCAATAATTATGCTGAGTCTAGACCTTTTTCACTGGCCTGGCATGTTGTACTATAATTATTTTCAGTTCATCTTCCTTTTTCTTTTTATTGATTATTTTGTTAGCATGATTATCCTGTTAGCATTTTTATAGTTATATGATAGTTAGTTTTATTTAAGTAATATAACTAGTAAGTTGTTTTGTTATTTAATCTAATTAATTAAGAAGCTTCTTCATTACACTTTCACTGTGCTAGGTTGAGTGAAATAAATATTTTATCTATCTATCTACATTCTATTCTATAACTCACCTCCCGGCCTCCAGTCAGCCCCTTCACCTGCAGTAGCTCAGCAGTGTGCAGGAAGCCGGAGAGCTCTTGTTGCCTGACGTGCACTTCGCCGCGGTACATGAACTGCAGCAACTGACGCAATTCCTGGTGGGCCACGTCCTTCAGTATCACGATTGGGTGCTCGCAGGGGTTCATCTGTTGAAACAGTTTCATAGTCAACTACACAGAAAGATATTATCATTTATCAAGCAAAGATTTGTATTCTCTGCATAACTTTGGATACATCCTGCTTTGTATAGTAATCAGTAATCATCCTTATCTGCAGTTTTTGTCAAACCTATACACTGAAGGGAGAATATTCAACTGGTAGTAGAATAGAGTAGGTAACATTAAATAATAAACAAATGTTCTTCTTAAGTTCTGGAACACCTCAGGTGCTGGGCTTGCGCGTTTACATTTATCCACTTTGAACTACATATTTGCAGATATAGACTTAAAAGCGTCGGTGGGCAGCGGGTAGTGATTCCGTCCTCCTAACCAGAGGTCGTGGGTTCGAATCCTGGCCAGTGCACCAATGAGTTTTTAACATACATGTAACATAAGTGTATTTGCATACCGACTGCTTTAACGGTGAAGGAAAACATCGTGAGGAAACCTGCACATCTGATTTCTAAATGTGTATGATGGTCGCATTGCATATGTCCATAAATTTAAATCTAAATGCCCTATGATTCATTCCAATCAAAAAAAAGCAAAAGGTAAACAAACATAGTATGCAGATGACATTGACATGTGTCAGTTCCATAGTAAGTTTGTTTACGTTTTGCTTTTTTTTGATTAGAATGAAGATTACATGTGACCACGGGTGATGCTAAGTGCAACACTAGGCAACCGCCATCTACACCTTGTGGATAGAACGGTCAAATGTGCCACACGATAAGAAGAAGAAGCATTTTCAAGTCGTTTTGGGTTGTTCAAGAAATAAAAAACATAAATTAACACAAAGCTTTTGTTTGGTGAAAATTGTTTCTTTATACTTTTTATTACATCTTTGTTACTATTATTAAGTGCTATTATTTGGGTAAGAGCACAGGTCTGACTAAACAAACAACTGACAAAAACCCTTCAGGACATAATCATCATCATAGGCCTTATACGTCTGTTACAGACGGTTTAAGCAGTGTCTGCTGCAAGGCATCTTTTTTGGTGACTATATAGGCCAATACGGGAGCGACATACTTTTCCACATTTGGAGCAGGGATATGGAACGGCAGGTAGATTGTTGCTGTTTTGATGCCTTTTGTCCCTCCGGTCAGCCAATACACTGAACCAAGATTCGTCGTGTGTTTTGCGCCCCTCCGCCACACGTTTACGCCACTCGTTCCTGTTTTCAGCGAGCTTCTCCCAGCCCTCTAATTTGATTTTGAATGCGTCCATGTCGCGCTTGGTGCAGTCTTTAAAGCGTAGCAACGGCCGCCCAACTGATCTTTTTGCATTCGCTACTGCACCTAGCAGGACACGCCGCGGTAAACGAGAGGGCTCCATCCGGTGCACGTGCCCCAGCCACCGCAAACGCCTTTGTTTAAGCAGGGCGGTAAGACTAGGCAGCTGTGCAACCTCCAGGACCCTTTCGTTAGTGACCTTGTCCTCCCATGTTATGCCTAAGATGGCACGTAGACTACGCATATGAAAGTTGTTCAGTCGACGTTCCTGTTTTGCGTACGATGTCCAGGTTTCAGCTCCGTACAAGAGTATGCTCAAGATGCATGTTTGATACACTATCATCTTAGTTTTTATTGTGAGATGTTTGTTATCCCACACTCTTGTACTAAGCTTCCCAAACATGGTTGCCGCTTTGCCGATACGGATATCGATCTCCGCATCAAGCGAGAGATTGTTCGACACGGTTGAACCTAAGTAGCAAAACTTGTCGACCACTTCAAGAGGAGTGCCACCCAGCTGTATATTCGGTGTCTCCACACTTCCTTGCGATAGTACTACCGTCTTTTTGGCATTGATAGACATGGAAAATAGGTCACAGGCTCGGGCAAATTTGTCTATCATGGTTTGAAGCTCGTTAACGGAACTAGCCACAAAGGCTGCGTCATCGGCAAAAAGAAGACTGTCTACGAAAAGGTCCTCGCGAAATCGCTTGGATTTGAGAAGCGAGGAATCGTAGAGCTTCCCATCAGTCCTCGTGTGAAGGTGGATACCTTGTTGATCGTCGCCGAAAGCTACTTTTAAAAGCAACGAGAAAAAGATACCGAACAAGGTAGGAGCCAATACGCAGCCTTGGCGAACACCTCTGCGCATATCGAACGGCTCAGATGTATTGCCGTCAAAGACCACAGCGCCTTTCATATCCTCGTGAAAGGACTTAACGAGGCTCAGAAGTTTTGGCGGACACCCTATGCTCTCGAGTGCAGTGTAGAGTCCCCCTCTGCTGACGGTGTCGAAGGCCTTGTTAAGATCTACGAACGCGACAAACAGAGGTGTATTCTGCTCTCTACACTTCTCCTGTATTTGGCGAAGTGTAAACACCATATCTACTGTTGAGCGCTGTGCACGGAAGCCACATTGAGATTCGGGATACACGCGATCTGCAAGTTTTTGGAGCCTTCCTAAGATTGCGCGTCCAAATAACTTGCCTACAATGCTCAAAAGCGAAATTCCGCGGTAGCAGTTGCAGTCACCGCGGTCACCTTTCCCTTTGTAAAGGGTGACAATGTTCGCGTCGCGCATATCCTGTGGCACCTGACCTGCCTCCCAGCATTTTCCCAGTAGATTGTGCAGAATAGGTAGCAAGCACTCAAGTTTAATGATTTCGGCATGGGTTCCGTCACTTCCAGGACTTTTGCCGCGCTTAAGCTGTTTGACAGCCTTGGAGAGTTCCTCTACAGTGGGGGTGTCATCTAACTCGCTACAAGTTCCCAGTTTGGTTATGCATTCTGCAGTTATGCATTACGGGGGGATGGGCCTCGTTAGCACTGGTCTGCAACCCGTCTAGGAGAAGGAAAACTCCGAAATCAAACCCGGCACGGGGTCTCCGTCAGGCACAAGTAGGGTCCAACCCAAAAACGTGGCAGGCTCCTGCAGCCGACCTGACTCCGCACGTAGTGCTTCGCATCTCCTGCGGGTATAGTCAGTTAGGCCGAGAGGGTGGCGCAGGTCTTGGGCAACCTTGCGCTTCCTTAATTGCGTCCCAGGCGATGTAGTGTCTGTGAAGAGGAAACTTCACTCGCGTCAGCTCAGCTGCGTGTAAAACAACACGGGGAGTGGCAGTCACCAGTTATAAGTCCGCACAGATAGGCGTAAGTGCGGGCGCTAGGGGTCACTTTCGACAGTGGGAGGGTCCATCGTAGGCCCACTGATCAGTTACCGCCCGCTTAAGCTGGGCAGCCCCCGGCCATTAAGGTACTGATCCGCCTCGGTGCTGGTTTGTTCCTTTAGGGTGTAGGGAACAATAGCCTTCAGCTAGACGATCGGCGCCGTTATGATCCACACCTGTGAATAAGCAGTCCAAAAATAGAACATCAAAACCACTATTATCCATGCGCATTGCGACATGGAATGTCCGTACGATGAGGACAGGTCTCCCGGACACCTGTGAAGACTCACAATACGCACAAGACCTGCGTAAAACTGCTGTCATTAACGAGGAGTTGAGCAGGCTGAACATCGCTGTCTCAGCCCTCCAAGAAACCAGACTTCCTGACGAAGGTTCCGTTCGCGAATCTCACTACACCTTCTACTGGAAGGGCAAGAGCTTGACTGACAAACGCGAGCATGGTGTTGGTTTTGCGGTCCGAAATGATCTCCTGTCATCTATGGAGGCCCCCCGGGGTATTTCGGAACGTCTGATGGTGTTGCGTTTGCGCAGTAAATGCGGCTTCGTTTCTTTTATCTCCGCCTATGCACCAACACTGCCCTCATCTGAGGAAGCCAAAAACCAGTTTTACGACCAGCTCGCCGAGACGATACGCGGGGTGAACCCTGCCGACCGACTCTACATCTTGGGCGACTTTAACGCTCGTGTCGGACAGAACAAATCTGCGTGGCCCGATTGCATTGGCGACCATGGTATTGGGAACTGTAACGAAAACGGCCAGCGTTTACTGGAGCTCTGCTCCAAACACCTACTGTGCGTTACCAATACCTTCTTTAAGGGCAAATTATCACGCAAAGTGTCCTGGAAGCACCCCCGCTCCGGTCATTGGCATCAGTTAGACCTTGTCCTTACCAAGAAGACTGACTTGCGTGAGACTCTCCACACACGGACATACCACAGTGCCGATTGCGACACCGACCACTCCCTCGTGGTGTCACGGGTCGCCATTGTCCCAAAAAAAATCCACTCAACGAAAATCCCCGGTAAGAAGAAAATAAATCTTCCAAAGACTAGGGACAACGAGTCAGTTCAGGTTTTTGCGGACATGGCTAAATGTGCAACCGCCTCTTGGGATGTGGATGCGCCTTTATGTGAGGAATGGGACAACATCAAAAGCCTCCTCACAGACACAGCTACCAAGGCTTTCGGCCATCAGAAAGCCAAAACCCAGGACTGGTTCGCTGAGAATTTTGAGGAACTCAGACCTCTGCTCGATTCAAAGCGCGAAGCTGCCCTGAAACACCGTACAAATCCCTGCCCTAAAACGCGTCAAGACGTCCAGTCTGCAAAAGCAGCTCTTCAGCGTAGCGCGCGTCACTTTGCAAACTCGTACTGGACCGAGTTATGTCACAGTATTCAAGCGTGCGCAGATACGGGTAATTTTAGCGGTGTGTACGCAGGCATCAAGCGGGCCCTTGGACCCGTGCCTAAAAAGACAGCCCCTCTTAAAGAAGCGGATGGCTCCGTTATTACGGACAGTCAACGCCAACTAGAACGATGGGTGGAACACTACACCAGTCTCTACTCGGTACCAGTCGACATTAGCCCAGCATCAGGACATAAGGTCACTCCAAAAAACCTGTGATTGTCCTAGATTTGTGTGCTTCTGGAAGGACGCCAGATCGCACACCTACACATATAAAAGGTCAAGTAGGAGTCTAGATACAGAAATAGGCCTTTCAGGGATTGACGTATACTTCTAAGAAACGTCCACTTGCTACTACTACCACTTCCCAAAATGTGAACACTCACAGTGACGATAAAGTTTTGACTAGAATGCTAAATACATTTTTGCTACCAATTCTATCAAATCCTGCAGAATAGTTATCACTTCACCTTCCAGGTTTATCAGAAACCCTAATAAATGAGACTAACAACCTGTTACAATTTATATTATTGGTCCTTAACAATTGGCCGCAATGCACTAAAACATCACTATTTAAGTTGTTATAATTCTTTTCTTTTACTTTCCAACGATAACATAACCATATTAAGTTATTTTAATTTTCTTTTTAGTTTCCAACCATAACACCATTTCTTATAACAAGGAAGGGGGAAATAAAAGGTGACAACAGATCTTTAAACATATTGTATGAGCACTACCTATTGTGTCACTGCGATGTTCTGGCTAAAAAGCGTATGTGCCTCTTTGGCAATGCCTACCCAACGCCGGAGGAATACAGGCACCTACCCCTCAGCGGAATAACTGCATTAATGCAACATATTTTGGACTAGGGATAGGTACGAAGGTCTTAGGGGTTGGCACAAAAAATCCCTTTGGATCAAAGTGTCGCTGGTTAGGCAGCTCCCACCAACAAGATAATAACACTACCTATACATGGTGAATTTGAATTAGTATACAGGAACCAATTTTCCTTACTCAGTAATTGATGGCAATTACATTTAAATTGGTGGTTTATAAAACAAACATGATTTTTATAAACCTTTTTTTAAATTTAGGATTTAAGTTTAAACCAAAACTATTGTCATCTTATTCCAATTTCTTACTTTATGACAAGTTGTCAAAACTAACAAAGACACAGACACATGCACCTCGAGAAATGTAGGGTAACCATACAATTAGTGTACATAATTTTTTATCACTACTGTTAATTAAATAATTCAGGAATAAATTAATTAATTTAGCACAAGGATAGTAGAAATAATTTTGCCCAGGCAGTAAGAAAAATCGGTGTGTGTATACTAATTCAAATTCACCATATATAAAACTTTAGCGACCTATCTAGATCTGTAAGATTCATGTCAAATATGTAAAAGTCGAAAGTTCTTTCAAACTAAACTATATCCAAACATGTTCAAGTCCTTCCAATGATCTGGCTCCCGATCCATACTATTGTACAACACACAACCTACAATAACATTTACTTAATCAGACAATTACTTAATTACAGCAAGAATTTGAACCATTATAATTAATAATGAGTACACATTCCCAGTATGTGATTCAGTTTCATAAATAAATACAATAACCTGAGTAAATTCCATTGAAAACATTTGCAGATTTCCTAAGATCTCTTTCTCTTTTTAGATAATTTAGAACTGAATATTTTATTACTCAGTTCTAAATTATAAATGTATTTATATTTACACTAATCACATACTGTACGCTGTTAGCATACTATACTCCTGTCATAATATTAAAAAATCTTGATAAATAATCAAATCAAATCAAATCAAATACTCTTTATTGTAATAATATGATAATAATGTCTTAACAGAATCAAAATAATTCAACTATTTACACACCCCTTTAATAAATCTTTGAATCGTTGTTCAAGGAAGTGATCATGTGTGATTAATACTAAAGTATTCACTGGTGTTATTTGAGGATAGAATATTTGAAAATATCTTGCTATACAGTGATAGTTAATAATTATTTAAGAAAAACAGAAAATCTGTAGTGAAAAATCTTCCAGTTCTATTAAATTAAAGAAATTGAGTTATATTTTTCTGCATACATACAAACCTAATCATTTTTATATCACCTATAGGTACTCAGTTACACAAATATTTGGATATTTTAAAACAGATAAGTTACACAGCAGCCTGAGTTGTACCCTTATCAGTACCCTATATATTGATGAAAACAGGTTATACCAAACAAAACCATAAAGTAGATATATTAGAGATAAATAAATAAACTTGTTTACAGCAAAAATAAAAAAAATACATCTCTCAATTTTGTCCAGAACAAAGAATCACACAAACAAACACTTATGAAACATCAACAAACCTGTTTGCCAAAACAATTTCAGTGTCACAGCAGAAACAAGGAAAACATAACAATTTATAATGAGTCATACCTTGAACAGTTCCTTGAAGTATGGACTGCATACTGAGAGGATGAGTTTGTGAGCATGCACGTACTGCCCTCCGGCGGCCAGGGTCACGTCCACCAGGTCCTCGCCTTCCAGCAGCGCGTGGAACGACTGCGACAGGTTAGAGTGGAAATCGTTCCACCGTAGCGAGAACTGCTCTGGCATCGCCATCACCTGAAACGACGCCCGCGACACGCCTCAGAAATGCCAACACCGTCTAACTGTATTTCAGTACGTACGCGTCTACACAAACAAAAAAATACTCACTGAAAACTTATGCACGCGCAATTAACGACTGACCAGGTAAAAAACACTATTATTATCTAATTGTACATGTTTGATGCATCACAGAACTATTGTAAATGACAACGACGGTACCCGCGAATCTTTTATGATGGGAAACAAATACTGTTGACTGGCATGGCAATACACGGGAAAAATATCAAAATGTCGCTTGTTCACTATTCAATGCACTGTTCATTGTCCGACAAACAAACAATGTCAGAAACAATCCTCGGAACTCTTCAGATGCCGTTGTTGCTTATATTGGGAACTAAATATACAATTTAGTAACTAAATTACAAAATTCTTCTACAAGTTATAAAAGAAAAAGAGTAAAATTCTAAAATCTAAAATCAATCACACAAAAATTGAGCATCATAGACAAATGACAATAGACAAACAAACAAATAGCGTTTGATTGTTTATGGTATAGCCAGCTACAAAAAAAGGCGGAAACATATTATTGAAACGCCACCCGAGTTCACCCGACGACGTGACAACACCCGATCCGACAACACGCATATCAAATGACGACGACACGTGGCATCGGGTAGCAACGGGTGTTGGTAGTATGGGTGTTATGTTATCACGTCGGGTGGCGTTTCAATAATATGTTTCCGCCTAAACACTTTGGGCACAGTACCGACATTATACAGTTGGACATCCCTGCCTCCGTGTGACTCTTAAGTGACCAGTTATCAAGAGATAGGCAAAGTAAAGACAATTTTCTCATCTCATCTCATCTCATCTCACTAATATAATATTATAAATGCGAAAGTATGGATGATTGTTTGTTTGTCAGTTTGTTTGTTTGTTCCGCTTTCACGCCAAAACTACTGAACGGATTTGGATGAACTTTTGTAGGTAGATAGATGAAGCACTCGGCTAACACATGGGATACTTTTTATCCTGGAAAACTTAAGGGTTCCCGTAGGAATGCAGACATCAATTACTAAAAACGCCAACATAAGAAAAATAAGGGTAACCTACGACAAGGCGGTATGACCAAGAAGCCTCAGCCCTAGACACTCACACAGAACATTAAAGCGCCACGCCGCCGCCGCCGCCTCGCAGACGCAACGCGTGGCCCACGCGTGGCGTCGGGTATTCATTGTGTGTTTCTACCAGTGATGTTGCAAATATCCGTATCCGCAAATGCGGAGCTTCCGCATAGATTTTGATATCCCCATACGCATCCACCATTTTCAATACAGATTTCATGCGGATGCGGATCTAGGGCAGCATAGCTAATAATTGTAATATTTCGTTTCAGGACTTTAATTTTGTACATTGTATAAGAATTAATTTCATTTGTTTTAATTCAAAAAAAAATATTTATAATTTTTTTACGCATCCACCATTTTCAATACAGATTTCATGCGGGTGCGGATCTAGGGCAGCATAGCTAATAATTGTAATATTTCGTTTCAGGACTTTAATTTTGTACATTGTATAAGAATTAATTTCATTTGTTTTAATTCAAATAATTTATTTACAAGTAGTTAACAAAGTACAACATTACACCAAAGGCAGCAAAAATACTTTTTATCTCATCTCATCTCATTTCATCTCACTAATAAGAGAAGCCTTTGCCTTTTCCTTGCAAAAGCAGGAAAGAACCAAACAAAAAAAAAAATCACTTGAGACTATTCTTTCTAGTAACGATAACTTCTCGTCTACTGTTTTACGCTATAAATATGATTTGTGTGTAACAATACGATAAGTGTTGAGTGATAACAATAAACTATATAAAGTAGCCGATGAGAGAGTTTTTATCCGTCCTCTACACCTCATTCGGCCACATTGGTGACCCGCGACGGTCGCAGTGACCAGCGACTTCGGACAGTACAGCACGCTACCTATCATCGCATCGCAAAATGCTCTGCTGCTGCACTGCCGTCTGCTGTGCCGGGCTGGCACAGCTAATCCAGGTTCCTGTGCATTTCACCGAGTTTGGGGCATCGAGGTCATGGCTTGTTGTTTTACCGCCGCGCCATTTTCAACCTGTAAAAACCGGTCTGCGCCGGCGACGCGCCGCGACATCAACATCGGTCGTGTCCCCGCAGTGAAGGAACCTCAAGACGGATGCTCCGCATATCGTTTTTCTGTGCTAATTCAGTGCTAGAAGAAACATCAAATCATTGTGATTCCAGTGTTTTCTGTGAGATAAACATTATTTCATTGCGTCGCGACAGTGATGCGCTCTAGTATCCAGTAGCGGAACTATGTGACATACATTTCCGGCCTTGTAGCGCGCGACCCGAATCAAGTGACTGTAGCACGACTGTAGTGTAGTAGCGACCCAGTAACTGCCGACCGTTCTCTTCGACCTGTCAAAGTCAAAACTGTGATCGGAACGTTCTTCGTAAAACATTCGTCAACATTTCTATTGTGTTTTTACGTGAACTTTCGCTAGTATTTTAGTAAGTTTTTTTTTAGATACATGCTATTAAGTGCTAGTTTTAAGTTCCTGACGTTGTATGCTGCTATTTTTTACGTTGTTTTTGGTAAGTTTTGAACAATTTTATTCCGAAACTATCGCATGTTTGTTTTGTTTTCAAACAATAACTTTACTAAACTCTAAACTAGGTAACATTTTGTTTTTTAACATATATGTTCGGTGTGGTTTTGGTACTTTTAACACAGCATTTACTGCATTGTGCACAACATTGTTCATAAACTTACTTATACACAGCTAAAAACTTGATTTAAATTTTTGCATATTGACTGCTGTACATAATTTACAGTTATTTGTGCGATTGCTAACCGTATACTTACCGTGTGTCCACATTGTTATAATAATTATTAATCTATAATTTACTTGTGCATGTAATTGTGTGTCCGAGCTGCCAAAACACCTTAACCCCTAACTTGTTAAGTTCGGTTTTCTTTCATTTGTATAGTTGGTTTTGGTTTTCATTATTGCTATTCATAATGGCTGAAGAATTAGAGCAACGAATTGCTCGCCTTTTGGCTGATAATGCTACTCTGTAGCAACGCCTTCAAGATTCTGAGACAAAGGTGGAAATAGCCAAAGTTTCAGTAAAATTACCCCCATTTTGGCCTGATAGGCCAGCTTTATGGTTTGCCCAGGTGGAGGCTCAATTCCAAATTGCAGGTATTACAATTGACAACACAATGTTCAATTATGTCATCTCCCAACTGGACCAGCGGTTAGCAGGGGAAGTTGAGGACATCATAACCAAACCACCGGTCAAAGGACAACAATATATAAGGCTGAAAGAGGAGTTGATCAGGCGTCTTTCTATGTCTGAAGAGCAGAGAGTGCGTCAGCTTATCAGTGAAGAAGAATTGGGTGATCGTAGGCCGTCCCAATTTCTTAGGCATCTCCGTTCATTAGCCGGTTCTGCGCTTACTGATGAAAATATTTTGCGTCAGTTATGGACTCGTCGGCTCCCTCAGCAAGTTCAGGCTCTACTTGTTTCTCAGCCTGACCTTTCACTGGACAAATGGGCAGATCTTGCAGATAAACTTATGGAGCTTGTGGGTCCTAGTAAAGTTTTTTCCGTTGCCCCTTCATCACCCTCCAACTCTGTTTTGGATTCATTGATTCAGAAAGTGGATCAACTTAGTAAACAGGTGGCATTACTATCTGCTCGACGACGCAGCCGTTCACACAGCCGTCATAATCGTCCTGGCAACACCCGCTCCCGTAGCTCTACTCCGGCAAATTCTAAACTTTGTTGGTATCATAGAAAGTTTGCTGCGAACGCCACAAAGTGTATCAAGCCTTGCACATGGACACCGCAATCGGAAAACTCCAGCAACAATCAGTAGCGGCGGCGACTGATTGTACCCCTCCTGGCCGCCGACTCTTTGTTACAGATCAGACATCTAAATACCAGTATTTGATAGATACTGGCTCTGATTTGTGTTGCTTTCCCCGGCGTCTCCTGAAGGGCCGCTATACGCCCAGTGACTATACTCTTAGCGCTGCGAATAGCAGTTCCATAAAAACTTATGGGACCGTTTCACTCCATCTCAATCTCGGACTGCGTCGGGATTTTCACTGGAATTTCGTAATTGCTGATGTCAGTACTCCAATTATTGGATCTGATTTCCTCGCATTTTACAATTTATTACCAGACTGTCGCCACAAGCGTCTTATTGATGGTAATACCAACCTCTTCACTCCTGTTTCTATGGCAAAAACATCACAGGAGAGTGTCAAAGCCGTGGCTTGTACTGGATCGACATTCGCACAGGTGCTTGCGGAATTTCCTGATGTCACGCGCCCTCCTGGTCTGCCTAGAACAGTGAAACATAACACCGTCCATTATATCAAAACTACTGATGGTCCTCCCATTTCATGTCGCCCTCGCACCTCGCACCTTTGGCACCTCAGAAGCTTGCCGCTGCCAAACAAGAATTTAAGGATATGCTCAAGTGTGGGATTATTCGACCATCTAAAAGCCCCTGGGCATCCCCACTTCATATGGTGCCCAAAAAGGATAATACATGGCGACCCACAGGCGACTATCGTAGCCTGAACGCCAGGACGGTGCCTGACCGATATCCGGTTCGTCATATAAATGATTTTACAAATAGCCTCGCTGGAGCCAAAGTATTTAGTACGCTTGATTTAATTAAAGCATATCATCAGATTCCCGTGTTCGAAGGCGACATACCGAAGACAGCCATCGCTACTCCGTTTGGCCTCTTTGAGTATACTTGCATGCCTTTCGGTCTGCGTAATGCAGGACAAACCTTTCAGAGATTTATTGAAGAGGTCACACGGGGTCTTGATTTCTGTTTTCCATATATCGACGATGTACTTGTTTTCTCCCCTGACGAGGCTACTCACCGCGAACATCTGCGTGTCCTATTTCAGCGTTTCAAAGATTACGGGGTGGTCGTGAATCCTACCAAATGTGTACTTGGTGCTAGCGAGGTTATTTTCCTCGGACATCTTATTACTGCTGAGGGCACACGTCCTCCTCAGAGCAGAGTCCAAGCCCTTCTAGACTATCCTCCACCTGAAACTGTGCAAGGAATGAGGCGATTTTTAGGGATGTTAAACTACTATCGCCGCTTTATTCCTCACGCTGCTAAGTTTCAGGCACCCCTTATTGATGCAGTGGTTTCCACTAATAGCAAGGGTGCTAAGCCTTTTCCCTGGACGCCTGAGCTTCATCAACTATTTGACTCTTGCAAGCACAGCCTATCCGAAGCTACACTTCTGCACCATCCTGTGCCTAATGCACGCTTAGGACTTTTTACGGATGCTTCTAGCGTACACATTGGCTCGTGCCTCCAGCAAGAAGTTGATGGTTCTTGGTATCCACTTGCATTCTTCAGCAAGAAACTAACGGATAAGCAACGTGAATGGCCCGCTTATTACCGAGAGCTCGTGGCGGTGTACGAAAGTGTACAACACTTCCGCCATATACTCGAGGTTCAGCATGTAACTATTTTTACTGACCACAAGCCATTGTTGTACGCTTTCGTACAACGTCGTGAGAAACTCCCGCCTTCACAGTTAAACCAACTGTCCTTTATTAGTCAGTTCACAACTGACATAAGGTACATCAAAGGGGAAGATAACGTCGTAGCAGATGCGATGTCTCGCATTGACGCTATATCTCTCGACCAAGACTACGAGCTATTGGCTGATTCTCAACAAAAGGATAAGGAGCTTGCTGACCTGCTAGCAAATAATTCTACTAGCTTACAGCTAACTTCAGTTCCTATCCCGGGCACAGACCTTAGCTTAGTCTGTGACACGTCCACTGGAAAGCCTCGACCATTTGTGACGCAAGAATTCCGTCGCAAGGTTTTCAATAAGCTCCATAATCTCAGCCATCCTGGTTGTAGAGCCACCACTCGTCTTGTATCGGAGAGATTTGTCTGGCCCGGAATAAATAAAGATTCCTCTAAATGGACTCGTACTTGTGAGGGCTGTCAGCGATGCAAAGTCACAAGACATGTATCTGCACCGTTAGGCAATTTTTCCTTACCATCTGGTCGTTTCTCCCATATCCACATGGATATTATTGGCCCGTTGCCTGTTAGCTCTGATTTCCGTTATTGTCTTACGGTGATCGACAGAGCGACCAGATGGCCGGAGGTTTGGCCTATGCGAGGTATTACTGCGGAAGAAGTCGCTGACACTTTCACAAGGGAGTGGGTGCCACGCTTCGGAACTCCTTCCATCATATCTACCGATCGAGGCGCTCAATTTGAATCGGACCTATTTCGCTGACTCATGCTCCATTTCGCCACTAAACGCATTCGTACCACAGCTTATCATCCCAGCGCTAACGGTATGATCGAGCGAATCCATCGCCAACTCAAAGCATCACTTATGTGTCATGGCGACCAATGGACAAAGGCTCTTCCTTTTGTTCTTTTGGGTATGCGCTCAGCTTATAAAGACGATTTAAAGGCTACAGTTGCCGAGCTCGTCTATGGCGAAACTCTGCGTCTCCCCGGCGAGCTACTCGTAACTGTGAGTGATCCCAGCCATTTTCAGGATCCAGCAGATTTTGTTGTGAATTTACGACGTCGTATGTTCGCCATCCGCCCGAAGCCAGCTTCGCGTCATTCGGAACCAGCGGTCTTCGTCTTTAAAGACCTTGCAACTTCGTCCCATGTCTTTTTGAGAGACGATGCAGTTCGACGTCCTTTGCAGCCACCATATACGGGGCCTCATCCCGTAATTCAACATGCTGCCGATGGCAAGACTCTTACCATCACTATCAATGGTAAAGCCGTAGTGGTAAGTGTGGACAGAGTAAAGCCTGCTTACATCGAGTCCACCGATGTGCCCGCTTCTAGCTCACCTCCACCGGTTGTTTCCTATCCACCAGAAACTCCAGTTTCTACCACTCCTGTTACTCCACAGCCTGCGACAGATGTGGTGCCGCCGACTGCTACCCAACCAAGCAAATTACCATACACGACTCGCTCTGGTCGTCGAGTTAAATTTAAAATTTTTGATTAAATTAAATTTCTCCCTGGGGGGGTGGTGTGGCGACACGGTCGCACAACATAATATTTGAATCTCGCGCCACAATGTATTGGAATATTTTACATTGGCAACACAGACTAGCTGTCTCTTTCTCTTGATGTTGCTTATTCACTTGAGACTATTCTTTCTAGTAACGATAACTTCTCGTCTACTGTTTTACGCTATAAATATGATTTGTGTGTAACAATACGATATGTGTTGAGTGATAACAATAAACTATATAAAGTAGCCGATGAGAGAGTTTTCATCCGTCCTCTACACCTCATTCGGCCACAATCCTTTAAATATCCGCATCCGCATTCGCTGATTTTAAAAAATCTGCATCCGCAACATCTCTGGTTTCTACGCATAAAACATATGGATTACGCATGTTGTCGGGTCGGGTGTTGTACCGTCGGGTGGCGTTTCGTTAGTGTGTTTCCGCCTTAACATATCACTATTCATTACAGTACAGCAAAGCAACACACACAGTTTAGGTAGATGATTCAATGACTAGTGTCCTTGGTCTGACAATGAGAGATGGTTAGTATTTTTTTCATGTTTTTTTCACAACATTCCTGGCAACATCTGTCTCTTTATGTCAGTGTCTCGGCTCGCTGCGCTGTTATGCAAGTGTCATCCGTGCGTATTGTATGTGTGGTGGTTGGTTGGCTTGTTCGATTGCCTGTGAGGTTCGTTTTCTCATGTGCTGTGCTATGGCTGTGCTTGAGATAATGAGTTAAGTTGCGCGTGCAACGCGCCATACATGTTCAAGGTTTTTACTTTTAGTGAACCTTTCGGCCATGAAAAATACACGAGGTGATGTAAACGACTATGAACTACTGGTGTAATCGTGACGTCCGGTAAGATTTCATGAGGGTCAGTCGGAAGAGACCATGTTCCTTTTTTTATTTAGATAAAATACGTATAGACCGTTGCACGATGACGGCTCACAGCGCGCAGGATGAGGCCGAAAACGAGAGGGCTCAGCTAGGAAAGAAGATACTCAGTGCCTCCTTTTATGCAGTGGCTTCATTTATGATTACTGTTGTGAACAAAACTGTTCTGACGACGTATGCATTCCCCTCGTACCAAGTTTTGGGACTCGGGCAGATGGTGGCTATTATTATAGTTCTTTGGACTGGGCGTTACATGAAGATTGTTAAGTTCCCACCATTGGACAATGGTGTGGTTCGTCGTATCTGGCCACTACCTATAATATACCTTGGCAACATGGCTACAGGACTTGGAGGTACTAAAGAACTTAGCTTACCAATGTTCACAGCTTTGAGGCGGTTCAGTATCCTCATGACAATGATTCTTGAGAGAGTCGTTTTGGGCATAAAGGCAACTTGGGCAATTCAAGCCAGTGTCCTAACGATGGTTGGAGGAGCACTGCTAGCTGCAGCTGATGATGTCACATTTTCTTGGCCAGGTTATACACTGGTTCTGCTCAATGATGCTTTCACAGCAGCCAATGGTGTCTATATGAAGAAGAAATTGGATGCAAAGGATCTCGGTAAATATGGACTGATGTATTACAATGCCCTGTTTATGATCATTCCAGCTGCTTTAGTGGCTTGGCACACTGGTGACCTGGAGGTGTCATATGCTTATGATAAGTGGAATGATACACTTTTCCTGATACAGTTCCTGATGTCATGTGTGATGGGGTTTGTGCTATCGTACAGTGTTATGTTGTGCACGCAGTACAACAGTGCCTTAACAACAACTATTATAGGATGCCTTAAAAATATTCTAGTGACATATTTAGGAATGGTCATAGGTGGAGATTATGTGTACTCGTGGCTGAATTTTATTGGACTGAATATAAGTGTTTTAGCAAGTTTGGCGTACACATATGTGACATTTAAGAGGAAACCAGCCACAGCTTACGCCACTTTGAGTGAAGCCAATTCCAAAGTGGACACAGTATAGCAGTATATCAAAAGGAAACATTCCAGTGGTCTACATTTCTAATAGATATTTAAATAGTGCAGTGTCGTACTCTACCAAAGATAACATTTTGTGACTACCATAATGGCATCATTTTGTATGGTAAATAAATGTTTATTTTAATAATAGTATATAATAAATTATAATCATTATCATAGGATTTAGTATAAATTTTGACTGTTACTAGATCAAAATTAATATCTAGGATATGATCATTATTTTAATAATCATGTATGTATTTCCATTTAAGCCGGATTTAAATATTTACATGATAAGAGTAACTGATTCATTTTCATACAAAATAAATTTGCTCCCATTGACTTACTGTAGCAATTAATATTTAAAGTGGATTATTATTATCATGACGCCTAACACTGTCATCAATCATTTTGTAATCTATTAAATAATTTGTAGCTTATTCAAACTTTTAGGTACAAAACTAGAATTACATACAAAAGTCAATTTTTGATATTACTATTGTCATTATTACATTCACAACATTAAATTAATTCAAAATCATTATGCACTTAAAAAATCCTGTTTAGAAGAGTTACATTAATCTGAAACTTTTGTATAAAAATAAGTTTGTATTGATGAGCCTTAAGCTTCCTTAGGGGACTTTTTAAAATACATTCACATGTATGTAAGATTTATAAGTAAAATGAACAAGTTATAATTAAACTGTTAACATTGAAGCTAAAAGCTAGACACCATTTTTATAAAGATGCATTAATAATGTGAGATTTAATTTGCTGTACAGAATATAATAAAATTAAATTATATTTTCTATGTCTATGCATAATGTGAAAATGAGATTAACTTGTCCACATGAATTGGTTATCTGATAGACAAATTGCCTATTCTATCTTTATATGTTAATTATTAAAAGATTTTACAAGCTATTTCCACGTTTTTATAAAGAGATAAAATATGGGTGAATACAATATATGTATATGTGCCGTTTTACCCAGATAGAACTAAAGTTTATACAACAACTTACTAAGTTTATACAACAACTTACTAAGAGTTATTTTTCTAACTTATAATTATCCAAGTGAAATCAGACTGGGCACATAAGGCTGGAGTTATCTGTAGTGTAAGATTTGGTATGAATATTTTTATCCATTATTAATGTTCTGATGTTTTTTTCATATAAGTATTTTATTATACTATAACTATAATTTTTACTGTTACTTATAAAGTAAAACATTGCATATAAAAAAGCCAGACACATATGATGCTAATTTAGTTTCTGTTATTAAGTTTGTGTTATATTTATATTCTGTAGATGTCATTGTCATAATTTTATTTAGCTTTGCCTTCTAGTGTGCAGTAGAATATTCATACAAGAGAAGATACCTATGTCATTCCTGCACTTTATTTGTTTCAATTTCAACATTCATAAATGGCTCACGTTATTAGGGCACTATTATAAAAAGATCTAAAATTGTATTACATGTATACAGGGTTTAAAAAGAGCATTCCCGGAAACTAATAAGAAGGTCTACTTCTCATGAAACTGAATAACTTTAAATTTAGAACCTATTATACTGAATTCTCAAAAAAAATGTATTCTTCATACATATTGACAGCCAACCCAGCGTTAAAGTTTCCGAAAGTGCTTTTTATACTCTTACCCGTTTTTTTTAATGTCACATAGGCTGAAGAAGTATTCTGTGCCTGGGATCTGATTGCAACTTGTTTATACGTTATCAGAGCGTAATTATGGAATGCACCGCATTAAAAAAAATACGGCAAATAAAATGTATATTGTATGAGGTATTCCTCTCGATGATTTGAATCATTTAAAAAAATACGGCAAATGAAATGTATACTGTATGAGGTATTTTATAGATGCTTAGAATAATTTTAATGACAAAATTCATAGATAATGAAAAGAGTAGAAACTATACCTAAATCGATATTTTGGCGCGATAACCAGACTGCCAGACACGATTAAACAACCTTTCCTTATTGTTTTTTTTCTACAAAGTCGGGTATTTCAAATCAAAATACCAAACTTAGAAATATGACCTAATTATAAGAAAACTTATGTTCTGTTTTATAATATTATAGATAGGTATGTGATGTTGATATTTATATTAAAATAACAAGCTGTTGCCAGCGACCCAAGCCCTCGTGGATAAACATGCAATTTTAAAGTAACTTGTACGATAATACGGACATTGTAAAACGTAACGCATTTTCATAAAAAGCCTCTTTTTAAACTCAATACGCGATTAAGGATACCATTAGCGCTGTCACTGGGTTGCATCACTTTTGTCCTGTCCCTTTAAACAACAGTATTTGGGCCATGTAATCAGTTATGTTTGCTCTATGTAAATAAATTACAAAAATAATGTATATAGAATCATAATCCTATACCCATAATAGACCCTTAATATTTTCTTACACGATTGCCCCAAAAAAGGAATGTATTGTTTTTTTTAAATAGTGAACTGTCAAAGCTTTTTTTAATTATTCTGAATCGTAATTCAATGAATTCTTTCTAAATGATCGGGCCGTAACTACCATGTATCCAACTAATTAATAACGTTATCAGTCGTAAAATTTATCGAAAAGATTAGGATTAATAAACATTTATACGTTTTGTTATCTATTCCAATTAAAACTTTATTATCGTTTAAAAAATATGAAAAAAACATTGGGAGGTCTCGTAGCACGACCTCACTGAGATTTTCGGATATGTACAAATAAAAATATTGGTACTTACGTATGCCTAACGGTCACGTGTATTTTTTAAATGTCATGGTTAACACCGACATGTACATATCGACGCTTGAAAGGAAAAGTTGACTAAGCGCCATATCGTCCCTCGCACAACTAACACTCCTATTTTATTTTTCTCAGGTTCCTAAAAACAACCGTATCTCAATAAGAAAAAGTCCAAACTCAAATTATCAAAAATCTGAGATAGGAGAGTTATTTGCGCGGGAGACGTTATGTCGCTTAGTTAACTTTTGCTTTCAAGCGTCGATATAAAATTGAAATATCTTACTCAGCCTTTAAAAATGATATATTATGATTTTATGTTTACTTCAATTGTTGATCTATTGAGATTTTTTAATATCTAGAAAAGTTTATGCTGCTCGCCCCCGTCACCCTATTCTACATCCGTAATGATGCCTTCAACCACTATTCATTCATCCCTAATTACCTACACTTCAATCTAATCTCCATACATAACTCCCTCATAAAGTCTCTCCGTTCCTCCCATACCATAATTAACATCCGTGAGACCATGACCCAGCCCTTAAACCCCATCCATACCACAAACCCCAATACACATCTAACACCCCCAAGTCGTCAGGAATGTATCTAGCTTTCGATATGAAAGGACTGGGATCTTCAGGTGCTAGGAGTGAATTTGGTGGGATTATTATTAATAATAATAAAATTATCCGGGACAAATCACACACGGTCATCTGGCCCCAAACTAGGATTCCCTGTACTATGGGAACCATAGACTGATATACATACACATATACATTTAAATACATACATGTATACATTTAAATACATAAATATATAGATATAATACACCTAGACTCAAAGCAAATAAATCTGCTCATCACAGAAATGTTTGCCCTGTGTGGGGATCGAACCCACGACTCTCGGATCAGAGGTCAGGAGCGCTAACCACTTGGCCACCGAGTCAGTCATTGAGTCAGATATTGAAGTTGTGACAAGATTAAGGGTAACTTGTGGATGTGGTAGTGTTGTTGGGGGGGGGGGGGTAGATGACATAGGGAGTTTGATTTTGTATTTACTGGGTTAAATGACCGTAAATAGTTTGGCCGTGCTAATATAGTCAATTTATCTGTAAATACTGATTTATTCAATAACTGTACTAAATTGCCCCAATGTACCTATTTAAAAATTCCAAAAGAATGCAATATATTATCGCCACTTAAAATCACAACCTTTTAAAGTTTTTCAGGTTGTAAAAAATATTGATAGGGCATTTTAACTGACAAAGCTTCTACTCATAATATTGAGAATGTTTTGTTCTACAACTTTGTTGAAATAGCAATTGAATAATCGACAACGCTAAAAGCGTTAAAAAACGACTTCAATCGCGTAACATACGGGTCAAACTGAGAACCTCCTTTTTGAAGTCGGTTAAAATCTAAAACCTTCTTCTAAATGTAACAAATACTTTTCTGAAAACCGCATTAAAATCGGTTCAGCCAAACGCGAGATAATCGCGGACAAACATACATACATACATACAGGTCAAACTGAGAACCTCCTTTTTTAAAGTCGGTTAAAAATGTTTTTCCATACAAAACTAGACAAGCTGCTCATGAGTTTGTATGAAAATTCGAGTTTCTTACGATTTCATCAAAATCTATTTAATTACATTAGTATACAAGAAACAATATTTGGATTGAATGAGTGTATAATATTTAATAGTGATAATGCATTAAATAAATCTTCTATTATTTGGGAGGTGTGCCATAATTTTTGATAGCGCCCGTCTAATTAATCATGTTTGTAATAAAATAATAATTGAGAATTAAGCATATTAGTAATATTCTATTTATATTATTCTATATCATTATTTTTTGGTTTTTATTTGTAGAAAGATTGTAAATCGAAAGAAAGATAGTAAATGCTGCGCTATTCACTAAACTGAAAACCTTACCACAAGAAACTACTACCCCGAATATTTTTGACCTATCGTACTATTTGTCAATATTATATGTTGTTTCTTAGGAAAAAGTTGAGTTTTTGCGATGTCAGTGATAAAAACTGTTTTTACGATACGTCAGTGTTCTATGATCACTCACATTCATTGAAAATCTAGTGCTGACCCTAAAGATTACGAAAATTATATTTGTAAAATTAATTAATTATAAGTACTTATTTCCTATTATAATTACTTTTAAATAATAAAATTTATTATTATATAATCTCAATTCGATTTTGTTGTATAATAATTTGATAAGAAAAAGAAAAATATTAATATTTATAGTGTAGTTTCATGACTAGAAATTTCATCAAAATCGACAATGTTTAATTCATTTAAAGTATTAAAAATTGGTAATTAAAATACAGAAACAAAATAAAATTAAATAAAAATTGTATTTCAAATGTTGCCTATCACACCCGTGTGTAAATCTTAATATCAATTGTAATTTAAAAGTTCTCAAGTACTTTAATTTCAGTATTTTATTATATTATCTTTTTTACTTATCGAAAACTTGTTCACCCTCCGTGGTCGATTAAATTGTGTTGTATCCGGAAAACCTTAAAATACTTATTTTAATTTAAAAAAAAATTGGTATTAAAAAGATTGTAAATCATGAGCGTCTTGAAGTTCGGGAAAGTTTCAAAAGTTAAAGTTAAAAAACTAATCGACTTGAAAATTTTGAAAATATTTTAGGCTCTTATCGGATTAGGTATAATTATTTCGATACAGTAAAGTACAGTATTACTTTTTGTAAATCTCAATTTATAGCTAGAAAGAAGAAATTATTAGTACTTTTTATACGATAAAGCTCGATTCCAAAAAGAGCCCAAGTCCTTGGTTATACAGTAGGTACGTTGTTTTGGCCGACAAGCCATATGTGCATAGGTATTTTTTTTCTTGTCATCAAAAATATATTTAGAACATCTTTAAAAACATAACCTAGAAAAGGGGGTTTTAAATAAAACAAAAAAAAATGCTCAACTTCAAACCAGTTTTAAACTGATGTTCAAAACGCTCTGATTTAAAAAGTGCCAAATGTCACTGTTTTTTTTGTGTTAAGTTGTGTTTGTTTTAGATTCTATAGGAACACTCCAGGAGAAAAATGACACGATATTCTATAAGGCTATGATGAGGTGACATAAGTGTCGTCGTCGGTCGGATAGAGGCTGTGAGATCAATTTTACGTACATATTCATTTATTTTCTTGTGTAGCTTTGCACCTACAAAAATGATCACGTCATCCTTTAGTGATCTTTGATGGCTGTGTCTAAATACTAATATGTATGCATCAATAATGATTTTGTCTTGTAACGAATTTACCAGGGCAATTCTACACATGAATCGTTTTTGTTTTCGGTAGTGGCACTAAATCAATATTAAGTAACATATTATGTAATATAGTTGAAAAATAAATTCATTGGATTTCACTTATGAAAACGAACAAGTTTCTTCTTCAAGAATCCTATAATATGTAAAAATGTAAAATAATATAAAAATGTAACCCTATCGTAGGCCGGCTAATCGTAATTTTTAGATAATAATTTTCTTACTTATTTACTGCACACATAGTTATATTAATGCAGGGACCGCGGAAGTACTCCATCACGGGGGGGGCATTTGGCCCCTAAACTGAAACGGGCTTCTCCCCCCCACTTCCGCGGCCGCTGTATTAATGCACATATGGTCTGATTGATTGTTTAGGCTCCTTGAGGAGAAAGTTGTTTAGTTTCATGGGTCGCATATGCACTTAGCTAATTTTTAGCGAATAAAAATTATACTTTACGTATAGGTTCCTTGAAAAAGTTGTTCAGTATCAGAATTTTTAGAGTCACTATTTTTTAGGTATTTTGGAATGACTTTGAATAAACTTTAATTATGTTGTATTTTAAAGTTTCAGGGTTTAGACTCAAGATTTAATTACTTTGTATTTCTTATGTTAGTAACTACATAGGTGCACCACAAGGTGTTTTAATACCTAGTTATAAATTTAATTGCTGTATTTGCATTTAAGACGCCATATTTTATATTTTGTATTTTATTTATAAATCATCATATTTTATTATTTCTACTTAAAAACCTTGCAAAATATATTAGAAAATATATATTTACGTCTTTTATTTTACTTTATGATTTTATTGTTATCGTATTCATATCTCTTACCTATTCGTCTTTTCTTCTAAATCCCGAATCCAAATTAAATTCAAAGAGTGCAGTGCAGTAGCGATAAAGGTCGACGACTGAAAACTTTTTTATTAGCTATTTCGTACCTTGGAAATATTATACTGATTAATCATCGTCATCATCAGCAAAAAGACGTCCACTGCTGAACAAAGATATCCCCAAAGAATTTCGACGCCAACCGATTTGGCGCTGCCCGTATCCAACGGCTTCCCGCGACCTTCACTAGGTTAGGTAGGTAGGCAGATTAGTGTTACTTAAGGCGGACGTAATAAAAAAAAGGCAATTTGTTTTTTATTGAAATGAAATGAAATAGTTTATTTGCAAATTATTAAAAATTATTTATAGTTTCGAGTATGTTATATATTCTTTCCATGGTGATAGCTTTAACCATTATTTCAAGAATTTGAATTGAATATTGCAATTTGGCGATACTTAACGCCTAAAGGGAATAAATTTGTACAACTGTTATTTAAACATTAGGGAAGTTATTATGATCCGTTGAAAAAATAAACGGTCAGTAATTTAAATAAAAAAAACAAAGGGGGTCTAAACTATAGTTCATTCCAATCAAAAAAAGCAAAAGATAAACAAACGTAGTATGCAGATGACATTGATATTGTGTCAGTTCCATAGTTTGTTTACGTTTTGTTTTTTTTTTATTGGAATGAACCATACACAAAAAATGTATTTGCTCGATAATAACAATCACTGCATCTCTTGAACCGTAATAGGTAGATAACTAGATACATGAAATTTTCAGAGAGGGAGTAAATACTATAATAAAAAATAATGAAAATAAAAAAGTTAAAAATTAAAGGGGGTCTCCATTTAATAAACATTTGTTTTTGCTCGACCTTAATAATATTAGTATTAAATCTTGTATGATAGTACGGAACCCAGCGTTTACGAGGCCGACTCGCACTTGGACAATTTTTTACATTTCATACTGAAATATACCCTAAGGTACAATTATTTACCGCCTCACTGTTTTTGGAATTGCTCATAACTGAGTCGGTAAATAAAAAGTTGCTAAAAACCATCACGTGATTAATGGACGACCCCTTAAAGGTTCCATTGAATATTGTATTGGCTTTTTCTTAGAGGTGAAATGCATAAATTCGACCAAAAAATTTTTCGGAAATTTTCTTAAAATCATGACAGATAAGCTAAATATATTTAAAAATGTAATTGGTAGCGCGAAAAACACGTTAAAGAACTCTAGCCCGTAAAAAAATAAAATAAGTATTATTTCTTGATATAATGGTGATTTTCAGTGTTGAAAAAAATCGTTTTCATGGCTTTTACACCACATGATCTTAAAATATTCATGCGCGCGTGCGCTCCAGCTCCAACGGCGGGCGCGGCGGCGGCGGCGGCGTCCTGAACGTACTGGCCGAGCGGTGTCCCTTCTGAGAAGATGGATGCAGCTGCACGCCTACGCATCCCCATTATCATATGTGTAGCGTTAACTGCGCTGTGTGTGTGCGTTTTTGTGTGTATGTGTGACACTATGAAATTTTATTCTTATTATGACATTTTTATTATTTTACTATTGACAAGACATTTTAATTATTCCAAATTTTTCATTATTTTCAAATTCTAATAAAAATTGTAATGTATGAATGAATTAATTTTAGGTAATTTTAATATATTTAATTTTTATTTCATTTGTCTTTTAGTTTTTAATATTAGGGATGTTTTTATCTGAAATGATTTATTATTATTATTATACAGGGTGTTATGTAAAATAGTGCAAATATTTAAATGGCACGTAGGGGCTACTATAGAACCTACTGCAAATAAGAGTGACGATGACGCCGAAATTCCCATTAGTTTACGAGAAATAAGGGTGTAAAGTTGCACTATTTTTTCTCACCGCTTCGCACCCACTTTTTCAGGCTGAAAAGACATACTGAATGCTCACAATTAACCCCAGATTTGTTAAATTAAAATTTCCCCTAAAAAACTTTACTTACAGTTTTTTAAAACTTTTTTTGTGAGTAACGCCACCCTTATTTGTTCTCCATCTCTTTCACGCACGTAGAATCGTGAGTGATCTGTGCGGGCTATGACGTCACTTTAGGGCCGCCTCATACCGGAATCAAAACATTCGTTTTTCAGCGAATATTTTGTAAATAGCATAAATGTACTGCATCTAGTCCCATTCTAGCCCTTAAAATAGCTCCATTATTTTACCTAACAGCCGGTATATTAACCCTGAATTGACTTGGTTTGTAGTTTGTGCAATTAGTGCATTATTAAGGTTAAACGTCAGTCACCCTATTTCATACAAATTTACCTGGCTATTAACTACACAAATAACCACTATATTTTCGATTTTATCTGTCCAACGTAAACTTTGCAACCTTTTATTTTCTCCAAATGTATATAATTATATTATTTATTTCTGTAATATCATTAAAAACTGCAGTAAAATACCATAAATTTTACGCATGTAGTGGTGTATAATTCAGCACCACCTTTCTGATATTACAGTAACTACAATCTCAATTGGTCTGTTAAGCTTTGTTTAGCCCAGGATTTCGTTTTTAGCGCCATCATGCATTTTGCTTGAGCATTACCAAAGTAGCAAATTTATTATAAATACTTTTTAGTCTGAGTAATTAATGCTGGCAAACTTTTTTTATATTCAGAAAAAAGACGCTGTCAGTCTCACGTCAGGGACATCTGAAAGACGAAAATATTGTTCACCCAACAAGGTCTAGTTGTGAGTTTCAGCTCGATATTTGTGATATACAGGCTGATATTTTTACTTATACAGGATGTAAAAAGAACACTCCTGGAAATTTAAATTATGGGATCCACTCATGAAACTGAACAACTTTTCCGAATGAACCTTAAGAATGCTGAATACTTAAGACAATTTTTGGACACACCATACAAAATTGGTCGGTTATCTTACCATATTATATGAAAACTTCATTTTTATGCGAATTTAGTATGGGTTGGTATGTTAAAGTTTCCGGAAGTTACAGCCTGTATAAGGTGCATTCAAAAATTTTTAGACTCATACCATGCCCCATTTCAAATTTTAACCGCCTCCGCTTGTCCGCTCGCTTCACATCAGGAGGTCGCGGGTTCGATTCCCGGCGGGGTGTAACTTTCTGCATTCGGTTTGGTTGGTGGTAGGGCATTTTCTGAGCCCGCCTGGCATATGCCACCATCTTATCTAAGTCTTGCCGCCAAACATCAACGTTAACAGCATTGATGTGTTCCGGCATGAAGGTAAGATAACCAGTTCCCCACTGCGTTGGGGAATCTTGGTAAGCCCGCTTTCGTATTCGGCATCATCGTCACTTACCATCAGGTGAGATGATGCCAAGGGCTTACCAATTGAGGGTAAAAAAAAGATGATAGCTAACCATGCAGGCTCCGAGAAAGCTCTACCACCGACCAAACGGAGTCTTACATATTATAGTTAGACTCTGCCGGGAATCGAACCCGCAACCTCCTGATGTGAAGCGAGCGACTAGACAACGGAGGCGGTTTTCCGGGTGTATTATTATTGTCTCGTTTGACAAAAAGTAAGTAGTTACCAGCAACCACGTGATACAACCCGAACCTTAGATATGTAGATTTTCATACACGGAAAGTAAAATCCCGACAAAAACATTCACATATCAAGTAAAAAGTCTTACACGTCAATATTTATAGACTCGACTGTAAAAAGTAATGAATTCCCGCCATGTAGCACCAAGTTTCAGGTTATAGAATAATTTATTTCTCACAAAAGGATAAACAGTTATTCACTTACACAATAATTTTTGTCACCAAAATATATTCCTAAACGTAATCGTCTATGTACAAAAACCTCGTTTTATTCAAACTCACTTGTCAAACATGGTTATGATAATTTTTTCCAAAGTATTTTGGCGCTTTTAATGTCTCCACAAGACAGGCATTCCAGGTTTCGAACGCGGTTTTCTTTTCTCTTTAATTAAAGACTAAAAAAACAGTATCACTCCCTATCAGAGCATGAAGTATGGGCAGCGTTGTTGCTTTTTATGTTCTTGAAATTGTGTCAAAATCGCAGAATGTTAAGGTTTTATTTTAAATTACTTACCTATACGAAAATTTTATTGCACACCAAAAGAGTACAAATAACAACGAAAACACATAAAATATTTAAACATTGATATGCAAATGCGGTCTTATCGCTATCAAAAATAGCAGGTTCGATTTTTGTAAATTTTAATTTTTTTGTCTGACATGGTACAAAATCAATCCAAAACTGAAGGCTGCGTCCTCGGTTCATCCGAAAACTACACCAAATTCAAGATTATTGCCCAATATAATAGTTAACTGAAGCGCGGCAGATTAAAACGCTCACGCATGCCTTGCGCCGTGCAACGTTCAAAATTTATTTCTGAAGCTTTTTATTTAGTAATTGCAGTTAGTGTTTCTGTTTTTTTATTTTTGATTAGTTTGGTTTTCTACAAAAAAAAAATTGTTTATGCCATTAGTGCACATTTTTTAAACTATAGCATCTTGTTGTTATTTTTTATTTATATTTTATTAGATTTTTTCCCAATAAGAGTAATAGATTGAACAAAAGTAATACAAAAAATGAAAGCTCCATTCTCGGTTTATTCGAAAACGATACCAAGTTCAAGATAATAGGTCAAATAGACCTGCCAGGGGGTGTGGGGTGGCTACCGGGCTAAATCAGCTTCTATTTATGTACCATATCGTCCCTCGCACCACTAAGTCACGTATCTCAGTTTTTTGATGATTTGAGTTAGGACTGCCGCTGACTTCATTGTGTCGTTCTCTATGATTTCCTTTAACTCACGCTTCTGTATGAATAGTGGTTCTCATGATATTGGTATTTACATAGTTAACGTATCTCATAAAAATCCAGGAAAAAATTCCACTAAGTGACGTAACTCACTTAGGGTTTTTAGTCAAAACCTGTTTTAAGACTTTGATAAAATATTATATCCTATATCATATAGGATTTTTAGTGAAATGTTATTTACTTAGGTAATGAGATACGATACGATATTATTATACTGTTCTTTAATTTGGCGGGATATAGACGGTTAATATGCTGTTAGGCCGCGGGTGCACTCATCTGATCCGGTCAGATCCGACAGCTTAGCCCCGCCCACCTGTTGGTCCTCTTAAAACTGTAGGATGTACGCGGGTGCACTGGTCCGGTAAATTGTCGGACGGAAACAGTCATGCCACCTTTTTAGCCATAAAGTAAGCGTCGTCGCGTCGTTGTTATTGAATAGTGTTGTGCGCAGTACATGTGTGCCCGGCTTTTAGCCAACGCCAATTAGTGACGTTATTGTTATTAATACAGTGTTGAAGTATAAGCATACCTATGCTTGATTTATGATGTATTAAAACACTTGGTTACCTACCTAGGTAACCAAGTGTTTAATACATCTAAAATTGTGGTTATATCATACAACGTTTCATATTAAAAATACCATATCATTATATGAAACTGCATATTCTAAAAGTGTATGTTAATTTCTATAGGTCCAAAAATAAAAACGAACCTTGTATTTTTTATTAAAAACACATTACATTAAAACAAGAAGAGACTTGGGTGGCTACAGTACAGAACCTAAATATGTAAATATTATTGAAAATCAAAGTATTTTTTATCTAAGAAACACATAATTCTGGGTCAGATTGATGGCAAACGAGCCATGAGTAGAGCACCTTCAAGATGAATCGATGTGGTGAAGAAAGCTGTGGGAGGAAACATACAGAGGGCAATCCATAGCACCTACAACCGCAACGAATAGAGAGACCTTGTTTGTAGTCGCGATGCTCAGCATTGAGGGACCGAGGAAGAAAAAGATTGGAGTCACTAATAAAAAAATCTCAGAAAAAAGTATCAAGCCTTCATATTTATATGCCGATGATATATAATCTAGTCGCTTTTCGAAGTTTAGGGTTTGTTTTACGCGAAACGCGGGACTTTAATGGCACAGCTGCAGTCAAAGCGCTCTATAACTCCCTGGTAAGGAGTAAGTTGGAAAGCAGTGCAACCATATGGAACCCATATGAGTTTAAATATGTTCATATGGTTGAAAAAATTCAAAACAAATTCAAGCGGTTTCTTTACTGGAAGGAATACGGTGTCTACCCCTCCTTTCCGCTTGTGTACCCAACTCTCTTTGTAATAGGGATGGTTGGGTATTATAAGTTGGAAGTAAGGAGAAATTTGGCAATGGTGAAATACGTGTTCTGTGTATTGCGTGGTATTTCTAATAATCCACAAATACTGGAATCATTGGAATTGCTCGTTCCCAACACAAGGTTGCGACGGGAGCCTTGGACGAAAGTTTTTAAGGTTCCAGTGGCTCGCACCAATATTTTAAAATTTGCGCCCACTACCCGGGCGATAATAATATTAAACGCGGTTTCCGAAAAAATAGACATATTCAGTTGCTCATTGACGGAATTCGAAAAGGTGACCTTAGGTTACTTGAGTAATATATAACTACATTATTGTATTGGGTTTATCCTGTAAAAATAATGTAAAGTTGAAATAAACAATAATATCTCCTCTTCAAATCGACAAGACTGAGAACAGGCTCTTAATGCACGGAAAGTACAACTATAATTCAATTCAATTCAATTTAATTTATTTGTGAAACACAGGTTACATAAGAGTTGTTAATGTACATAATATAAGAGGACGCTGTGATCCGCCATTTGGCATACAAATTAAAGGTACATAATTATAATCAATAAAACGTAAACGAAATTAACTAAAATAAATACTACATGTCAAGATCAAAATTGTACAATATTATTGAAATTAATTTGTAAATATAACATATCAAATAAATAAATTAATCATGATTAACAATGTCCTTAATTTATAAAATGTAACTATTAATAAAAACGTCATTATGCTTAATAATATCAAAGGAGCGTCTTGTCAGTGTTATCAAAGAATTATTTAATAGAGTAAAATGTCTTATCGGTGAGAAAGTCAAATAGTTTCTTTTTAAAATCCGTTAACTTTACACACATTTTAATGTCAATTGGGAGTTTATTATAAACTTTAGGGGCCATTGCCAGCACACTGTTTTGAAGAAGAGATGTTTGGCCTTGCCTAGGAAATAAATTGGCACGACGTCGCTAACTTATTACATTATTAAATAAATTTAAGTTAGTTTTTGTAAAAATAGAAATTTCATAAATGTAAAGTGACGGCATTGTTAATCATTTAAGGCTTCTGAAATAAGGCCGGCAGCTCTCTCTTTTTTTTAACCTACCAATAGCTCGTATGCATCTTTTTTGTGCTATAAATATACGCTCACTATTTGTTGCATTTCCCCAAAATATTATCCCATATCTTAATCTTGAAACAATGTGCCCATGATATGCTGTAAGTATAGTTTTTTGATCTACGATCTTACTTAGTTTAAACAATGCATAAGAAAACTGGTTTATTTTCTTACATATAAATTCTAAGTGTGATTGCCAACTCATGTTACTATCAATGTATAACCCTAAGAATTTAGTAGTGTTAGTTTCAACAACCTCTTTATCGTCATGTGTTATCCTTAAATTTAAAGGGTCAGTTGCTCTCTGCTTGAAATTCATGATTTTAGTTTTTTTCTATATTTATATGCAGATTGTGTAGTTGTAACCACAGAATTATTGACGAAAGGCTTTTATTTATCTCTTTTTCACTTTCATATATGACTGTACAATCATCTGCAAAGAGTATCATTGGATTTTTTATTGCTTTATTGATGTCATTGATGTAAATAAGAAAGCGGAGTGGCCCCAAAACACTACCTTGAGGCACTCCATGATCTATCGTTCTTTCAGAAGATGTATAAATTCTGTCTACTTTAGACTTTGTACATATTTTGTTTATGTTAGTTACTTGTACTCTATTACTAAGATATGATTTCAACAAGCAAAGTGCGTTACCTCTTATACCATATGTCTCTAATTTAGAAAGTAGGATAATATGATTTACGTGATCAAATGCTTTAGACATATCTAAGTACATTGCTAGAACTGGTTGTCTTTTATCCATTCTAGAGTATATTTTATCTAAAAATTCATAAATTGCACCGTTAATTGATTTATATTTACGAAACCCCTTTTGTCCATTTATTAAAATATGATTAGATTCAAAGTAGCTATATAGATTCTTATAAATAACTTTCTCAAATATTTTTGAAAACACTGAGGTTAGAGCAATGGGTCTGTAGTTTTTCATATCACATTTGTCATCCTTTTTATGTAACGGCTTTATAATAGTTGTTTTTAGTTTGGATGGAATAGGATGGAATAATCATGAAGACCTCAATATAAGTACGGCATTGTTTCTCCACTGTAGGCCAACGCTCAAAATCACCATGAATTTTGAAGAACATAGAGTAGGGGAGCAGTGCAGAATCCTTGAGTTCCTTTTCTAGACATGAAAGAAAATTTTAGAAAATATTGTGCCTAATTATTGAGGAACATTGATAAATAATAATATTTTTATAAGAAGTAGGTAACAGTGTATACTCTTCAAAGGTAATTCTTTTTGTTTCATACCATTCGTAACTCGTATAAAATAAAATCAAAAAAGCCACAACCGCCACAAGGGCCTTTTACAACTCTGTTAATGAAGCCGTAAAATATGTATTTTTCTGTATTTTATTAAACTGTATGAATCCTTAATAAAATGGAAATCATTAAAACTGATAATTTCATTGATATAAACTGTAAAACACACAAGAAACTTACTAAATAAAATTTGTTCGTAGAATAAAGACACAAATGCCATTAGGCCACCCATTATTCATACCGATACCATGAAAAAATTTCGTGGAATATAGCCACAAAAGCAATAGTGTCTTTTTTCTACGAGGATGTGAACTATAACTGTTTAAAACTGTCCGCGGAAAAAGGGCTGAGTGGCGCTTGTGCCCCGCCCCGCCCCCGCGCAGCAGGGAAGAAAATAGCCACTGTGGCTGTTGTGGCTGTTTTCGGCGGGTATTTCAGGAGAAAGCAATAGTGGCGAAAGCAATTTGGAGTGGAGAAAGCAATTTTTTAAATGCTTATTTTCTAGTCGATGGAGATCGCTTTTCTGTGATTTTTTTATTGAATATGATGTAAAATGGGTAACAGATTTTAATTATGCAATAAAAATAAAAAGCCACAACAGCCATTGTGGCTTTATTCGTAGGATACGACGATCTGTCGGATCTGATCGGATTGGATGAGTGTGCCCGCGCCTTTAGGATGTTTGCGGGGGTGAACGACGGTGGCGCAGGGAAGTTCTGAAGTTCTTTAATGATTAGTTATATTTTATTACATATAGGTTGAAAACAATACTGTTGCTCCTACCACATAAGGTTTGATGATGCGTACAAACAAAGTACAAACTAATATTATGTAACAAATCCTTTATGTGGGAAATTTTAATATTTTCATAATAAAACTATGATCAGTTTGGAGTGTTTATTTTCATAAACTAGTGTAACTGTAGGATCGTAAGTGGAAAATGATTCGGATATTGAAAAACAAAGTTATCACAAAGTCACGTATCTGTTTTCAAAAATCAAAAAAAATATTACTAATACAATTAAGTGAGTAGGTAATATATCAAATGAAAGCAGAAAGTTTCCTCTATATATAGGTATATTAGTTTTATTTCAGCATGTCCTTGGAATTAAAATATAATTAAAGTTTGAAATTCCCTAACTGAAAAACGGTTGTTTTGAAGAACTTGCAAAAATGAGATACGTGAGTTAGTGGTGCGAGGGACGATATACGTGTGCCAAGTGGTTTTCTTTAATCATAAAATTTGACCTCGGATACATATAAGCTTACACTATTCAGGTGCCAACAGTGAAGGAAGATTTTTTAAAACAAAATAATTATTTGTGCTATGTTAGGTACCTTGTATTTTTGTATTTTATCCTGTACAGAGAAAATAAATAAATTATGAATTATTATGAATTATAGAATATTCATATCCGCCATTAAAAAAATACCTTGTGTACCCAGAATTCAAATAAAATTAAATGTATTTCAGAACAGAAGTTACAAATGGCACATTTAAAACACATTTTTTATCATCAGTACAACAAAAAAACCGGCCAAGTGCGAGTCGGACTCGCGTACCGAGGGTTCCGTATAAATTCATAATCACACATGTCTTGAACTCTATATTTTTTTTATTTGAGTTGATTGAATGAAAAGTAATTTTGATTTATGACGTATTAAAAAAAAACTACTTACTAAAGCTCGTTCAAACCAATTTTCGGTGGAAGTTTGCATGGTAATGTACTTCATATATTTTTTCTACTTTTATCTTTCTCTTATTTTAGAAGTTAAAGGGGGGGGGGGACACACATTTTACCACTTTGGAAGTGTCTCTCGTGCAAACTATTCAGTTTGGAAAAAAATGATATTAGAAACCTCAATATCATTTTTGAAGACCTATCCATACCATACACGTACATGTTTGATGAAAAAAAATTTTTGAGTTTCAGTTCTAAGTATGGGCAACCCCCAAAATTTATTGTTATTTTTTTTCTATTTTTGTGTGAAAATCTTAATGCGGTTCACAGAATACATCTACTTACCAAGTTTCAACAGTATAGTTCTTATAGTTTCGGAAAAAAGTGGCTGTGACATACGGACGGACAGACAGACAGACAGACAGACATGACGAATCCATATGGGTTCCGCTTTTTGCTATTTGGCTACGGAACCCTAAATAACTAGATGCTTTATCCTATACTATTAAACGAGTTAAGTGTCCCGACGATTTCGAAAACGGCTTGAAACCTTTTGATGAAAATCTAGGATTAGGGGTTAAAAATCACCATAAATCCAGATCTATGAGGGAATTATCTTCGAAAAGATTCATTTAAGGGAGAATTCATTTAATGATCGAAATTACATAGAAGGAGAACGCATATGATGCTTAAATTTAACCATCGCTTATAGGTACATTGGTAGACTAGCGGTTTTGGTGCGAGCCACTTACGTTTTGCTGCTTTTAGGTCCGGATTCGAATACCACCCATGAGACTTTATAGTTCTTTGTTTTTTAATTTTTTTATTTTGTGTGAACTTATGTAAATATTATGAAAATAAATAAAAAGACTTAAGAGTGATAAAAATATATATTTTAACCTCTGTATTTTGGAGACAAATAGCGCCATCTTTGGCCATATAAGTTAATTACATACCTGGTGATTGTGCCGCTCTGTCCCGTGTTTGAAAATAGGAAATTTTCCACGGTTTTCTCTAAACTCAACCAGATGGCGCTGATAACCTTTGCAATAAGAAAATCTCTAAAAAGTCGCCAAAACTGATTGATATTACTGACTTATAAACGATGAACAACTTTCTAATATTACGTATCATAAAATATTATTCTATTTTTTTTATCAAAAAAAAAGGATGATTTGCATATATTTTTTTCAATAGAATCAAATTATAAAAAAAAAAATATCGATATTTTCAGAACAAATATTGCTTGTCCTTTCGTCCCTTAGAAGGCCACTACTGACTAAAACAACACCCTGCAAAATGTTTCATAGAAAATATATCTTATATGTACTACTAAACAAGTTATCTTAGTTTATAAAAACTCCGATTGAACGAGCGACGCTCGGTCTCCCAGCTAGTTCAATATAATAAGAAAATTATCAGTATCATTATTTATATTACAATGAATTATTTTAAAATTATAATACCCATTTAAATTCAGTCACTGGGACGATATTGGGTTGTTAACTAAGTAACTATGATGGTTATCATCCCAGCGAATGTGTTATTGTCAATCAATCTGATGAGACCGTGAGAGTGAGTGACTGAATTTAAATGTATATTGGAGTAATTTATTATTCTTTGAATGATTATACTGATAATTATGTTATTTAAATTAACAAAACATCAAATTTTCTTAATCAATTTTATCAATTGAAAAACTTTCATCTGTATGGATAAAATAAATTGAAAAAATTAATAAAAAAAATGAATCTATTTTTCTCGACAATGAAAACGAATTTCATGCTGCCACTTCACGGATGTAATAAGGGGGCCATTCCCTATGACATATACATAAAAATTATGGTAATCTGTGATTCCTAAGTTTGATACTCTCCTTAGCTTGCGGAGGCACAACCGTGACTCCAAATAGCGTAAGACTTGGCTTGCAAAGGCTTGCAAGGCCGTGCCTCCACAAATTTTCGACATCAATTCGTATCTCCTTGCATGATACGTATCTCCTTGCAGGCTATTGCTAGGCAACGTTGTTATTCAATAAATGTTATGTGACTGAACAGAATTTTATGTTTTAATATTGGCGACGAGGCCAATTCAATGGATTTAAAGAAATTAAAACGTACAAGAAGCTCAGTACAGTTTATTAACGCGCACAGAAAATGTGCTCGACACTCAAGACCCAAGTAAGTATATAGCCCCGCTTGGAGTCACTCGACAAAACAATAAAGAAATTTCACGAAATACAAAACAACATAGAACTAGAAACCGAAGATGAACATCTTGAGGAAGAAACCTTCTACAGATTCGAGTTTGAGGAGTTGTGTATAGCACTGAAAACTACATTACGAAAACTATGTATTACTTCACCACTCATGGGGAGACCTCAGTCCGCTTGAGGCAGACAGAAACTCCAAGAGGGACCTACTGATGTTTGGAAAAGAGTTTAGAACTAAGCTACATGCCATGGTAGTCCCATACCTAGACCGGAGCCACGTAGTCAGAGGACAAGGAGAGGACATTTCTCTCCTGGAGACAAGGTGGCCAGGAGTTACTCCTCTCTTGCCCAGAAGTTTGAATTCGGCACAATAACCGACGTCTGGGTGGTGGTAAGGTACATTATGAAGTCAGAACCGATGGGGGACTCCTGTGGATCCGTCACCTCGACCAGCTGCTGCTGTCTCCCCTGGTGTCCTGATTCGCGGGGGCGACGTGATACATACCTCCTTGCAGGCCAATGCTATGAATGATTGCTATGCGACATTGTTATTCAATAAATGATTTTTTTCTTTTAAAAAATCTTTTCTTTTATCGCTCTTGGGTCTTGTTATTTACATATTTATTTATGTTCATACTAAATAAAAAAAATTAAAAGACAAAAACAATAAAGTCTCGTAGGATACGAACCCGGACCTAAAAGCAATAACATAATAAGGTTCGTACAAAATTTGCCGCTTGCACCTCTGGGTTAGGGACTACTTATAGAGGTAAGTCAAAAATAAGCATCATATACGTAAAAAAAATATGTATGAGTGCGTAATTCGAGCCCTTATTCATACAAGATAAACGCAAAACTATAATTGTAAGGGGACAAATATATCGAAATCCTTATTTAATTAACATTATTATGGTTTATTAGCGTACATTGATCTTGTAACTGCTCGCTGTTTTACGTAATATGGTTTAGGGTTATTTATACTATTTTTAAATCGAAAAACCAAGTTATAGTCAGATTAACGCCATCTATCGGATTTTTTCAACCAGGGAGCACTAACGTTTAACCTTAATAGTCCTTTTTATTATTGACTGTACGCCGCCATGATACATCACAAAAACAAAAAGATATCAGCGACTCTAACGGTGGATACTGTAACTATTTTACGATATGATCACTAATGCTTGACCATTTCATGAAATAGCCGTGCGTTTAGCTGTATATCGTGAAACGTTGATGTATTCATTGATCTGGCCAGACCATATCATGATGTGATCAGCAGATATTTTCCATTTCATGAAATGCGACCATTTCATGAAATGGTCGGCCACATCATGAAGTGATCAATTCTATGATCTGGCCACGACATACATACAACACCCACCACTTCATCTCATAATAAGTGCACAAAATAAAGAAAAGGATTAATAAATATGTTGTAGTTCGTCTTTGGACGTTGAGCGTCTTTCTATTTGAGTTTTCTATCTATCTAAAAAAGGGTTAGTTTTACATTAATTAAATACACCATATAAAATTTTTATGAATAGTTTATTATATAAATTATAGCCAAGCTTACATTTTCATCGATTTCATATTATCCGTTCCATACTGAAAAATTCAAACTAAGTATACTATATTTTTATATACGTTGCAGGAGCGATGAGAGCAATAAAAGAGAATTGAAAATCCGGTTGGAAGGACCAGACTTATAGTCGCTCCTGCTAACTCTTTACACATAAAAAACTTATACTTACATCTAAGATCACTATGAATTATAATAGGCTATGCTTGGTGTTACTACAGTGTAAGTTACTCATCTCGTACAAACTTTAAATATTACTCCTACTTCACGAAAATCTAACCAAGCGACTGAAATGGGAGCCGCAGCCGCCACAAATGGAATATCTTATGTTCAACTTGTGGTTCAAATGTCATCGCTTATTTCTTTGATCTAATATTTTCATTAGATCATTTATGTACAGCCAGCATCATATAGTTGGTTAGTATCAAATTGGCCAATAATAAAAAAGCCTCACTCTTCCTTTCACCTAAATTACGTTAAAATAATGTGTGCTTAAACTCATTGAGAAACGTAGGTTGAATTTTATTTTGGGATCTGGTAATAATAAGTATGGGCGGAAAATTAAAGTAAAGCCCTTAACACAAAGCTTTCATGACGAATTGTTTCCGCACGGATTTACAAAACAAGGTAACAAATATTCTTAAAGATTCCAAAAGATGGTTATTGAAATACCTAATGAATTGGTTAACATTACGAACAGTATATGAAAAGTTTTAAATGTGTCGATATTTTTAATATGACCTCTTTCTTCGTTAAAATTTGACCACACTGACTATCACCAACTATCGGATGCTGACTGTAGGCATGTGGCCTAAAACCAATACAATCAGATTTTTAAAGACTTCATGAATGTGGATAATATTATGTAAATACAAGTAACACTCAAAAATAATACATTAGGCAATGAAATAAGAAAGTTAACCACAGGTGTCTGTACTACACAACTATATGTATTATCTATGGTTCATTCCAATCAAAAAAAAGCAAAAGGTAAACAAACATAGTATGCAGATGACATTGACATGTGTCAATTCCATAGTAAGTTTGTTTACGTTTTGTTTTTTTTTTATTGGAATGAAGTATACGTAAAAACTTTATCGAATTTGTAACCGGTTTTCCTTAGAAACCATCTATGTGAGGCAACATATTGCTTTTGATGCTCATTATTATCAAAGACAGATATACAACACATTAGGTACATACAACGGTTAATAACTTTTCAAATTCAATATTTTTGTTAAAATTTCGAGGCAAACAGTTTTATTCTATTTTAAATTATAATTTAAAATGGATTGGCTGCACTTAACAAAAACATACTAAAACCAGATATTTCATTTTTAGTTTTGAACGTATAAAACACAAATATAATTAATCGAATGATTTCATTTTCATTCAGAACCTACTTTCATGCTACTTTCCCGAAGCAAGTTATACAATCGTAAGAAATACAATATTAAGACTTCCCCTAATTGTTAATAATTGAATAGTGAATTTGTAGCATATTTTTTGCTTCAATTTTATACAGAGTGTAACAAAATAGGTGTTCGGCACGTTTAATAGGGTTTCTAGTTTCTTCTGATGAGTAAGTAGATGATCGGTATGATGACCGAACAACTTAATAACTAAAATTATTATTTTTTTGCGAACCCTGAATCCTGTATTTTATTAATGTTCTAGACAGAACAGGCAATAGTTAAACATCCATATTTTTACTATTCATTCTCTTCGAGAAAATGATTTTATTCCATAGTGTTTTATTGCTTATAACCAGCTGGCAAATGTGTGTTATTTTCGTAAAGCCTTAAATACTAATAGAGTAAAACTAATTATCTCGAGAAATATTCAACTGACTGAAAAAATACAATTGTGTGTGTTTTATAAGTATTATTGCGTATTCCACATAAAACTCTTATACAATTGGGGGTAAAACGTTCGAAAGTAGAAGTCGAGAGCAGAAACCACGGTTCGACTTCATTTATGAAATTTTATAAGGACCCTAAAGGGTATGCTAAAAAAATATATTGTATTTTTTGTTTTTTCTGATAGTTTTAACCATTTTGAAAAACTAAGAGAATGTAAGAGAATACGTGTAGCAGAAGCCCTAAACCTATAATTAGAAACTTATCAAACTAAACAACTTTTGTTTAACGACTTTGCTCCAAATCGTAAAAAAATATTTGGACTACTTATTATAAATCTGATTTGTCAATTTTGTATGGAGTATTTTGAGTCTTCTTTTAGAGGACGTTGTTCAATATTATGAAGAGGAAGCCCAGTTGGCAGGTCCTGTTTTGTAACACATGTAAACTATAGAAGTTTAGGTAATCAATAGTTTTATTATTACACATGTCATATATACTACTGAGTGTTTATGTGGTGATAAAAACGGCAATATCAAAAGCATGAAACTTAAATTTTAAAACAATGCGTGTTTATTAGGTGAAACTAATTGTAAGTGCTTGTAAGAATAAAACTGTTTGCACTGATGGTAAAAAATCAACTTAAATATAGTACAATAAGCGCTTTTGCAGTAGTACCAAAATAAAAATGATAATAGAAATATTCTATAAACAAATAAAGGCGTAAAAATATCATTAACTAGAAACTTATTTAGTAAACATTCCTTGTCCAATGTATCAAAAATCTTATTATTTAGTAAGTACCATTAAATTTATACTAGCTACATAATATTTTCATTAGAAATAAAAAAAACATGGGTCTGTGTGAACTTGTATAATATTATACTAATTATGTATAAATATATTTATGTAACTACACGTTAGTGACGGAAAGTTTGCATCTCTGAAAATAGGTAGGTAGATATGCCAAACAATATTATAGGGTTTTTTACAAAATCGGCTGAAACTAAACTGGACTTCTACTAAAAAACCTGAAAAACTATTGCCAAGACACATCATATTTTATCCGTGAAAAGAAAATTTGGGAAAGTCGTACTTCTCCAGAAAACCTATAGCATTTTTTTTACTGCTCTGTCAAGTTGATCACGGTCCAAATCAATGAGAGAAGTCCCAAATTTTTCATAAGCAGTTTTATATTATCAACTGATTTTGTTAGAATTTACATAAATTATGTTCAGTTTCAGTAAATCATTTGAACATTCTTAAACAGGGCTAAATAGATATAAGGATTATAAGGGTCCTTCTAAAATACCTGAAAAAAATTAACAGCGGCTTCTACTCATGAAATTGAACAACTTTCCCCAAGGAACTATACTCAATTCACAAAATTTTTTTTGACTTCCCATACAAAATCGGCGATTCAGTTGATCAATTCGTATGAGGACTCAAATTCCTTGGGGAAAGTTGTTCAATTTCATCACTACAAGTCATGGTGATTTTTTGTAGGTGTTTTATAAGGACCCTATACAACAAAATGTAACCAAAACATGTAGCAAAACTTTTAAGATGGGCCTCTACTTTCTATAAGACTGACGAAATCAGAAATAAAATTAAACCTTCAATGGTTCATTCCAATAAAAAAAAAGCAAAACGTAAACAAACTTACTATCTGCATACTATGTTTGTTTACCTTTTGCTTTTTTTTGATTGGAATAAACTATACCTACAAATTTGTAGAAACCAATTGACGTTTATGGAAAGTTTAAAACCTTTTTCGCTTTTTCAGCAGTCATCATAGTACAAAAATTGTTCAGTTGACGATTGGAAGATCGCCTTAAAGTATTGGCTACACCTTTCTTGTTACACCCTCTATATTAATATCGAACGGAAGCGAATCTCTTTAGAGTCACGTATATTACAAATTAGAACACAAATCGTTGCTTTTCAGTACATCTTTAGTATCTATTGTGTGTGTAGATGAATGTGTTTATTTTTGTTTTGTATGGTGCATCACTGCGAGAGTTGTAAGTGTTAGATTAGAAAGGTGCGTGGATCTGAGACCGTATGGTACCTAGTATTTTTACTAAAAATCTGTTTACTTTCCAGAAGAATCTATCGAAATCTTACTGTGGGAAGGTAATTTTTTCCGCGGCTACACTTCGGGTTTTTTTATGAAACTTGTTCAGTTTTAGAACACTGGGGTGTACTGTCAGCCCTTTATTAAACCCCTACGTTTTACCGCGATATACAATGCTATTACAAATATAATAATAACAAATATGGATTTGGAGTGTGTTTTACTTATTATGGTATATATCCGGGCTACTTGGGATAAAAAAAATACGAAAATCTGCTCGATCGCGACACATACTTGAAACTGCGTAAAGATGCGACGACGAAACATATTTAAATTATTTAGTAAAATATCGACCTTCCGCGACTTCACAAATCTCTTGTACAGGGACAATTACCTGATAATAACATAAAAGCTACAAACTGCTATCCGTAAATTATCATTTTCAATAAGCTCTTTTTGGTTAATTGTATGGTGTAATAAAAAAGTAGCGAATCAAGTACGATTGTTTCATTACAAATTACAATTAAGTACCTATCTTGAATGTGCAAATGAAAAGAAACAAGTGAGTGATATACAAAAGTGTGATAAATTAGTCAACATTAAATTGGAAGACGTTTGTAATGTATTTTTACGACGCATTTAGTAGATAGATACAGACATGATATAAAGTAGAATTTACTTCGCATCGGTAACCTGTAAAGTATAGATTGCGTAACAGTTAATAGTAATTCTCTTTTCAAACTAACAATACCTCTAGGCTAGGCTCTAGATTTCGGTATTGAAATAGACGGATTCACCGACTTCCGTTGTAGGTATGTATATGAAAAATAAAAATGAGTAGGTAAGTAAATATGTAAAATAATTGGAAGTAATATATACGAGTACGATTTAGTCCAATGGATTCCTCAGACACAGACAAGAGCAGAAGTTTTCGGGGTGACCTCTACCTTTTTTGGTTGCAGTATGGAATGCGCAAATTTACGGGTCGTAAAAAAATCGTTGCGAGCCAGTCGGTCAGACGTGTACATGATGTAAAATACGATATCGACGATCAAAAGTGCTCTGTACTGCAGTGTCTTTAAAAAACTTATTCTCATTACGAAAACCTACAAAGATGTGGGACACAACTCATGAATATTAAAAAAACAATCATCATCATCATTGGCCCCTGTGACGTTTATGGCAAACGATTTAGTAAGTGTCGCGGATGCACTGTTTTTGGTGACTATACACTACGATCACAGACACTGCGTCGCCTAGGACACAATACGAAAATAATAATGATATGGTTAATAAACTTAGTACAGTAGCAAGGTGAAAGCAGAATTCTAGGCCTATGTTTATTGGGCAGAAATTGATGAAAAATCGTACCCAAAAAAAGGACGGCGTGATTATTATCTAACCGTGGGAGAGCCATGCTCCGGCGCGAATGGGCCAGCTCGACCGAAGTGATACCACGGCCTCACAGAAAACCGGCGTGAAGCAACGCTTGCGTTGTTTCGCCGAGTGAGAGAGGGTATCGGAGCTGAGGCCCAAACTCCCCTCCCAATTCCCCCATCCCAAAGGTCGGCAACGCACTTGTGACTCCTCTGGTGTTGCGGGTGTCTTATGGGCGGCGGTAATCGCTTACCATCAGGTGATTAGTCTGCTCGTTTGCCACCTATCACATAAAAAAAAACCTAACGTAGTATGCGAATACTCTACACACTGGGAGCATAGAGTTTTCCTGTACAACAAATTTTAGTCAGAAAGAAATTAATTATTGATGAATATATGTAAGTGATGAAAGAACAAATTGTTTAGGTGATTACCGATACGAGAAGTTAGGGCTGTTAAGAGTTCGTTTATAGCCAATGTGTATTGTGTTATTAGTATTAATTATATAATAATTATCATTTAAAATAATACGCAAAGCACAGGTACATATAATATAAAGTCATACATATAATATAATGGATTTAAAATATAAAGTCGCATAGCACAGTATTAATGTTACGTCGCATTTCGCAGTCGATCAAATAAACTACACAAAAACAGGACAGAAAAAATAGGCAAAGCTCTTACACCTACATTGGCAATATGAAGTAAATTAACGATATCTAATACAGTTAACTAATGCTTTAAAAATTCGCTGTACAAATGTTTGTAAAGTTTAGCTGTCACGAAATTTTACACTGCTTTCGAAATCAAATAAGTGGTAGAATAAATGTGCACTTATTTTTGTTTACTTAGATGCAAAATTGGTTAAAATTTTGATGAGCTGCATATTATTATTATATTATTTATTAAAAATATTATTTACTTACTACAATTTATAGCAAGGTTAACACTAAATTGAACATATTATTATCATTATATACAAAGCAGTCAAAAAGAGTATAATATAAACCTACTCTAAGTACTGTAAAATAAACGCTTCATTGTTACTTACTAAACAAAATGTTTAAAAATACTTTTAAGTACATTTCGATCACAATGGCAGTGTTACATATAGTGTAAGTATATCTGTTTTATTGCTGTATTACTCGAAAACATAACACAAGTAGTCGACACTTATAATAATACCACATCAAAATACATATATTTATAATTATAAATTTTCTTGGATACATTTAATTTACATGCTTCCTATTTTTATTTTATAAAACTGTGATGCTATTATAGCAAATTGTCTACCTACATTTTGAACTCTTTTTCACAAAATGCAATTATGTAATTTATTGTTTGTCAAATCAGTCATAAACTTTTTTTGCTATGACACATCATTGTACTTTTGCTATTGATGTACAATTTTTGTGGGTTATGTTAGAGAAACTAATAAACATTAAGTCATATTCTTGAAGAAAAATAAAAAATCTTATATGCCTATCATAAAGAAAAAATAAATCACAATCGATAACAGTCATCAGTCAGAATCACAAGAAAATAAGTTGCAGTAGAGCTGCTGCCAGTTAACTTAAAATAGGTATTACATAAATTACCATAGTCTGTTACATTTTAACATTAACTAACTCATTACATAACAAAAAAATTTTTGTTCATTAATAAAATAAAATATGGCTCATTTTCGTTGTTTTAATAGGTAGGAGAGAAACTGTGTTATGTAAAGCTTTTCTTTGTCAAGTATGGCAGTTGTTTATCCAAAATATATTTTCAAAAATTCGATTGTTTAGGCCGGAAGTTTAGATTCAAAATTTAACTGTAACATATTTGCAAAACTAAGAAAACATTTAAAAACAAATGCCATAAATTGATAAATAGTATTAATTTATAAAAAATGCATCTAAAATACTTATATCTTAACACTAACATTGTTTTTTCATAGAAATATACAAAATGCATCTTTTTCATAATTTGATTATAGCTGCAGGTAGTTAAATACCACATCACTACGTACAGAGAGATCAATATCCACTGGCAATACAGGCCGTCATCAAATCACTCACTACTTCACATCACAACTGGTGTTACACAAGGAATCCATAAGGACCACTCACACGGATTTGAGCTCGCATACTCTGAACACTATTCATGATTTTTTTTTGGTGACCGACTAACGTAACACCTAGCGAAGCTAACTGGTGCACCGTCAGGTCTACCACGGCATCCATGTCAGTAATACCAGCTGCGCGAAACTTCTCTATGTACCGCGACATCTTTATACATTCCAACCATTCTTCTACAGAAGTAAATTGTATCATGTCAGGTGTATCGCCAGCTAAAGGATCGGCTGAACGATTTTGGGCAATTTTTCTAAGTGTGTCAGGACACCTTATTAGTTTATCTAAAGTTTTGACGATACTAGAGAAAGTTGGCCGGTGTGTGCGCTCTTTCTGCCAGCAATCTAACATGAGCTGGTAAACAGCTTCAGGACAGTCCATTGGAGCTGGCAAGCGATAACCTTTCTCTATGGATTTTATCACATCCTGGTTACTCCAGTTCCAGTAGGGTCGCTCACCAAAACTCATCACTTCCCAGCAAACAATACCCATAGACCACACGTCACTGGCTGATGTGAACTTTCTAAAGGCTATCGCTTCGGGTGCCGTCCATCGGACGGGAATCTTGCCTCCACGCGTCGTGTACGCTCCATCCGCTGTAGACTCTATTTCGCGCGAGAGCCCGAAGTCTGCAATCTTACATACAAGCTGCGAGTTCACGAGAACGTTACGCGCGGCCAAGTCGCGATGTATGTAATTCATCTCTGATAAATATTGCATACCAGTAGCTATGCCGCGTAGCATGCCAACTAATTGTAGAACTCTAAATTTGCCATCATTAGCACGGAGGAATGTATCCAAGGAGCCATTTTCCATGAATTCGGTTATAATCATTATAGGATTACATTTAGTGACGACTCCTTGTAAAAATATGACATTAGGGTGTTCAAATTGGCCCATGATAGATGCCTCAGCAAGAAAATCCCGTCGCGCTCTTTCAGTTGAGCCTGGTTTGAGAGTTTTTATAGCAACATCTATTTCCTGACCACAAGTGGCTGGCAATTTCAGTTTCCCTCGACAAACATCACCAAATTCTCCTCCCCCAATGATTGCTTCTATGGTGATGCATGATGCATCTATTTCACGTGCAAATTCTCTGACTGCCTGATTAGGGTCCTCATATGTATGTGGATCTATGTAAGTTCTCGAACCAGTTCCTGCAAATAATGGCGTTGTTGCATTGCTGCTAGTCTTTGCTGGTCTTTCTGGACCAGTATACACTTCTCCATTTCGATAGTTAAGTGCATTGCAGTCATTCGGCTGCTTCTTATCACATTCATCATCAGCACGTGATCGTAAGAAGAGAACAGTCGCTATAATGGCGACCACAGAGAGCACAACCACAGCCACCATTACCCCAGCAACCAGTCGTACCTGAGCACCTTCCTCATCTCCCACTAAAGTAGTTTCCAGAACAGATCCTGTGCGTGTGTACAGTATAGCACTAAACTCACCCCAACCTCGTTTCATTTTTGCTCTCACTCTTATTCCATATTCTGTGTCTCTTTTAAGTCCTGTTATTGTAATGTGGGGCTCTTTTGTTATTTTTAGAGTGGCATTTGCACTTTTTTCTAAATTATCTTTTGGAAAGCATTTGACCTCATAACTTTCTATTGTATCATCTGGGTCAGTCAGGTCTATAGGTGGTGGAGTCCATGCCAGTGTTAGCTTGTCACTTTCAGCACTTATTACCCTTAGTTTCGATACAACACTCACAACGGAAGCCTCTGTTACTGCAGTTATTTCCACCTTTTTTGGAGGTTCTCCAGTTAATTCAGTAACTCCATTTTCAGAAAAAACTTGAAATTTATATTCTGTTACTGGATCCAGTCCAATGACAGTAACTCTAGTGGTGTTCAATCCAACAGATGCTGGGCGATATTCAACACTGGGACCACAATTGGAACAATGAATCCTATAAGTGACATCAGAACGGCCCCCTGTCTTATGTGGAGGCTGCCAAGCAAGTGATATTGAGAACTGATCAGCAAAAGTTACAGTCAAATTATCAGGTGCCGAGGGTGGTTGTGTACATGGAACATTTTTGGGATCCTTTTTAGCTCTGTAAAAACCGGGAATGCATTTGCATTCAGCTGCTGCATATGCTGTTGATTCAGAATTGTCTGGACACGGTATGCATGGATCATCACCTGTATGTGACTTAAATTTTCCAGGTGAGCACTCATTACACATCTGGTTGTTGTGATCGGGTTCAAAACCAGCTCTACATTTACAGGACCCACTGGGGAGAGTCCATTTACCATCTCCCTTGCATAAGTATACTGGAGGTGCCTCACCAGGGGCTGTCTCTGCATTCTCTACACAGGTCCCATTAGCCTGTTCAATAACAGTCACTTCTCTGCCTGTGGGAGTGGCAGGGAAACGGGCAAAATTCAGTGTTGTTTCAGGACATGTTATATAATATACTTTTACAGCTAAAATTGAAATGCATGCACCTTGATCTCTGAACGCAAAGTAGACACCTCTCTTTGTGACTGCTATACTCTTTACTTCAGTATTGATATCAACTTCAGAGTTAGTATTGAACCTGCCCTCTCCAGCAGCAATGCGGCCTACTAACTTATAACTTTCAGGTTCCCAAGGTGGCTGTTCTCTTGTGGCCACATCGAATTCATAGTATAATAAACTAAATGTTTCCTTACAACTAAGAGCATTGCCCGGGAACAAAGAGCAGTCTCGAATGGTGAATTTTATTTCAATGTATATTCTGTTTGCATTTCTTCTCTCAATGAAAGGTGTCCAGAGCCAATTATTGACGTTGTTATGTGCGACATCGCAGACTACGTATGATCGCCAGTTGATTTGCTTTTCGAAGTTGGTGTAGGATTCTTCCAACCAACCTGGGGTGCTGGCCTGCGGACCGTAGGGGAAGCGAGTCCAGCCGAGGGTCGCCTCGGACGTGGTGTCGAGCAGCAGGACCTGCTCTCCCGTCACACAAACCGCTGCCAAGGCCGCGGCTGCCACCGCGAACCACCACATCATCACGACCACATACTCAAATCGTCACAAACTCGTTCAAAATGGTAACAAAGTTGAAAACAGGGACAGTCCCACTACATAATGCATGCGTTGCAGTCCTACAATCGAGCTTGCACTTCACTTCTACTAGCTAGACTAGATAAAGGACAACCCCGTCATTTTGGTTCACTGCAATGTTTCTTTACTAACGCAATTTACACACGTCAAATACAGGAAACTGTCTACCACTGTTCACTACAAGGCCTTCGCAATGGTGTTTTTCAGATGAATTGATAAAAATATCACTAATCTATGTGAGGATTCCGCATTTCTAATTTCATATTGATCCCGTGTACACAGATGAAACACTCGCTTGACATGGACGCGCAGGAATATATATTGAGTGTTGCCACCTACCAAAAATAAAACAACACCGACGAAAAATACCATAGACAAACACCACATGCATACAAGCAACTTCAAGCAAGATCAGGTGAGCGTTCAGTTGGCAGCCTCATCGAATAAAGATATTCTGTCGATCCAATCGATCACACAGGGGGGTGAGGTGAGTAGCCTTTAGAGAGCGGCAGAGAGTGTCCATCTATACTGTATATCACTATGTATGTATGTGCTTTTTAAAATTTAATAGGGTACTGGGGGGTAATTCCGAATGAATTTGAAACGAGATGACGGGAGTTGTATATTTTTGATATTATAGTCGGCTAATTCCGAATAACACGAAAAGTTAAATATTGAGTTTTGGCTAAAGGTAAGTACATATTCCATTTTCAATGGGCTTTGCGGAACTACCCCCCAGCACTCTATCTTTATTTGTAAAGCGAATTTTGGTAAAACTTTTATTATTTTAAAAACTGCACTTGATGGGCATATTTTTTAGAAAACATGCCACTATAGCCTGGTATTATTTTTAAAGTAGCGTATAGGTTCAAAGTTTAGAGATTAAAATTTGAAAAACGTAAATATATTTTTTTAATGACCTTATGAGCGAACCGTAGCGGTTCAATATCTTTTAAATAGTTTTCAATAGCCTTGTTCCTCTGTAATAGTGAGAAAAAACAGACTAAAACTCATCGATATGGGAAACATTAGATAAGGTTACTCGCTCTATTTGTTTCTGAACCAGCGTGTTCGTCTTGCGGGGGCTGAAGCGGGGTGAAGAGGGAGGCATGTATTTAAACAAATATCGCCGTTGTGTGATAAGCTTAAGGTTTATGTATTTAATGTTATCTACTAGCGACATCTAGCGACGAGTAGGGAGGCATGTATTTAATTAATGTTATCTATTAGCGACATCTAGCGACGAGTAGCGTAGCATCACTATAAAATGACAAAATATTCATAAAATAACAAGAAAAAAGTGATAAGAAATGTTGCTGTTAGTTTTGTTCTTTATTTTTTTATTGTTTTAGCACATTTCACTGCACTGTAAGACATATTTTCATTGTTTACTCGTCGCTTGTCAGATTGCGAATGGTGCGCGAAAAGGCGGCGCTACTCAACATAGGGGAGCAAACCACTATTAGATTAGCGACTACGCAGTCGGGCAGTATTAACCTCATCTAATGTCTCTCATATCGATGCTAAAACTATACCTTAATTTGCAGACGTGGCATTGGTAATTTTGTCCTAAGTCCTAAGGTAGACATTTTCAAATTTTTAATAAAAGTGCCAATATCTCGAAAACTATGACACTTTTACAAAAGTGAAATATACATTTTCTGGCTAGTCAGGGCCTGGTCCATCAGCACTCCAAGGATAATCGTTGGTTTTTGGGACCCCCTGTATATAGCACCTAATATAGATAGATGTTTTCATAAATTATAAATTACCTATACATGCAATGAAAAAAACAAGCGAAGTGAGTTTGTATGAAATCTCAACGAAAGAGCTATTTAGTGAACAATTAGTGAAATAATTTTGTTTAATTTATAAAAATAAGTTTAACAATTGAGTCCTATAATATCAAAGGTGGCAATATCCAAACAGTATGTTTTCTAAGGAAAGGCAAATTAAGTTAAGAAATTAAATTATAATGCCGCGTTTGAAAGTAACTGCTAGTTTTGTTGGATAATTTGATTAGGTTACTACCAATTTTGTTACGAATTTATTTTTGTTATGGATTCTACGTTTATAGACAAACAATATTGTATTCATAGATAATTTTTGAGAATGAGTGGATATTGCCGCCTTTGATATTATAGGACTCAATTGCAAGACTGACTCGGTGTTTCAGTGGTCAGTGCTCCTGACTACTGGGTTTGATCCCCACCCTGGGTAAACATTTCTATGATGAGCAGATTTGTTTGCTGTGTCTGGGTGTATTATATCTATGTATGTATATAGTTAAAAGTATGTGTGTATGTATAATATACAATCTCTGGTTCCATAATAGAGGAAATCCTAGTTAGGGGCCAGGCCAGATGACCGTGTGTGATTTGTCCCGAGCTATTTAATATTTTTATTCATTTATTTTAGGCAACTACAACAACTACGGTCAACAACTAGGCAACTACCTTCTATCCCTTGTGATAGCATGGTTGAATGTGCCACAAGATAAGAAAAAGACAATAATTGTTACAACCATGATATTAATTTATTATGGCATAGGTTAACTACAAAGAATAGAATAAGGAAATTAAAAACCTATAAAAATAAACTATTCAAAAACAATTATAAACCATCAAAAACAAAATTTAAAAAATAAAACAAGTATTCAACAACGCACTGTGAATGCAGATTAAATATATAAGGTGCTACTTTATTAGTGCCCGATATTTTAGTCAGTGCTTCCACTCCTGATTCTGATCAACTTTCCCGAAGGAACCCATAGTCTATTTTCGGACTCTTAATTTTTGGACTCTTCATACTAATTTGGCCACTCGGCTGATCGATTTGTATGAAGAGTCCAAAAATTTTTTTACGATTTGACTATGAGTTCCTTGGTGAAAGTTGATCAGAATCAGAAGTAGAAGCACTGACTAAAATATTGGGCACTAATAAAGTAGCACATTGACATATCTTTTCTACCTACTAATAATTATGTAGCCTTCTATGTGGTAAAAATAGGATTTATGCATAAATCAAAGCTTTAATTTTTTCTGCTCTATTGCTAAGCTTAATTCTTCTAAACTTCTGAACACATGACCCGGTGCTGGTGGTTTCTCAATGTTTGTATTTGATGTGACTAGTACTGCATGCCATCCCGCTGCTCTGGCTGCCTCATAATCTTTCTCTACATCATCTCCAATGTGTAATGACTCAACAGGTCTTACATTTCTCTGAAAGTTCTCTAAAACATAATGAAAAATTCTCTGATCAGGCTTACTGAGTCCAACTTCATAGGAGGTCACGACAAAATCAAAACATTTGTCGAAATTGAAACTTTGTAGTATATCATTTAGCCTAGGATCAAAGTTTGAGATAACTCCCAGTGACATTCCATTCTTGCCAAGCATTGCTATCAATTTATCTCCACCTTTAGCTGCATTCCAACATTTTGGTGTTCTGAACTCCTCGATAAGTCGTGCCGCCATCCTATTGACGTCAGCGCTAGGTGGAAGGTGTCCGTCAAAGGTGGACTTCACCACGTCTCGCCACCAATCCTCCCAGGACATTAAATTTTTTCCGAAATTAGGATATTTCTTCCAGTTGACTTTGAAGCTGTCCAATAAACGATCCTTGATATCATCTCCGGTGCCTTTGAAGCCATAATCGCGTCCCACGTCGGCGTAGTGCTGCCAAGGAGGTATACGAAATTTCAGTAAAGTATTTGTGGCATCGAAAGTAACTAATTTTATGCCACGTAAGCTCATATTCAGAGTGATTTTTATAACACTTTAAACATAGTTAATGCATGTGTAACAAGAATGAGCCAATGAAATCTTAAACTGGAAAAGTATAAGAAATTACGTAAAATATACTACTACTTCTACACAAAAATACCTTCTATTCTACAAAAACTTGCTTCAGAATGAGAACCACGTCAAGTGATTTTTTTTTTTTGTTTGGTTCTTTCCTGCTTTTGCAAGGAAAAGGCAAAGGCTTCTCTGGCCATACAGCCTATTCTTACGTAGTTTGCTCTTCTCTAAATATTTTTCTATTTCATTTGAGTTCTCATTTATCAATTTCTGTCGTCTTTAACTTTTTCTCTATTCTTCAACAAAATGATAGCACTTTTGATGAAGATTTCATGGACTTCTTGAGAGCACTCGAAACACAGTCTACACACTTTTATTTCATTATCCTACATATTAGACACTTAAATGGCACTTTATTGAACAATACACTATCAATATTATGCATTAAAAACCACGATATCTATTTTTCGGATAATAAAACAAAAATGACAAACTCTTGCCGCGAGTTCCCGCCAAAAAGTTCCCCACATCAAGTGATTGATAGTTGGGCTTGGGTTTCGGTCCAAAACTACAAATAAAGAACTAAGATTTACATGACAAGAATGTATCCCTTTCACACCTAAAAGATTTATATATATATATCTATCCTGTCCTGTTGTTCCATTTTGGAACATTTCTTTGGGGTGGCGATTATGACATTTTGTTTTGCAACACGGAAAAGGCAAAGGATTTTACAAGCTTCAGTCTTGATTGTCTGATCTGATGTATTTAATCTCACTTTTAAAAATCGTGTTGAAACGATAGATAAAGGATACAAGGTAGATCGAACATTGGAATAATAATAATAACGAAAGAAAGAAATGATGTCGTTACTTAACTAGTGCGCGTGAGCGAGATACAAGGTCCATCACTTGTCCCTTTCGCGCGTTTGCGATTTTGTTTGTTTAGTAGTCTAGAGCAATTATGTGAAAAATACGCGAAAGTTTTAATTTTTATAGCATCAAATTTCTTGTGAAGTATTCGATGAAGTTGAGGAGAAGGTTTCCAATAATAAATCGTAGTGTTATTGGCTGTAAAAACAGAGATTTGCGCAAAGAGCCCGATAGACAATTCATCGGTAAGTACTCACATTTTGCAATTTTACAATAAAGAATGTTAATGGGTCCATCAAATCATTTGAAACTTTATGACCGTGTAGCCTGAATGTTTAGAAATACATCTGTTTTTGTTTTATTTAAATCAAGCTAGTAGTTTTGAAGTTACGATAATTTTAGTTTCCGCTTTTTTCAAATACTTCGCGCGGGACGCGCCAAGCGCGCGTGACGTCATAAGGCAACGCGCCGCTCTCACCGTACTGTGTCCCTCATGTTCGCCCACAATAACATTTCTAACTCGCCCACAATAAAGTTTTTTATGTGAATCGGTGTTACAGTAGTGTTACAAGTTACAAGTATACTTAATAGATGACGGTTTTAAAAAAATGTTTGAAATATCTAATATTTTGCCTTAAATAGACGAGTTAAACTTAGCCTACTATTTCTCAAATAACTCCGATTTCTTTACCGCGGCTGTCGAGACACGAGGATTACGAATAAAAAAGTATAACTTAATATATATATATTTTTTTTATCACAAATCTGCTGAGCCCTATAAGAACCTACATACCTATTTTTCATTACTAGTATTTAAAAATGCAGGTAATAATGATACCTATGAACTTGATATTTACCTGAAGAATGCGCATTTGTAACAGTGTGGGTCATATTAGAAATAATATTGAGTTATTGTGCCGACATAGTTTTTATTATATCTTACATTATGTATTGAAGCGGTCGTGGCTCAGAGCGGCTAGCGTGGTCACGTCGATCATGCAGGTTAACTGACTACAGACACGGCCATAACCTGGATGGTTGACTGATAGTGGCATTTATCTAGGCCGTTTCCGTGCTTCGCAAGTCACGCTAAGCCGTTGGTGCCGGCTGCCATCGCTAGCAGTCGTTTAGCCATGTCAGAGGCCTTATAGGCGGCTTGAAAACTTCTGACACTGGGGTTGGCCACTAGCCCCACAACCTCTACTAATCCGGACTTGGCACCCTTGTATGGAGTATGGCCTTAACCTTCCCGTTTCCCGTCCCCGTTCCCGTCCGAAAATGGGAAGAGACCCGTGCCCCTGCAGTGGGGACGTAATGGGTTGTTAACAAACATTATGTATTTTAATATGTAATGTATCAAGAAACTTAACACTGAACGTATGAATATTGTTTTCAAAAGAAGGTTAATATTAGGATGTAGGCGATTATACTTAAGCTAAGATGAGAGGGACTGTGTCAGGTATACTTAACCTTTCATATTAATTTCCTCTTTAATATAATGCACTATCTGGGAGACCGAGCGTCGCTCGTTCAATCGGAGTTTTTATAAACTAAGATAACTTGTTTAGTAGTACATATATATTTTCTATGAAACATTTTGCAGGGTGTTGTTTTAGTCGGTATTGGCCTTCTAAGAGACGAAAGGACAAGCAATATTTGTCCTCAAAATATCTATAATATTTTTTTATATAATAATTTGATTCTATTGAAAAAAATACATTCAAATTTTCCTTTTTTTTAATAAAAAAAAACAGAAAAATATTTTATGATACGTAATATTAGAAAGTTGTTCATCATTTATTATGATATTAGTCAGTAATAATATCAATCACTTTTGACGACTTTTGGAGATTTTCTTATTGCAAATGTTATCAGCGCCATCTAGTTGTGTTTAGAGAAAGCCGTGAAAAATTCCCTATTATCAAACACGGGGCAGGGTGGCACAATCATCAGGTATGTAATTCACTTATATGGCGAAAGATAGCGCTATTTGTCTCTAAAATACAAAAAGGTTAAAATATATTTTTTATCACTCTTAAGTATTTTTATTTATTTACATAATATTTATATCTATAAGTTCACACAAAATAAAAAATTAAAAGACAAACAACTATAAAGTCTCATGGGTGGGATTCGAATTCGGACCTAAAAGAAGCAAAACGTAAATGGCTCGCACCAAAACCGCTAGTCCATCAAAGTACTCATAAGCAACAGTTAAAAATAAGCATCATATGCGTTCTCCCTTTATGTAATTTCGCTCATATCTCCCTTTAATAATTTTTTTCGAAGATAACGCACCTTGAGAACCGTAACGTCATTATACGAAATTTGGCTAAATCACAAATTTGAACTTTATAAAAGGCGATAAAAGCTCAATTTTGTGATTTTACCAAATTTCGTATAATGACGTTATGGTTCTCAAGGTGCGATAATTCCCTCATAGATCGATTTCTGGTGATTTTTAACCCCTAATTCTAGATTTTCGTCAAAAGGTTTCAAGCCGTTTTCGAAATCGTCGGGACACTTAACTCGTTTAATAGTATAGGATTTTATTTTTTTAGGGTTTTATAGTTTTAAGGTTATAATATAAGTGTATTTTTTTATTTTAAGGGTTCCGTACCAAAAAGGAAAATGGAACCCTTTTATGATCACCCGTGTTGTTAGTCTATCTGTCTGTCACAGCCAATTTGCTTGGGATCTACCGGACACAATAAGTTAAAACTTGATACACATAAAGGTTACTGTGACTCTGTGACCCACACACGGACGTGTAACTATCACAAAATGATCACAAATAAGAACAACCTAATAGGTAACATATTTTTTTTAACTGTAAGTACCTATCCTGTAACATATCAAATGAAAGGGCGTATTCTAAAGATTTTAAAAATATATTTTTTAAAATAATAAAGAAAATGAACGAAAATTTACTATGCCCCTCACTCCGTATTTCCGAAAACTGGGCATAAAACTTTAAAAAATTATACAGAAAATAATAGATCTTCGCTTATATATTACAGGAAAAGAAGTTATCTATAAATCTTAAAATAAGATGGTAAACAATATTGTGTGTTAGTATGGACAAAACCCTCGGCGCGCGAGTCAGACTCGCACTTGTCCGGTTTTTATTTTTTATGTGTATAGGTTAACTTATAAGTATTCATTTTATTTTAGATCGGCTAGAAATAGCTACGGCGACGACGTTACTGTTTATGTAAAAGTTATAAGATAAAGAGAAGGTGATAGATACAAATTTTGGCTTTGGGTCTGGGTGGATCAGCCTTTTCATACATTTCTTTTGTCTTTAAGGTTCAAATGTAACAATAAAAAATCAAAGTTTTGTTTCACCAAATTTTTTAATTTTTAATAGATTATATTTTAAACAAAAATCAACCGTAATGCAATGACACACGATCTAAATTTAAGTAACATATCAAATGAAATGAATTGTAAAGATGAATTCTAAAGATTTTAAAAATATATTTTTTTAAATAATAAAGAAAATGAACGAAAATTTACTATAATAATAATAATAATACATTTTTATTTCAGGTAAAAACCCATATCACAGTGGAAAAAAAAATAATAATATAAAAAGTTAAAATACAATTCAAAATTCTTAAGATTACAGTAAAATATTAAAATTGTTTCATACAAATGTAAAGTTCAGTAGAAACCTTAATCATTTTCGATTCGCACTCTGATGCACAGAGAGCCAGTGTATAAACATTTTGCTATACAGATTTTCACTGATCACCTGCAAGATAGTATTTCCAGCGCTGCGCAATCTGTTCCAGAATGAGGCAATTCGCGACCTCAGAACGGCAAAGAAATCGGGCACCCTCGCCTCCGCAAACATGCTCGACGCACTACAGTATCTCGGTTTCTTCATGAGAATACGAAAAGCGTCATTATATTGTACTCTCATCACACTGAGGGCCTTTCTCGTGTAGTTGGTCCACAGATGACAAGTGTACAAGTTTTGACAATAAGCCTTAAACAAAGTACGTCGCCTGAGTGCTTATTTGTCCTATCCACCAAATTTATCGAAAATAAACTTTAAATGCAGTATTTTTAAGACTTAAATTTCAATCCGGTTGGTTAAGAAAGATTTAAAACTTTTTTCTCTTAAAATAACGAAAAAATCATTTCAATTTTATACGTTACACGACACTGTAATAAAAATTTTGTGCTTATTTGTACTATATCCAGTGTTTGTTTTATATCCTACATCGTAGGAGACGTTGAGTGCTTGAGTGTTCTATGTCCACTCAGTCGACCAATCACAGCCCGCGACGCCATGTCCGCCATTTTGTTTGATTTGATATTTTGGCTGAAGACATCACAAGAGTCACCTCGTCACTCCCGAAAAAAACTTAATATTGTTTAGATTTTTGTGTTTTTTTTGCTTAAATTGTTTTAGACAAATGCCAAATCATGTCTAGAACATATTATAAAAGTAAATTTAAGCAGACGCAGCCGCAAACTGAGCAGTAAGTACTTTTTAATTTACACTCGATTCCGTTTTGAATTTGAAACAGGGTGTTGTTTTTTAATGACTTTGCCTCCAGGTCCTTCAAAAGAGACATTGCCAGGGCGAAGTCGGCGCACATAGGCAGAATTGGCAAGAGACTAGAGCGTCTTCCTTCGGGAACTCGTGCGTTCTGGTCTCTGGCCAAAGCTGTCCAGGGGAATTTCTGCACGCCATAATTTCCACCACTGCACATGGGAAATGATTCATTGACCCACGACGCAAAGGAGAAAGCCGATCTTCTAGGCAAACTCTTTGCGTCCAAGTCGACATTGGATGACGGGGGAAACGAGCCGCCGACCATACCGCGGTGTAAGCTGTATGCCGGATATCCAGTTCCACCAACGCTCAGTGCGTAAATCACTTTTTTCCCTCGACATTCATAAGTTGAGTGAGCCCGATGGAATCCCTCCCATCGTGTTGAAGGTGTGTGCTCCAGAGCTGGCTCCAGTTTTAACGCACCTTTTTCGGCTTTCCTACTCTTCTGGCGTAGTCCCGAAGTCATGGAAAACAGCTTTGGTGCACCCGATCCCTAAAAAAGGTGACCGCTCGAATCCGTCCAAGCCGATCCGACAGGCCGATAGCCATAACCCCCTTATTCTCAAAGATAATGGAGTCCATTATCAATAGCCAGCTCCTTCGGTATCTAGAGGACCGTCAGCTGCTTAGTGACCGACAGTACGGTTTCCGTAAGGGCCGGCCCGCTGGTGATCTTCTTTTCTACCTGACACATCGTTGGGTACGGGCGATCGAGACTAAGGGGGAAGCATTGGCGGTTAGTTTGGACATAGCAAAGGCCTTCGATCGGGTCTGGCACAAAGCACTTCTTGCGAAGCTTCCTTCTTATGGGCTTCCCGAGGAATTATGCAAATGGGTCACTAGTTTTCTTGCAGACAGAAGCATAAAGGTCGTAGTCGACGGTGCATGCTCAGATTCTATGTCTGTGAATGCTAGTGTCCCTCAAGGCTGTGTGCTTTCGCCTACACTGTTCTGTCTGCATATCAATGATATGCTGCAAATCAGCAGCACTGCCTTCTATACCGGTTGTGCTAACATTTCTCGGGAAAACGTCATCGAGAGTCGAAACAAACTTGTGTCGGAAATTGAGGAGTAAAGAGTAGAGTTAAGTTTCTTTAAAGAAAGAAAGTCTCAGAATGGGGTCGGCTTAACTTGGTCCAATTTAACCCCACTAAGACACAGGTTTGCACGTTCACTGCCAAGAAAATGCCATTTGTCGTATCACCTCGTTTTGAGGACACTCCCCTTAATGCCTCAGCTAGTATCGGAATCCTTGGTGTCGACATATCGAGTGAAGTCCAGTTCCGTGGTCATCTAGAGGGTAAGGCTAAATTAGCCTCGAAGAAGCTTGGTGTGCTCAATAGATCGAGACGGTATTTCAATGCGACCCATCGCCTGCAACTTTATAAGGCGCAGGTTCGGCCTCACATGGAATACTGTTTTCATCTCTGGGCAGCGGCACCCCAGTACCAGCTTCTCCCTCTGGACCGCATTCAACGGAGAGCAACTCGAATCGTCGGCTGCCAGGATATTTCAGATCGGCTTGACTCCTTGGCGCTTCGTAGAGATGTAGCCTCGCTCTGCATTCTCTATCGCATGTACAATGGGGAGTGCTCCGAGGAATTGTTCGGAATGATCCCTGCCGCCTCTTTTCGCCATCGTACTACGCGACAAAATTTTCATCCCCATCACTTAGATGGTTGGCAGTCCACAACTGTGCGTTTCACTAGAAACTTTCTGCCTCGCACAACCAAACTCTGGAATGAATTGTCGCCTGCGGTATTTCCGGACCGATCCGAAATTCAAGCCTTCAAGAAAAGAGCGTACTCCCATATCAAAGGCCGGCAACGCACTTGTAACTCCTCTGGTGTTGCGGGTGTCTATGGGCGGTGGTAATCGCTTACCATCAGGTGATCCGTCTGCTCATTTGTCAGCTATACCATAAAAAAAACTATGGGACGCTAAGTAACACCGCCCAGTCATAAAAAATTGTATCTTCTAAAAGGTAGTGTGTATTCCACCGACGACCAAAAAAAATTCTTAAATGGTACCGTGTTGGGTATCAAATGAAAGGGCTTAACGAGCACATTTCAAAAATATACATACATTACTAGCTATTGCTCGCTGCTTTGCTTGCATTCGCTTGATAATGTGAGCCAAACTCCAAAATAATTTAAAAAACAAGTTCAGTAACTAAAACCCGACTACGGAAAATCTCTTTGTGAAAAGTATGAAACAAAAAAAGATTATGTATAGTGATGTTCACAGGATAGCCGTGGTCGTATGCCACCTTGCTCTAAAACCGGTTAGTACCATTATACTATAAAATATATTGTTGTATAAACAACCCTTAGGAGAAGGTGGCATATAACCACAGCTATCCTGTGAACATCACTATATAATCTTTTCTTGTTTCATACTTTTCAGAAAGAGATTTTCTGTAGTCGGGTTTTAGTTTTTGAACTTATTTTTAGGGTTCCGTACCTCAAAAGGAAAAAAAGGATCATAGGATCACTTCGTTGTCCGTCCGTCTGTCTGTCTGTCTGTCTTTCACAACCCTTTTACTCAGGAACGCATAGACGTATCAACATGAAATTTATATCAAATACTCAGGCCTGCAATCCCTTGAAGCGGTGAACTTTTATGCCAACGCAATCAAGAGATACGGCCGTTTATGCCGCATATTCGGAAACTCGCATGGGAATCAAAACCTATAGGGCACTTCCCGTATGTATGCCTAGAATCATGAAATTTGGCAACAAGCAATGCTTATAACACAAGAATATTCCTTCAGCAAAATGATATGACGTTTATAAGAGTGCTTAATGTACCTACGTAAAGAAATAAATGATTTTGAATTTTAAATTTAAGTAAAGGGAAAAGTCCGGACTTTAAGTGTAAGTGTATGCGTATTCACAAGCTTTCATTTCCGTTTTTGTCAATAATTGAAATTACAGCTACGATATCTTTTGACGAATATGTATTCAGAAAATGGTATTTAATTTTACCAAGATTGAGGGAATCAGGGACCGGATTTCGAATACACGCTATCTTTTAAAAGATATTATTTATTAAGCCCTTTAATCTCAAAATTTTAAAGAAAGATTTCAAAAGGTGATGCTAGTCAGTGTAATATATTAAAGCCAAACACTCACAAAGCAAAAGCTTTGGACTCAAAAGTAACTCTAGTTTCAGTTTTGTCACTTTTGGGTTGCTCCGTGTGTTCTGGGCTTTACTGTATTCGTATTTAAAAAAAACTAAAACGATTAGTAAACTTCTAGAGTTAAAGAGTATTTTGTCTTCTTTCAAACTCATAATTCGAAAGAAATTGATAAAACACTTTTTAACTAGAATAGGTGTATATAGCGTTTGAGTCTTTTTATGAATAACTTGGGGAATTATAAAACCATCCTGTATATACATCTGGGAAATAGAACAAATAAGCACGCAAAAATGAAACAGTCACGTTGTCCTATCTCTAATGAGGTAATGTTCTAAGTCCACATTCTTAATTATTTTTATGCATGTTTGTTCTATCTCCACATAAAAACTGTAAAATAAAGTATAAAAAATTAACATCCATAGACTAAAATTATAGCAATCAATTCATAGGTAACTCATGTATTAAGAAAGACCTCAAAAACTAGAAACTAAAGTTTTCTTTTTAAATAGAGCAAAAAAATCTTCTACTGTAAAATTTAAGCAATGGTAGATAGGACAAATAAGCACTGAGGCGACGAGTAGTCTTAACTTCCTCGTTACATCTATGAAACCTTCGCGTGAGCATATTGCAGCGGACAGAAAGTGCCCTCCGCTCGCGCTCTATGTCACTGTCGTCTTTGCCATCCTCCGTCAGAATGTGACCAAGATACTTGAACCGCTGCACCATCTGCACCGGCACACCTCTCAGATATACATTCGGTATTCTCTCCGGACCCTTTCCACATCGAAATACCATTGTTTCGGTTTTATTTATATTGTATTTCAGTCCATGAACATCAACATAATGTTCACAAACCGAAAGCAGCTTTCTTAAACCGTTTATAGAAGGACTGAGGAGCACCATATCGTCCGCATAGCTGAGGTTGTTTACACAAACACCCCCGATATGACAGCCTACACCTGTGCCCCTCAGCTCCTCTATCAGGCCATTGATGTAGAGGTTGAAAAGATCCGGAGAGGTAAGCCCTCCTTGGCGTACTCCGCATTCTAGTTTATATTCACTAGAGGTCGCGTCGCCCCAACGTACATAATTCGTTTGGTTTCCGTACCAGAACTCCAGCAAACCCACCACCTCTTTAGGCACACAGGTCTTCAGAAGCTTGTCCCATAAGATGTTGTAGTTAACCAGATCAAAAGCTTTACTCAAGTCAAGGAAACAGGCGTAAATGGAAGTTCCTCGGTCCAGATAGTAATTCACTGTGTGCTTAAGACTGAAGATGGCTGAATCCGTCGAGAGTCCAGCCCGGAAACCAAACTGTGCATCATCGATATGCATATTTCTGACCAGTACAGGATGCAGCAGCCGCTCAAGCACCTTGCCCACACTAGTACCCAACGATATCGGTCGGTAGTTGCTCGTCGTTCCAAGGTCACCCGTTTTGTTTTTAGGCACGGGCACGACAACTGTCTTCATAAGTGCAGATGGTAAGTAACTGTATCTCATACACATGTTAAAGAGGTTGCATAACTTGAAGAACAACTTCTTTCCAGCACACAAAATATGTTCAATACTTAGGCTGTCGTAACCTGGTGACTTACCTCTTTTCATTTGGTATATTACCTTTTTAACGTCATCCGGACTAAACTGAATACAGTTTTTGTTATATTTATAAAATGGCTTCTTACTCATTACAGAATCATCACCAGCAAGCTTGGGTTCTACCTTGAAACGACGTGCAAACATATCCGCTATTTCCATAGGGTTGTGTATACCCTCAATTGAAACAGGAAGACTTATCCTATGGTTGAGCTTTTTCGTGGCATTCCAAAATTTTACGAAGTTCTTTTCTTTTCTTAGCGTAGCAAGTATATCCATCTTAATTCTCTCCTCGTTTACTTGGCACCATTTAAGCTTATTCTTAAAAGTAATACGACTTTGACGCATTCTTTCATAAATTGTGCCATCCTTCGGTTTACCTGCTACTGCCCAGCACTGAAAACACAATCTGGCAGCCCTGTGACTCTCACTAACATGATAATTCCACCCAATCACTTTTTTACGAGTTTTCTGTTCATCAGAGCGCGAACCAGCTGTAAGTATAGCGGCTGCTTGTAAAACGTCAATTACTTTATTATAAACATCGTCAATATAATTAATATGATCATTCAAACAAGCACATGTACCTTGCATACAATCTTCACAATTAAAATCATCATTCACGCTATCTAAATTAATATCACAGTACTTATAATATTCTTGTGTTTGACTAGAGTCACGCACACCCCATGCTATTTTCTTTTGATTAGATTTATTTTCAATAACATTTAGTTCAGATAAACCACTAATATCACAGACGACACACAAAGGGAAGTGATCAGACCACGTAGGCATATACAATATGCTTATAGATTTGATCGTACTCCAGGCAGCGTTTGTAGTAAGACAGTGGTCTAGCCACCTACGGGATCCATGCGCATCTCATCTCACTAATATTATAAATGCGAAAGTATGGATGTTTGTTTGTTTATTTGTTTTTGAGTTTATTTGTTTGTTTGTTTGTTCCGCTTTCACGCCGAAACTTCTGAACCGATTTGGATAAAATTTGGTAAGTACATAAAAAAAGCACTCAGCTAGCACATAGGATACTTTTTATTCTGGAAAACTTAATAGTTCCCGGAGGAATGCTGAAAAACTCAAAAATTCCACTTCGTCACTAGATGGCGTCACCTTAACATTTTCTTTCTCTCTGGGTCCAATACTAAAGTCCACGCAGACGAAGTCGCGGGCGGAAGCTAGTCACTAATAAATGTGTGATTATCTGAATTAAAACCAAGTACATTTATATCAGCACATTGTAACAACTGTTCTTTACAGTAGTTTAACAGTTCATTCCCAAAAAGTGTACCGGGGTGGGCATTGAAATCACCTAAAACATAAGCTGACGCAAGGTCAAAGTCTTCTATTATAGCACTAACACTAGCCAGACAGTTGGTGAATTCTATAAGGTTATCGGGATGATCGATGGGCATGTACACCGAAAACACTAGGAATGCAGATACACTACTATACACTTTCACAGCCATAATCCTGTCACTGGAGCAATCCACTACAGACACATTCGAAAATTTGGATTTCCGCCACAACAGAGCTAGACCACCATAGGGTCTCCCGCGCAACACCCCTATCGACGTATCGACGGATGATTTCGATGTACAGCCAAAATCATTGTCTATTTCATTCACGAAATTAACGTCATGAGGTAACAACCATGTTTCCTGGAGTGCGATTATGTCGTGATGTCGACATAGATCTTGTATATGGGCCAGGGATCTTTTAATGTTTTTACAATTAAAAGATACCATTGATATTGTGCTCTTAACGGTTTGATCCATTATTGTTTTGTTTAAAGTCGGCGTGAGGAATACGTTCTTTGTACCTGCGGTACACTAAGCCCACCGGCCAGAAGTTATTGTCAAGAAATTTACCTGCTTTACTGCTAGGTATTGTCACTTTAAATGAATTAAACAAGGTTTCTTTGTATTGTTTTAATAATTCCACGCTAAGGCACTCTTCTCCCCTTTCTTTTATATGTTCTAAAATGTCACTTTCTTTTATATGTTTTTTAATTCTCGAGACGTAGATAGAACAAGTAGGCTCAACTACTTGTAAACGGTCGCAACATTCTAATGTACCTCGCATGTTTTTACGCACACTTTGCTTCTTACGCATCACTCTAGTAAACCCATGATCGACCGAAGAGTTAGTTACATTTAGATCGACAATTGTACTATTTAGTTGCGCTCGAGTTGCAACTATATCACGGTACGTAGGCATGTATGTACTCCCGCTCGACTGAACCGGTTCATTGCAATCATCCTTATCACCCCTCGGCGGCATCGTTGATGCCGGGGGCGGCAGCGGCAGCTGAGGCGCGGGCGCGGGCACCGCACACCGTTGCGCCGCCGCCGCCACCGCAGCCGGTGGTGATGACAAGGACGGTGTATAGGCTTGGCTATTCATTGATTTATGACGTTTTTGCTTTGTCGATGCATCATTTGCCATATCGGACTTCTTAGAATTAGAGTGAAGAAGTTTTATTTCGTCGTGCAATTTGATTATTTCTGTCCTTGATACGGACTCCATGCGTAAACTCTGGAGCTCAGATTTTAAAATCGTTATATCCTTCAAGAGGCGGGTCACGTCGACGTGATCGAAAGTCACGGGAGGTAGTCGATTTAATTCCTTGGCTACAAAAAGCGGTTGCTTCTCGGGGTCAGTTTCCTTCAGAAGTTTCATCATGTCCTTCAGATTCTTCTTGTTCTTATCTTCACCCTTTCTACTCACACAACGCGGAGCATCGGTAATCGAGTTAAAGAGTATATCCTTGCTAGATTCAATGTCGGTGTCACTAAAATTACTAGAACATATTTGTAATATACTGAGTTCGTCCAGAACATCAATTTTATTTTGAATGAATGTTAACAATTCGTTTATTATGATTTTCTGTTCTACCGCCATCGTAACGCGCGAATGCGACGTATCGCACTCTAACACGCACGAGCACGACGTAGTATTTAAATACTGTACGACACGACAGACACGACCATACGTTAGCACACGAGCGCACTATGCCCCTCACTCCGTATTTCCGAAAACTGGGCATAAAACTTTAAAAAATTATACAGAAAATAATAGATCTTCGCTTATATATTACAGGAAAAGAAGTTATCTATAAATCTTAAAATAAGATGGTAAACAATATTGTGTGTTAGTATGGACAAAACCCTCGGCGCGCGAGTCAGACTCGCACTTGTCCGGTTTTTATTTTTTATGTGTATAGGTTAACTTATAAGTATTCATTTTATTTTAGATCGGCTAGAAATAGCTACGGCGACGACGTTACTGTTTATGTAAAAGTTATAAGATAAAGAGAAGGTGATAGATACAAATTTTGGCTTTGGGTCTGGGTGGATCAGCCTTTTCATACATTTCTTTTGTCTTTAAGGTTCAAATGTAACAATAAAAAATCAAAGTTTTGTTTCACCAAATTTTTTAATTTTTAATAGATTATATTTTAAACAAAAATCAACCGTAATGCAATGACACACGATCTAAATTTAAATATGTTGTTTCTGTGCATATAACTACGTTTGCATAGGTTAATTGCGGACGCTTTTTTCGTGAATTATGTACTAGACCCGTCGTCCATTTGTTTGTACGTCGATGTGTTTGGCCTTTAGATCATGATCATAGGCATTATACGTCAGATGGTTTAAGCAGTTTCTGCTACAAGGCATCTTTTTTGGTGACTGTATTTTCAACAGACTAGGCTGTATGGCTCTGATCCTTTGCCTTCCCCATCTCGGGGTAAAATAAAACAAAAAAATTGACGTATACTACACAAAAGTAGTTTTTTGCTGATGTTTTTGCTTTATTCTGAAAACTTCAAGAAAATTCTATATAAAATACAAAATTAATTGTTGTGAACTTTTGAAATAATGGTTTACGTGAAATCAGGTAAATAATCTAAGTTAGTAATATAAACCTTTGACTTATTAGTGCTATAAAGGGCCACGTCAGTTTTTCATGTTTATTGGTATCGGGGTTTCGCTATCAGTAAGGATGTTGTTACCCTTTTGAGGCCGTGATGTAATTAAAAACTAGGAAATTAATTACTATAGAAAATATCGAATTTGACTGATTATACAGGTGTAACAGAAGTGTGTGACAATACTTCAAGGTTGGCTTTTACTCGTATGTTGTCTATGTTGAAATCGCAAAAAAATTTTTTGACTTTTCATACAAACTTGGTTCGCCAGCTGATCGATTTGTATGAAAAGTCCAAAAAAAATTTTGCGATTTCAACAAAGTTGTAGAACAAAAGTCGTTCAGTTTGATGGGTAAAAGCCAACCTTGAAGTATTGTCACACACTTCTGTTACACCCTGTATAATACAAAGCTCATTTTAAGTTTATCATAGACCATAGTTACAATCATAACAGATTTTCGGATTAGTTTCAGATGAGTATTATGATGCAATGTGGATGCAATAAAGCTTTTTGTGCCTAACAAACAAATCTTTCATCTAAGACTAGCCGCAATGGTCGCTATAGTGTTATATCAGTTTACAAATCATAATAATCATCTAACTGCATACCAGTGTATTTATACCTACACTTATTCCCATCAGGCGAATCCCAAAAAATTCACACACTTCTAAAATATTTTTTTCAGATGGTACAGTTGTGGAAAAGAATTCTTTTAGCCTGTTTGGTTGGTTCTGGGGTATTGTCAACTTCTTTTATTTACTGTGAGTATCTGCTCGATCCTCTTCCATTTAATTTTCTTTGATTTTGTTGTTATGATATACTTTTTTAACAAGGCATAATGTCTTAAAACTTCAGAGTCCAGACCCTTGTTAACCCGAACTACAGCAAACATGGTGATAAGTATGTGCAAGATTTCAGACCGCCAGGCCAAGGGTAAGTTACAAATATGAATGTACATGCATAATAATAAATAAAAAATATTGTTGTAGTTTCCATAAATTGGCAAGTTGATTAAATAGTATTTGTATCAAGAATCCAAAAGTTTTGGTTCCATTTAGGAAAATTGTTTAGTTTTATTAGTAGAGTCCACAGTTTTATTTTATTTTATTTTATTGAAGAACAAACAGTCTCTTTCTTATATTATTACATATTTCTTGATATTAAAGACAGACCTATAGTTCTCTTAATTATTGATTAGTATGAAATACAAGTACAAAACAATAGGGTATTTCACTATATCACTAAGAAATTGCAGATTATTATTCACTAAATAGTATTTCTTATATAATTGCAAAAATAACTTACTAGATTGATGATTTCTTAAATAAATGTTAGTCAAATACCGTATTGCAGTTAGATAAGTGGTTATGTAACCAAGACAGAAAAGTTAAAAAGAAAAAATAAGAAAATAGTAAAAGAAAAGAACAGTACAGATGTCTACGTCTTAACCATTACCAGATAGTACAGCAAGAATATCTTTTTTAAATCGTGGTAAGGTACAATTAAATAAATCTATTTCACATAATTTATCATTGTATAATTTACAAGCTCTACGAGTAAAAGTGTTATTGGCATAACATGTTCTACTACCTGGAATAGAAACTTTTTTGCGACAGGATCTTTGTTGTCTGCGAGGGACTAGGAAGGGAATGTTATCTACTAGGGAGAACGCATCTAAATGATTGTTTAATATTTTATATAAAAGGGTAGCATCAATATAGTCACGACGTGCACGAAGTGATGGGATTTTATGTCTCTTTAATGAGGTCTCATAGTCCGAGCAATCAAAGCCAGTTCTGAAGTTTAGTGATTTTACAAATTTACGTTGTAGTCTTTCTAGTCTATGTGAATGTTAAAAAATGGGTGCCATACAGCACAAGCAAATTCGAGGCGACTACGAACATAACTATGTATAGTATAACAGTTTATATGTAAAAACATTTTTAAATGGTTTGCCTACTCGCAGTATGAAACCCATCTGCCTATAAGCTTTGTCCATAATCTTATCTATATGCGGAACAAATGTCAATTTTGAGTCCATTTGAACACCTAGATCCCTAACATTATTGACTCTGGTAAGTGTTTTACCACATAACGTGTAATCGTTTTTAGGGATCCATACCTCAAAAGGAAAAAAGGAACCCTTATAGGATCACTTTGTTGTCCGCCCGTCTGTTTATCCGTCTGTCTGTCCATTTGTCTGTCTGTCTGTCTCTCAAGACCATTATTCTCAGGAACGTGTAGACATATCAAGTTGAAATTTATGTCAAAGACTCAGGCCTGCAATCCCTTGAAGCTGTGAAAAAATCAAACTTCTATGCCAATGCAATCAAGAGATACGGCCGTTTATGTTGCATATTTGGATACTCGCATGGGAATCAAAACCTATAGGGTACTTCCCGTATACGTAGACTCATGAAATTTGGCAGAAAGCAATGCCTTATAGCACAAGTAAAGGGAAAAGTCCGAAAACCAAAAATTTTATAAAGTAGACAAGAGCGGCTGTGGAACATTGCATTAAAGAATTAAGGATGTAATAGAAATTTATATTTACTATAGAGCCAGACTGCTGTACTAGTTTCTTCCCATAGTTTGGGAAGTAGAGTCGAGAAGAGTAGGCCATTCTCAACAAGGAGGCTAAGTCGGATTCATAGAGGTTCTCAAGCTAGTGGCCATCCCCAGTGTCAGAAGTTTTAAAGCGTGACTGTATGCATGCATATACAATATATCATTATAATCAATATCTTTATAAATTTCAGACCTCCAAAGCCACCATCAAGGAAGTTTGGAGGGTTTGGGCCATCCGGTGGAGCCTCGCCCCCTCCCATGGGAGGCTGTGGTTGTGGTGGCTAACATTCACTATCATACTCCGCTTCTAGGTATCAACTTGCTTTTTTCCCTTAATTAGACATAATCTTATTGTAAGTAAATGGTAATGTAACTTTTCCAGTGTAACCTGCGCTTGCTTTGCAGGAAGTTTTCTTAAGCAGAGGACATTTTATGCCTATTATGAGACATGCAGTTCAAGTTTATCGATATTCATAAATATTTAGTGTGGGTTATTAAAAACATGTTATCTAATGAGTGCCTCCTTGTCTTCACCATAACAATATTTAGTGAATACTAAATTAATATGCTCTTTAAAATGAATACTAAATGTAATTAAAATAATATTTTTTAAGAATATTTTATATTACATAATATAATAATTTTATTTTTAAGGAATAAATTTGAAAAAGTAAATAAACATAGTAACACACTAATTTAGGTTTTATTTATTTTCTTAACACTGTTGTTAATATACAAAGTATGTATTTAATACTTGTAAGTTATAATATTATATCACACACATTGCATAAGTATCACTTATCTTACGTCACTAAGTTAGTTGAATTTAATTTAAAATGAAGTAAGCATCTATATGTATTATTTAATTTATAGGTATAATGGGACACACAAAAAATACTGCAACTATGGTTCATTACAATCAAAAAAAAGCAAAACGTAAACAAACTTACTATGGAACTGACACATGTCAATGTCATCTGCATACTATGTTTGTTTACCTTTTGCTTTTTTTTTATTGGAATGAACTATAGACATGTTGGTGCAGTTAAGAAGATTATAACCACAGGTGAATGAGTTCGGAAAAGGGAGGTCTGTCCGAGCTTAGGTGACACTCCCAATTTTTCTAATCAGGTGCCCATACAAAAGCCGTTGTTTTACCCATACCATGCCAAGCTTTAGCACCATACAGCCAATGCGACCCAGGGACTTAAACAAACCCACGATATAATAGATGTATTAAAATTTGAAACTTCTTGGGTGCAGTAATACATACTGGTTGTATAACTGGCCACAGTTATGCCATAAAGATCCAACTGATATAAAGTAATAGTAAAATTATGTTAGTTGGATCGAATGAGTATTCTGCCGTGCTTACGATAAGAGCAGTAAGTATATTTTTAAAATCAGTAACTTTACCCATTTTGCCATTTAATTATGTAACAACAAATAAGACAGATAAATGATAACGCAGTATAAAAATACAGAATCTGAGCTACACATTTCAAAAATTGTATTTAAAATAATCTAAGGAAACAATTCGGAAAATTCAAAAATGTGACGAAAAGTCGAAAGTGTGTTTCACAGACTTACTGCTCTATCGTAAGCACGGCAGTATTTAAGAACTACGGATTTTGAGGCTTTTTTGTTCTGAATATAGTTGTTCAGTTTGATGACAATACCTTCGCGTTAAAATATTGCTAACTGCTTACACAACAAGTACTGCTAATCCTTTTTAACCGACTTCAAAAAAAGGAGGAGGTTCTCAATTCGTCGGAATCTTTTTTTTTCTTTGCTTTTTTTATGTATGTTCACCGATTACTCGAAGATGACTGAACCGATTTGGAAAATTCTCAATTTCAATTTCAATTGCAATAAACTATTGAAATTGAAATTGAAATTGAGAATTTTCCAATTCTTTTGTTTAAAAGGGTATACTTTACAGGTGGTCCCATATAAATTTTATCGAAATCGAGTCAGCGGTTTTTGAGAAAATCAACAAAAACAGCAAAATTGGAGTTGTTGCGATTGAAGTCGGTTGTTTTTAACGTATTCAGTGTGGCCAATTATGTTACTCCATGTATAAAAATGAGCGAAGCTGTGGAACAAAGCAATTTTAATTAATTAAAATATATTTTGGAACGTCATTGGAGTTGGTCTACCATGGAAAACCTTATCGGGAGTATAGCGACAGGTTCTGAAGAGTTAGGCTTGTTTATGTAGATACTCCAGGTCATCTTCTGCAGATCAAAAATGCCTGAAAAAAAAAACATGTTACTGAGTAGTTGATTACATCACAAGAAGATATCGATGGCCTAGACAATCATGAAATGTTGTTGAACAAATTATGAAATAGTTTATGAGATAGGACGGTTAAATGTGCCATACGATAAGAAGATTCTATATAAAATTTCAATATATATAATCGAATTTCGACTTTTGTTATTAATATAATCGATGTTCATTATTTTTATAATTTGTAGAAAAAGAAAAGATATTCTAAAGTTAGACAAGTAGACCGAAAATATGCACAGATTTTTCAATTTCTTATCTTTCTGCGAGTTTAACACATGATTCTTATCAGAAGCCGTAAACGTACAACCAATTAAACAAAAAAATATATAAAAACCGATTGCATAAAAGGTCCCTAAGGGTTCTATTTATTACTTTTCTTACAGTCGTGTGGATGGTTTTGTATGTATTAATTTTAATTCTGTAAAATCTTGGGGAAAATAAAGGTGCATTCGCGGCACCCGCCATGCTTTCATTCGCGGTTATGGTGGTGGTATATACTCGTTCTGACACTTCTACAAATTTCTGAAATTTTCCAGTTTTCCAATTTCTAGGCGTACGAAGTCAAGGACACTAGTTAGTATGATTATAATCTCAAATGACATCCAATTATAGATGGACGGACTATAGTTAATACCATAATTACTAGAGAATGCAAGGCCCTGATGTAGATTTCTAACGACGGGTACAAGCACGCACGCACTACAAAACATTTTACGTATCAATAAATATTTTAATAGTTATGTGTGCCAGCTTTTTATAATTACATATTAGGAAGCAACAGATAGAGTGGTGTGTTCTGGAATATCTCGTGAAGAAGGATTATTTACCCGGCGCCTACACTATGTAGCTATCTCCACCTGTAGCGGGCTTATGATCGTGAGATACTCCAAACAACTCTTCACTAATATTATCCCTTATTTTCTTCTATTTGTTTTACATGAACGAGCTCATGACTGATTTGTTTTACGTTCCAATATTTGAAAATGATACTTGAAGAAACTTGTAATGTTTATTATAGCCTAATACAGTACAGTACACACCTGCAGCGATTGTTTTGATCACCGCATCTTGGCGGTTTTGGAACACTTGAAATTCCTTGCCCGAGGTGTCTGAGAGTGCATCTTCAACTTCCTTTCGGCGTTTTGGTGGTGAATGGCTGTGAATCGCTTGCAGGCGGGCTTTGCTGCTGTCTATGATCGGCCCTATCACCTCTGTCACTTGGAGGCGCTGGTATCTTTAGGAGATAAAAAAAATAAGTGTTGATAACAGTTATATAGTGATTTGGAAAGATGAAACGGGATACCTTATGCTTATGCCAACCTACTACCAGATATGAGAAACTAGAAGTGCTTCCGTGTGTGGGAATGTGGTAAGGTTGTTAAGGTTTTAATCATTTGAGCGTTACAGTCGGTTAGGGCCGACAAGCGGTTTCCGTGCCACAGGCGCCAGGATTTGAGATTTTCATACATTTTTGTCGGCTGGAGCCGACGTTTGCGCTGTGGGCACGATTTGTCAAAGAGTAGCGTGGCGGCCAATGGGTTAATAACAAAAGGACGAAGCAACTGGGCTAAGTGGGGTATACAGTTTCATCTTGTCAGCTGGTAACACTAGATATACATATAACGCAGAAGTACTCACAGATTGCAATGGACCAACGGTTCCTTGTCATATTTTTGGATGTTGAGCATTGACCTGTCACCCTTCAGGTCGGGAGCCACCTCTATGTTCAAGAGTTGCCTTCCTCCATTCGCGTCTGTCCAGAGCATGTTAACTGAGAACCCGTTGCCAATACCCAGACCGTCGTCTTGGAGGATCCTTTCAGCATCTTCGAAGTTTCTGGATGCTAGCATCGCTCGAGTTATGAAGGTTCGGGCTGCGGAAGAACGTATATTTTATTTGGCAAAAGACGATCATATCAGGCAAAAGACGTCCACTGTTGAAGTAAGTCTCCCCCATTGAGTTACGTGTACGTATATTTTATTTAATTTAAAATACTAACAGATTACCGGCAGTAAGAGTATGTAAGTAGGTACTTAATTATAACATTAAAATTGGCCAGAGTGTAGTTCAGCAAAAGTATGCAAGTGGAAACAAAAAGTTATACAGGGTGTAAGGGACAGGTTTCCGAAAACTTTAAGGGCTTGCTCAGTAGACGAAACTGAATAACTTTCCACAAGATTTTTTTCAGGAAACGAAAAGAAAAATTGGCTTCTCCATACAAAATTATAAACTTGATTGGACAGTTTGTATGGAGAATCCGATTTTTTTTCGTTTCCTGAAAATAAATCTTGTGGAAAGTTGTTCAGTTTCGTCTACTGAGCAAGCCCTTAAAGTTTTCGGAAACCTGTCTCTTACACCCTGTATTATATATTTAGATTACCTACATTTTAAAACCACTTCCACAAAACAAATTAATTTTACGCTGGACGTCCCTAGATATGTCATGTATCGTCGTATTGGGTAAGATAATAAAGATTCCACTTACGTGTGTTTCCAAACTTCAGTATTATAGGGCTCAGTGTGTTGATTGAGAATACTAATCCATGTTCATTATATCCCATGGTGTAGCCTGGTAGCTGACCGGCGTAGCACAACGACGCAAATCGCTCTTCCTTGGCCTGCAAGGAAAAAATGTTATGAGTAGTTGGACGCGTTTGCATAATCTGTAATCTGTCAAGTTTCAGCGCATTGGTACAAACACCCCTTCATCATCTTAAGCAGAGGACTACTGTTTTCCACTTAGCACGAGTCTGAGTCATTTCCATTCAGCTACTTTCATCTGCGAGCTTCACCGGATCTTCAGCTCTACTACGTACAACACACTAGCTAGAACGCCACTGTTATTTTAAGCTCTTAGCATCTTATGATTACTATCTACTGAGCTTATTATTATAAGTAGTAAACATGTAACTTTCCCATCACCACTTTTGAGTTGACTCTAAAGTTAACCTTTAGAAAACCATGTTTAATTGAACTTGCAGCAAGTAACAACCAAGCTATCGTGTTTTTTTCAGTGTTCTCCGATCAAAAGGCATCGTAGATCTAAGTTCACTTACCCCAAAAGCTAGGTCTTCCTGTGAGGGTATGACGTGCGCGGACAGTATATAGAAATGGTTCAAAGTTTCCGCGAAAGCATCTTCCGTGTGCCCTAGCACCGACTGTAAAATAAAAATTACAAGAATTTATAAATACAGATATTTTTTGGACAATAGGTATAGGGTAGTTTCTCCCAAAAATTATCATTGATGACTGGACAACTTTCCCTAAGTAATCCATCCTAAGTCTGAAAATATTTTTGCAATTTCATACGAATAAAAGTAGGTAGGTACATACATAGGTAAAAGCCGTCAAGAGCGTGTCGGGCCACGCGCAGTGTAGGGTTCCCTACTACTTCGACAGACACTGCTTCAAGGGGAAAACCTTAACTTGTAAAGCCTACTTAGCTGTGATAGTTTTCCTTTTAACTTCGCTATATATACTACTGCCGTGAATTTTTTCACATTTCTAGAAATAACCATTCAGCTGGCGGGGACATATGACTAACAAAAATTTTCACTTTAAAGCTTAATATTTCGAAAACGGATTCCTGAATCAAAAAATGGTTTGCATAAATCCACAATATTTTTGAAAGATCTATCCAACGACACCCCACACCATGGGACAGCCGTGAAAAAAAATCATCCCCACTTAACGTGTAGGGGAGCTACCCTGAAAAAAAAAAAGCTTTTCAAGATTTTATTTTACTTCTTTGTCGGCGTGATTAATATGCATATCCATGCCAAATTACAGCTCTCTAGTATTAACAGTCTCTCGAGCTAAGCCGCGGACAAAAAGACAGACAGACAGACGAACATAGCGAAACTATAAGGGTTCCTTGTTGACTACGAAACCCTAAAAATGATAGAAATGTATAAATACCGATATTTTTTTATCACTTTACAGGGAATGTAAACTGTACTCATCAGACTGAACAACCTTCACCTTACTGACTTCTCCAAAGGCATTTTGACAATTTACAAACATTCATACAAATCAGTCAGGCGTAGAAGTTTTTAGGTGTATTCTTTTGGGAAATTGTTCACTTGCTCAGCATAATCGGTACAAGCCCCCGTTTAAGATTCCGGAAGAGATATTTTTATTATACACGTCTATTATAATATGTTGTAGTGTCATCATGGACTCTATACATACCTATATAACCTTGCAATCCTATAATCGGCACTTTTAGATTCAGCGGTGTCAAATTAAATGCATTTGCAATAAAAAAATATGATTTGCGTCTAAAAATTCACTTATTCGATTTCTTCTCCTGACTATAAAAAGACGTTCATGAACATCATCAACCAAAATACGATACATCCACTGCAGAACAAACGTCTCCCCCAAGGATTTTCACAATGACTGGTCTTGCTCTTATCGCATCCAGCGGGTCCCGCGACTTTCGCCAGGCCATCGCTACACCGAATATAAAAACGTTAAAATAATTAAAATATAAAAGTGTAGTTTTAACCATCTGGCTACTGACATTGCCAAGGTGGTTAACTCCAATGGAGCTGCAGCCGCCAGTGTCGTTCCTGGGGATGTGGTTATCGTTAACGGTGCCTATCAGGTCGTCCATCTGCAGCAGGAATAGCTGAAAAAAAAACAAGTACTTATCAATAACCTGCCGTAGGATTTACGCAGCAAGGGTCGTTTCGTACCTAAATTGGTTTTAGCACATTGAGACCGAGATACTTATCCTAATTTAATAGAAGGTAACCAGAAAAAGAACAAATAGACTTTCGTTTCTAAAACCCTCCGTTGACTTGGATCAGTAAGACAGAATCCTGAAAAGTGGAAATCTGTGAAGGTGGAGGAGGGTTATGATATGACGTCTACTAGCTGACTGACCTGGTGAAATGGCACGCCGGAACCATCAGCAACACCTTGGATCTCCTTCACATAGTAAGGGTATCGTTTCTTCATGTTGCGAAGTGTCGTGTCGTACACTTGTCGTCCAGTGTCGGTCTTGTACTCTTGTTCGAACTGACGCAAGTTCTCGTAGGATGACACGAATTCTTTGATCACCGAGCTAAAGGTGCGTCCCTGGAAGAATGGTTGATTTTACATAAAAATGTAGGCCATTGTAGGTACAGTAATAATTGTTGATATCTTTTGTTTTTAAGGGGCCCGTGTGGGCAGATCACTATTTCTGTCAGATTTTATTGATAAGTACGAGGTTTTGTTTTCTTTTAATAAAAAAATATATGATATAAGTAGTGGAGGATGATTTAATTTTATTACAGAAGTAACTGAAAACTTTGATTTTCAAAACTTTTTTTTAATCCACAATTTATAAGCCCTTGACAGCATCTCACCTGGTGGTAAGTGACGATAATGCCGAAGATGGAAGCGGGCTTAACAAGATTTCCCAACGTAATGGTAAACTGGCTTTATTAATTTCAAGATTCAAGTTAGCAAACTGTGAAAAGCTTCTTTTTCGCGTCATTATTTTAGTTTCCTAAGATATGGATATGGAACAATGCCACATTTCACGATTATTGTGCACAAAAAATAAAATAAAAAAAATAAGTTTTTGTATCTGTTGGATGGGAATCGATCAAACGTATGTGGACTGTTCATACTAGCCTTTCCATCGTCGAGCCAAATCAAACTTTCGAAACCGTTGTTAACCGTTGTAGACAATTTTTATGATTTATTGTAAGTAATACGGAATTATTGTAATGGAACTAATGTTTTTTCAACTCATAAAGTTCTCGTTATATAAAAAAAAGATCCTGCAGTCAACGATATTAAAATTCCCTAAGCTAGTGGTTGGTTCAGATTTCAGAATACGTTGACATTGTTTTGAGTATGTGAAGGGTTTTTTGTGAAGTTTAACGCTGGTTTCAGAAATATTTCAAACAGTCTACAACTGAATCGCCACGTACCTAAGTACTGAAACCATCAAACAGTTAAAATATGGTTCAAACGCATTCACTTTGTGATCGTATTCGTAGTTAATTAACCAGCGTGATCGTTGTGACGACGTAAGTGAACTGGGCAACGCCCACTTTGCTAGACGAGATTTAGTTTTCTTGTTAAGATTTCAATGGAGGTACTACCAACTTACAAGGTATCGTAATTTAAGCATTCGAAGAATGAACAACATTGTTTTTCTACGCTAAACGGCTCGAAAGAACGATAATCACGGGTAATTTCAAAACTATTTGCATAGGATTCGTTACACGCGACTTTGCGGTCAGCAAATGTTAATCAGTGAGTTCCAGTGAAGAGCATAATGGATCAATGAACACAAACGGCTCGACATGATCGATAGATATTTATCACAGTATGCGTGTCTCAAGTATTCGTGCGCTACATTTTGTTGATTTTGTTATATTTAATTAGATTCAGATCGTACGATTGAGTCAAAGAATCCCGAAATGAAGCTTAATCCTGTTTCTTTACCAAATTTCAAAGTAGATGATTCGTTTTGGCTGGCATATAAGGGAGTATTTCTAGGGAAAGTTAGTTTATAAAATATGATTGCTTAAAGTTGTCTAAAAATAAATCTCAAAATCCCCCTTTTCTCACGACTTTTATAAAAAAAAAGTGTGTTATTGCTCGGGGAGGTAACGTAATTCGAAAGGAATTCTTAACACATGGTGTCCAAGTCAGTATTGGTGGGGGTTTTGGGGCTAGGGGCCAACTCAAGTGTCAAAAGTTTAAGGTGTCTGTCTATAAGGCCTCGAATATGGTTTAACATCTTGCCTCTGGTGATCACAACCGGCACCAACGACTAAGCATGCCTTACGAAGCACGGAAACAGTCGGTCGATTGTGTAGATTATATTCAAATGATTGCTTTTCATCTAAATGTGTCAGATTAAAAAAATACTTACCACATCAAATCCAATGTCGTAGTGCGAGCCCTGGACGTATATAACAGGCACGGCCCGCCGCCGGCCTATCTGTTTCTCCGACCCCAGTCCACCTGCACAATATGTACTAAATAAATAATTTAACAACAAAATGCTGTATCCGATGTATCTTATGACATCTTGGTCTTATAAATCCATCAAAACCTTTTTGATACACTCGGAAACGATGATACTATACCTACTTACTCGTAAACATTACACTCGGCTTGGGTAGTTCAAATACCTATATTATGTACAATGTCATGAAAATATTTTTCCTTCCTTAGGGTTTTATAGGCTGTATCCATATTAAGGTGCCTGTGCCAACTGGGTGAAAACTAATTTTAAAAAGTTGTGAACACGTTTTGACGCAAAAACTTCATACTCAAAAACTGGGGGTCAGTTACATGAATGTTGTCAATTATTGTAAGTACATGAGTAGATTAGCAATTTAAAGTATGTAGATATTTCTATGTACATATATGTATTTTCAGTGGTCGGTCTCATAAAAGTTGCATTAAGGAGCATGCATTTTATAATCAAACAGTATGTGCTCACTTTAAGAGTCGGGAGTGTCATACTTTGGAACTGTATGTACCCAGCAATATTAGGTAGAGTCTGGCAAACAAAAGCGTAACTTGGAATTTTCTGAAAAGTTTTTTTACATGGAAACACTAAAAAAGTTGCCAAACTCTATTTGCCTTTAAAGTTTGCTAGAATAGTTCATATATTTTCATACAACCTTTTTAATATTCCGAGTTGAGTCAGCCTGTGTTTAATATCTACTATTGCACTATCATGTTATCAATTGATAGCATATTGATTCACAAAGATACCTATAGTTCATTCCAATCAAAAAAAAAAAGAAAAAGGTAAACAAACTTACTATGTAACTGACATTGATATGTGTCAAATCCATAATAGTTTTGTTTACCTTTTGCTTTTTTTTATTGGAATGAACTATACATGTACACATAGATATTTTGAGTAGGTATTTTGATTATATAACGAACGGTATTGCCCTATTTGGGTGCTAAGTATATTTAGTTCTGAAAGATGCACCTAAATTATTATTATTTTTGTTTCATGGAAATCCATTGATTTCGCAAAATTAAGCATCACTTTTGTATACATATACATATATTTTGTATTAAATAACATATTAAAACTTAGTGTGTTTTACCGAAAAGACTCAATTCATTTCTAATTCAATTTTTTTTATTACAAAAGCAATAGGGTATTTCACAATTTTTTGAAAAGTATCTCAAATTGATCATTAGGTGGGAAAAAGTCAAAAATATTTTTAAATTTTTTTTGACACCTATAAGTACTACAAAAACACATTTTAAATTACCATTCCTTAGTATCTATTTTTAAGTATTACCTTTGTGAAAGAGAAATAAACGAATATTATTATATAAGATAACTCATTTTATTATATCGAAATCATATTAATTCGATTACTTATTACAAATACCACAGTAAATAAGCAGTTTTAGATTTTTTCTTGTATAGAGTAAAATGCCCTATTTCTAATTTAAGGTGGAAACGTATTTCTGAACACGAATGAGTCGCATTTTAGATGTTGGTAGGTATTTTTTCATCTACGAGGTTTTGTTTTCGAAATGAAATCAACTCTGCGAACCATAGATATAGAGATCCAATTAATAGACTGTTTTTATTTAGTCTGAAATTTTTAGCAAAAACAGGAACATAGTGCCGCACAATGAGCTTACAGATCACTGGTGCCGGAAAATAAACTTAAAATCAGTCGTTTGGTTTCGACGCCCTCAGGAGTGGGAAATGAAGCGTAAAGCTTGATTCACAATGCGGTTTGGTGAGCGAAAAAACGCTGCGAAATTACGCGCGAACTCCGAATTTTGAACCATAATATAGAAGCCGCGCATATTTTTTTCTGTGGATATCAGTATCTTTGTAAAATGTCAAAGTTTACAAATAATGTGATCGTCACAAAAAATAAAAACTAAAACACAAATCGATACAATTACAACAAAAATATTTTATAAAATAATTTTAAAATAACAAAATACTAAAATTATGAAAACCAAATCACGTCAAAAATTAATTATAACAAACATTCAGACTAAAAAAGTCCTTATTTCAAACAAAGATAATTATAAATTATAATACAATCAAAAATAAAGACATGTCAAAACATAATCCGGTAATTTACTGCTAGTCATCCATACCTTTTATCAAATTTTTTATTCTTTAAAAATTGTGAACGACGTTTGTCCACTATATTATGCATATTAATTTTTTTTTATGAAAATTGTAGGTATATGATTGGCGATTGATTGGTCGAAAAAAAATATTAATAAAATGTTTGGTTAAGTCTACGATTAATTACCTCGGGAAGGTTAGACCATACTCCACACAGGGGCCCAATGCGGATTGGTAGGGGTTATGGGGCTAGTGGCCAACCCCAGTGTCAGAGGTTTTCAAGCTACCTATAAGGCCTCCGACATGGCTTAACGACTGCCATATAGTGATAGCAGCCGGCACCTACGGCTTAACATGCCTTGCGAAGCACGGAAACGGTTGAGATAAATGCCACTCACAGTCAAACCCATCCAGCTTATGACTTTGTCTGTAGTCAGTTAACCTGGGTGATCGACGCAACGACCAGTTTATCTACGTGCCGGACCAATCTGAAGTTATATTTAAGGTAAGAGAGGTAGGTTAATTCATTTTCAGTTTATTACCTGGAAGTTTTAACATCTTTGTAGAGTAACTATATGCTTGACAGTTTTTTACGTTAACATGACTGACAATGAAATAAAGACTCTTTTTAGTCTGACCTGACAACAGACTAACCTAAACGTATTGCGTCTAACTCACAATGCGCTTCTAATGTTATCACGTCAAAATGACTGAAATGAATAGGGTGACCGTAAATACTAATTTTAGTCTGAGAGTGTGACATTGATTTTTATTTGTTAGCTAACGTAATAAAGACTTTTCTTAGTCGAAGTAACGTATCATATATGTTTTGAAAATGTTTATATGACTGTCTTGAGTATAATAATGTACTACGCCAAAGTCAACAATAAGGCTTACACGCAATGCCAAAAAAGTCTTTTACTACTCAACCTGAAACCGGAAAACATATAGGATATTTTTATCACGAAGAAAATAATATTTTCTTGCCTTGCACAACCTCGTTGACAGTCATAAAAACAATATCCACGCGGGGCAAAATCTAGTATTTAAATAATACGTGTCTTTACCCCATCGATGTCTTACTCTAATACACTAAACTAATTAAAACGAATGAGGTTTCCCTAACTTCAGGCCCCTGTTTTCATCTATAATAACAGAAATAAACTACCTATTATTCCATATAAGTTAATCCTATTTTTTGTTTAAAACAAGCGGCGAAAACTTATGTAAATCCGCAGGTAAATTAATTCAAGCATTTACGTATAATATTAAAATCCGTGCTTTTTTTCTACCTATTTTTATGTAAATTTTAAATGAATATAATTTCAAAACCAAATAAAAAGTAAGTTAATAAAAATTCACAATAATGAATATCATATTTGTATGACATAATGTTTGATTGTCGATTCGTTGGTTGTGATATAAAAAAGTGTGTTAAAAAAACTATCGTATTTTAATGGAACAACTATTCTAATTAAATTACGCGTTCCCTTAGAAATATCGTGTTTTTTAAAGTCAAATGAATATCTATTTTTTTTGATAGTCGCATCGACCAGTAGTAGTACGAGTAGTATACATATATCTTCGTATAATCAGGCTGCGATAGTACTTATCAAGAGAGAAAGCTTTTCTTTAATATCTATTGAAGATATTTGGTGACCGACTTAACAACATATTAGACTCATTTGATACATCAAAATAAACTCACTTAAAAACTCCTTCATGATGAGTTGTCACAGGCAACTACGAGTAATTTGTTTTATCAGTTTCACTAAAGAGTTTTTATAATATTTTATTTTATTAACGACGACAACAAATATTTTTTTAATAACACTAGGTCAGTGGAACGTCGCGAGAGGCACGCTTATTACTGCGTCAGCGCATTTTCTGCTTAGTGTTTTATAGAGTATCTAGTAGAGTTGATAAATACTATTTATAGTTGCGTGCGGATAGCGAAGAGTGCGCATTATATCACAAAACGTAGATTTTTAAAATTTTTCTGTATCGCTCGAAAGAAAGCGATGTCCATAATATGACATAATTAATGACAAAAATTATTTTATTAATGAGCATTTTTCACCGAGTGCTAAGGCGAATGAATTTTTTTCTAGTGTATGTATGTATGAAAGTACAATATGTAAAATTGATGGAGGTTGTGGACCTAATGGCCAATCGCAGTGTCGGAAGTTTTCAAGCCGCCTATAAGGACTCCAATATGGCTTATCGACTGCCATCTAGTGATACTCGTAGCAGCCGGCACCAACGACTTAACGTGCCTTTCGAAGCACGAAAACGGTCAAGATAAAACCCATTCTGGTTATGACCGTGTCTGTAGTCAGTTAACCTGCGTGTCTGACGCAACCACGCAATGACGACTGCTTCCACCCAAATATTATGTTATTTTTATTTAAGTATTACAAATTTATTTGAATCAGGTAACCATTCCGCACTCGTATATACAAGTAGTAATACAATTTTGAAAATACATTGTTTTTATTTTATTCCGTTGGGTTACTTAAGATAGGATATTCAGTTTCATGAACCAGGAAACCATTTTTCCGGAGTGAACGAATGAATGAATGAAAACACTTTATTGCACAACAAAACAGAAAAATAAAAACATAAACATTAAAAAAAAAAGTTATACAGGTAGGCGGAGTGGTATTTTTACATCCTTATGACATGCACTGTTTATTGTTTAACTGCTAACAATGTTCTCTTCGTGAGAAGAGCCAATCAATCTTAAGTTAGCGACAGTTTTTCAGCCTGTCCAGTTAACTTTTTAATTTTTATATTAAAGAAGTCATCATGTAATCAAAGTTTCTATTTTATTTTACTTTGTATCTAATGTCATTACGAGATCGTCGTTGATTGATTACTGACGATTATCATTTTGAAAATCATTTATAAATAGACTTAATATATGTAAAATCTGAGTCTTTGAAAAGTTGGACGGATTTTCTCTTTTGAATGCATGTTTCTTCTTTAAGCAGCTCCGTGCCAAGAATTTACTCTTTTCTCGTTATAAAACGTATTAAAACGAAATGCTACGGCAACAAAATAAATATATGTGATGCATATATTTTTTTGTTGCCGTAGCGTTATATTTATAAATATGTATTTCCTATAAGAAAAAAAAATATATTGTGAACGTCTAGTGCGGCACTAAAAACTCCTGTAGGCTTCCTAGTTTTATGATGTATTGGAATCAAATTATCGAGTATTGTATACACTTTAATTGACTCGATCACTTTTCCATTTAATTTTATAGATTCTGAAAAACATACATTTTTATATCTTTTATATACCTACTCATCAATCGGTTAAACTTTTATCCTTTTTTTCTTTAATAAACAACGTATATATTTTTTTAAAATAATTAAACCACATTAGCATTATTTGTCTAGACGTATCAATGATTATTGCATTGTGTGCCAGGCTCTGCATCCTGGTGACTGTTCCGATGCGGGACAGATACGGCCTGCGCTCCGGATCTGATCAGTCACGCGGGCCACGCGCATGTTTCCAATATTTAGAGCGTAATAATGAGATACAAAATACTTTGATGATAATAATTGTTATATTATACATGATGTTAAAAAATTCGTTTGACATTTTAAGGGGTTACTCAGAATCAAGTATAGAATACAGGAAAAATGTTGAAAAAATCCGCTCTTCAAATATATTTTTTTTCAGATTCCCATACTAAATGTGAATAGTGAATCAAGAATTTGTATGGGAAACTGAAAAAGTTATAGATAGGATTTTTTCTGTATTCTGTGCTTGAGTCTGAGTGACCCCTTAAAATCTCAAATGCACTTTTTTAACAACCTGTATATTACTACTATCCGAAAGATCGAAAGCATCATTTTTTGATAATTTATAAAATTAAGATAACATAAACTGATCAGCTGTAAAACTAGTAACCTATTTTCTTGTATGGTTATTTAATTTCGAAACAAATTTGAAACAAATTAATATTGTAAGTGCGTCCAAACTTTGTGACGGTTGTGTATATAAGTGCATAAGTGCGTCCCAACTTTGTGACGGTTGTGTATATAAGTGCATAAGTGCGTCCAAACTTTGTGACGGTTGTGTATATAAGTGCATAAGTGCGTCCAAACTTTATGACGGTTGTGTATATATGTGCATAGTGCAACTCGCAGGAAATTAAGATTATATATAGATCAAATGAGTAACATGACTCGGCCATACGAAAGACATCAACGAACCACACTTATACTTTCTTAGAAACACCTAAAATATTCCACCAAGAACCTACAAACAAAGGTATCAACTATAGTTCATTCCAATAAAAAAAAAAGCAAAAGATAAACAAACTTACTATGGAACTGACACATGTCAATGTCAGATGCATACTATCTTTGTTTACTTTTTTTTGGATTGGCTTTTTTTTGGATTGGAATGAACTATTCCTAAAACATTGAAAAACACTGTCTGAATTCCGGGACTCTTAAACGAAATTTAGGTAAGATTTTCCTCCAGTCACAAGCTTTCCATATCCAACAAAAATACAGTCCAGTTATTAATAACCGATATAACCCAGGAGCGATGGCTGACTTTCGCGTTTAGCTTGTGATCGGGTGCTGACCGTGTCCGTGTGGACTGGCCTGTTCTTGTCATTGGCTTTTGTAATTGTTAGTAATTAGCTTCTAATTACAATTTGCTTTTATCTCTTTTGAATCAACTCTTGACCTAGCATTAAGTTATAATAGATATAAGAACTTTTGAAAAAATGTGTTGGAGGGATTTTTTTGGACCCGTCGCGTCGTTTCTTCTTACTCCGCAAACATTTGCCGTTACGGCGGGTATACAGTAATAAAAGAATGGCCTTCCGAAAGTGTGAACTGCTACCTCCTTCGAACAAAAATATTTTCATTTACATATCTTCCCCACTGTTGTGGCACGATTCTCTTCTCACCCCATTAGTAGGTATACGGGAAGAATATATAGACCTAAATCCACACACGGGACTAACCGGGACTGCCATCTTAAAAGCAACAGGTACCATGACTTAAAGAATGAAACTGGTCGAGATAAATGCCACTTACTTTCAAACCTATCCAAACTACAGCCTTCTCTGTAGACAGTTACCATGTCTGATTAGCGACCACGCTAGCCGTACTAAGACCTATAAGTCACAGACATATATATTATTTTTATATTGCCCTAACTGAATACAAATAATTTTATGAAGAAATTGGATTCGTTCAGGTAAGTAGTCTTAAAGGTTTAATGATTTAGAATTTTTGTAACGAAGGTCGCGGGAAGCCGCTGGATGCGGGCAGCGCAAACCGGTCATAGTGGAAATCCTTGGGGGAGGCCTTTGTCCAGCAGTGGACGTCTTTTGGCTGATGATGATGATGATATTTTAGAATTTTATGGTTTACATAATACTAATTAAAGGCCGTAAAATTAGCCACCTTTAAGAAAGACAAAGATCAGGATAAGTGTGTTAAACGAGGTTGCCGAAAAGTCTACGCAAAACCTTTCAGAAAAGTTCTCATAATTGATGTCAAAAGGAATGTACCTACAGTTTGATTCTAGTGTTGTGGTAAGCAGTTTTTTTTACTCAACCAGCCTTGACGCTGTGGATTATATCAAAAAAGTCAGGCCAAAAGCTACATTTTTAATAAATGTCTTGTCTGGCAATAGATGAAAATGGCAATATTTCTGAACCATTCAACCAAAAACATTACAAAAGAGAAGTTGTAGTGTTATGGCCGTTAATGTGTCGTGCAGCAGTAAATTTTATAAAAATTGGTTATAATGCATCCATTTTATAAATTTACGAAAATGCATTAATTTTGCTTCAATTTGTATTATGTTATGTTGTCTCTTTAAATCTCGGACACCCCAGTATGTCCGACATCAGTAGCCATAGGACAACTCTCGCGTGCTGTTTGACGAGAAACGCAGTCGTTTTTAGGGTTCTTTAGTCAAAGGGTTATTCTGTCAAGCGTCTGACCTGTGTTAAAAGGCCGTATCTTTTGACCGTAACAACATGTGGCCACTTGAAATATTCAAAGTAAGTATATAAGTGTTGCTATAGTATTTATTATTACGATAAAAAATATTTGACGTGTAGTGCGGGGAATTTTAGAGATAAGGATCCCTGAAAAAAATCATAAGCATTGTCCTGTCGCGCAGCACGCGAGTTTTTTGCATTTAATTTTTATGGGCATTATCATACAATAATTAGATGAAAAGATATGTATTTTTTTATATTGTCATAATTTTGATTTAATTGTTTTTATCCGTTAAATATTTAGAGTTCTACTCGTATCCTCGTAAGGCCCAATGTCCTATTTTTAGGACATAGGCTTAGTAGTAATTCAGTCACAACTACCTAAAATTTAAAGAGATTTTCGACTCTTATTACGATTTGAATATTGGCTCCATTTCTGAATGAACCACATTTGAGTTCAAGCGTTAGGGCAATTTTTTTAGGTCGTTGGGCCGCAATGACTACCTGCCTAAATTTAGCTAGGGCCTTACGAGGCTATAGGGATATAGGATGAGTTAACAAGTTTTCAAATTGATGATCACTAAAAATATGTTACATTAAATCATGATCATATAGGTATTAAACAGAAAAATGAACATATTGTTTAATTACCTATTCTAAATAAAACACTCCTCAAAATAGACTAAAACGTAGTAGCGGAAAAAAATTCTCGAGAATTATGTAATTATAAAAAAAATTATAGGTACATAGGTACTTTGTTTTTTTTTTCCTACAAATACACACCAAAAATTGGGGGTAACAAATTTGAAATGTTGTCATGTGAGGGTAAAATAATTGAACTATTGTCTTAAAATACCGGCTGTTTTTTTACTGTCATCATTCTTTTTGATACTGACTGTACATTGGCCACTCGACGATTGTTTCGACCGTTGGCAAATCGTGACTATTCGCTAGTTGGCTAATTAAATATAAGGTATTGTTTACTATTTAGTAATGAAATGTCACAAGCAGTTAGTGTCAAGTCGAATGGCCGTAGTTATAAGGCATGACTACGGCCAAATATTGTAGGTAAGAGTAATTTAATATACAAGACGTAAAAAGACCCCTTCCTAAAATTTAAATCGTGGGTTTCACTTAAAAATAACTAACAAAAAATTTTGGCCTCTCCATAAATTGCCTGATTGGCCGATCCATTTGTATTAAAAACCTCAATCTTTTTCGCAATTTTCAATTTAAATTTCAAATTATTTATTGCTGAAATGTATACATGCACAAAATAGGTCTTATATCTAGGGTTAGTAAGGTACATGGGCCCTGTTAGAGCATTGCAAGATGAAAAGAGGAGAAGTCCGAAAGATATTATTAATTAATCAATTTAAAGTAAATTAGATTCTATAATTGTTAGATTTCAAAAGCTAGGCCTTGACAAAATTTTATCATTCATAAATTCATTTATAACATTTATTCAGTAAAAATTGTTTTACTTTACTTTTGCAGACACTGTCTTTTATTTCTGATTTTATATATTGTGGAATTTTATTGTAAATTTTTATTAATCTGTAATATGGGCTGTTTTTGTAAACCTCTAATTTTGGTTCCGATGGTAGCGACACTAGTACAGAATTCATAAATATTTAGATTTTTTCCGTACAAATTTAGCAATTTCCAAGATATATAGGCAAGAGAGGGGGATAATTTCCCCATTTTTAAAGTAGGGCCTGCAACTTTTCCTTTGTTTTATATTAAAAAGAATTCTAACACACTTTTTCTGGAGCACAAAGATGTCGTATATATTTGTACTCTGTCCCCACAACTATACACCGTATTGGAGCCAGGCATGTGCATAAGCGTAGTAAGCGGCACGGGCTGACTCAAAATGAGTATTTCTTTGGGTTTGTCTTCTTGTCTTCACTTTCTGTAGGATTGTCAATGCATACGAGTAAGTGAACTGCGATAGCTTATTCCTTAATTTTTGTATATGGCTTTTCCAGTCTGTGAAGGTGTCTATGGTTAATGCCCAACAATGTAAACTGTGTAATTTCAGCTATGTTTAATTGTTTTGATAGTGCTTTCAAGTTTTTTTTTTCCTTGATGAGTTAATTTTCAAGTGCCTTGACTTGATAAAAGTCATTATCAAGTTAATTTCAGTATATTTTTCATGATAAAAGTAGTTCAGTTTAGTAACACCCTGTGATTGTTACCGGGATTGGTCTTTTTACACTCTGCCTGTGATTGTTACCGGGATTGGTCTTTTTACACTCTGTGAAGCGTCTTCGCCTCAATCACTGACAGAAGTCATAATAATATAACCTCTAGTTACATAAATCTTGAAAATTAAACCCAACAACCAGTCGGGTAATTATTCCCCCTTCTCCATTCAGTCATCAGACGCTCAGGCGTACGGAGACGCTCCACCGATTTGACGTGGACATTCCACCTATACAGGGTGTTAAAAAAAGTGCATTTAAAATTATAAGGGGTTACTCAAAATCAAGTATAGAATACAGGAAGAATATTGAAAAAATCCGATCTTCAACTTTTTTCCATTTTTCCATACAATTTCTTGGGGTGTCTCTTTTGTGACATAAAGTCGATCGTCCTAAAGTTGCAAGCCATAACATGTTTGACATAAAAACCTATGGTCATAATGTTTAAGTTACATATAATATTCATTATCATAACAATCGATTGTCATAAGAATTTGTAGTCATAAAATATTGTCTTATAATAATTTTTTGATTCACTATTCAGATTTAGTATTGGAATCTAAAAAAGAAGTTGAAGAGCGGATTTTTTCAATATTTTTCCTGTACATATTCTATACTTACTTGAGTAAGTCCGAGTAACCCCTTAAAATTTCAAACGCACTTTTAATCATTTAATCATTTAATAATTTGCATGCCACATGGTTACAAAGTTGTAATAAATAATACAGTCCAGTACTTAGACACATGTGGCACCCCGTAGGGGTACCGCACATTTTGAGGGCACTACTTATTAAATTAAAATAAATTATTATAGTAAACGTAGTTATCAAAACTTATCAAACCCATCACCAAAATATAAATCGCAGAAATATAAGTAATTTGAAGAAATATAGAAAGAAACTAAGAAAGTAAGAAAGGCCGCCAGGAAGCACATGCAGAATTGCCGTTTATTTATTTACTTATACATACTTATATAGTTATTTTGTTTTTGTCTTCAAAGAATTCGGTAAGATTGTAATAGCACTTTTGGATAAGGATTTTCTTCAGTTGTTTAGTAAATATTTTATTTGAGTCTATGCTTTTTATGTCATTTGGGATATTGTTATAGATTTTAATTACCATTGAATGGGGGCTAGTTGTAAATATATTCAGTTTTGAGAAATGTGTTTTTAATTTGTAAAGGTTACGATTGTTCCTTTTAATTGTTTCTAATGGGGTGTACAAGTTTTTATGAGCTCTAACAAATTTGCAAGCTTCTAGAATGTAGATTGACGTTAGGGTTAGAATACCGAGCTTTATGAAATGGGGTCTGCAAGACTCCATTTGGTCTATTTGTGTTAAAATTCTAATGCATTTTTTTTGTAAAATAAAAATATCGTCTACGTTTGTTGAGTTTCCCCATAGGATTACACCATAGGTTAATCTAGAGTGGGCATAAGCGTAGTATGCTGTAAGAGCTGTGTTCAAGTTTGTAGTTTTTTTTAAGTTATAAAGCGCGTAGGTGAAAGAAGATAGTTTGTTTGATAATTTTTGTATGTGGTTTTTCCAATTTAAGTTTGTATCTAGATCTATACCGAGTAACGTAGCTGTATTTACAGTATCTATTTTTGTATTTTTATAGAGATAGTTTATTTGTAGTGGTGCTTTTTGATATGGCCTAAACTGTATTAGGTTAGTTTTATTGAAATTTAACTGTAGATTGTGGCAATCTAGCCAATCCAGTATTTTATCAAATGTTTTATCTAAGAGGGTTTTTAGATCAGTTTCGTTTGCGCAAGTTAACAGTATCGAGATGTCATCTGCGAAAAGTATACAGCTGTCATCAAATAAAGTAGGAAGGTCATTTATATATATGATAAATAAAAGACAACCGATTACACTACCTTGAGGTATAGAGCCCGCAACGTCAATCAAACCTGATCTCACACTTTGGATAGTCCCCGTCGTTTGGTCGGTATGTTCGATTTCCACGCATTGCGTTCTATTCTCAAGATAAGACTTAATCCAGTCGTATGCTACTCCTCTTATTCCAGTCATGTATAGTTTTGATAAAAGAATTTTATGGTTAACTCTATCGTATGCCTTGCTCATGTCGAGCAGTAGCCCGACCGCGTGTTGTTTGTTATTAAGCGTGTCTAAGATTTTTTGAAGATACTTATTAACATTCTGTATAGAATATCTTTTTTATCTTTCTTAACATTCTGTATATTCTTAACATATCTTTTTTAACATTCTGTATAGACACGATGCATTTTGTTTCACTGTTTATTATCAGCACGGCCCGGGATTACTAGGTATTCTAATATACATATTGCTGTGGCCCAGAAGTGGAATACTCTGTCCGCCTCTGTGTTATAATTTAAGATTATAATTATAAGTAATTAAAGAAATCTTCAAGCCGGTAACCATTCTCACGGTGCGTAGAACGTTTCAGTAAGTTTTCATGGTTTACGCCTCTATGTTATTATCACGTCAAAATAGATTATTTTTTAACAATATTTGTTACTTACTGGTATTTATATTAGTTACAAAGTGAATTAAAGTCATATTCGTTATATTTTATATTGGTGACTTAAGTTTGATGAATGACATTGAAAAAAGGACATAATATTGAGATTTTCGCATAACAGAAGTAACGCAGTGAATATTATTATCACATGGACTCGTAAATCACGAAAATCCTTGGAAATTTTGAAGTTTGCGCCAATATTAAAACGTTCCACCAAACGCATTTTAATACTGAATAGGTAATTTAAAAAAATATAAATGACAACATTTCTCGACGCTCAATTTTTATGAGTGTTTTATTTAGAACATGTAAAAATAAGATACGCACATTTTTAATTTTTAAAATAGTTAGAAATTTCACTATACGTAAGACGTAACTATGGCTTAATCTGTGGTATATCGTATTTTCTCGAATAAGTAGTTTGTAACTATAGTCATTTATTAATTGACGTGAATTTTTTTACATTGAAATTGTTGTGACGGAAAATGGCTATTATCATTACAAAAACAGAAAAATTATATAGAAAAGTTGGTCATAAAATCTGTGTAACTTAATAGTTTAGATAATTCTAATCTGTGATAAAAGATAGGCTTATTTAAGCTTAAAATTAATATAAGTAAAGTCTGATAATGGTGTCGATCGGTTTTCATGATTAAACGTATTTGAAAGGATTAAACTTAAGTGTTCTGTCTTTTTCTTTCTATATCGCAAAGACGAGCACATGACGCTTAAATTAGTCTAGTTAGCTTAAAATAGTTTAGTCCTGTCAAATAAGTTTAATCGTAAACACGGAATCGACACCAATGTATAGAATAATAATTTATAATAAAATATACATATATATTATAGGTATATCAGTCATCCGACTAGCCAACTTTGTAAGGAAGTCCAAAAATTTTGTTTTTCCCTTCCGTTTACAAAAAATATATCATATTAATGAAGTACAAGCATTATAATATATGCATACATAATTTTATACAGGGTGATAAAAAAAATCTGGCAATATTTTAACTTCTTTTAACGGCTTCTACTCATCAAACTGAACAACTTTTCCCAAGAAACTCATGGTCAGAAAAAAGTGGACTTCCCATACATAGTTCCTCAACCAGCTGACGGATTTGTATTAAGAGTCCAAAAATATTTTTGCTTTTTGTGCGAGTTTCACGGGGAAAGTTGTTCAGTTTGATGTGTAGAAGCCACTCTTAAAATATTGCTAGTCATTTTTTTATCACCCTGTATAGTCACGTGTGCACGAGACTCAATTGGCCTTAAACTTCATTTAGTCTTCGTTGATTTTAAATACGGAAGCCGATCGCTCAAAGTCACAAATTACCATTATTTTACAAACAAGGTACAAAACTACTTAATTGGTCATAGAATTTGGATATGACTAAAATCCTTCAAAAATAAAAATAAAAATAAATGGTTTGTACATAAATAAACAAAGGAACAGCTATCAAATTTCGAAAATGAATGGACGTTGTAAAAGGGATAAGGTATATTTTTATTTATCTAGAATAGTGAGAATAAAGTGTAAATATTTGTGAGTGTTTCTGAACTCACCTCTAACAGATAACTGTGCCTGGTCTTGTTTGCTAGCGACAGTTGAATTGTAGTTAAAAATTATATAATAATTTTTGTATTATGTTCGTTAGTAGGTATATGTAAGCACTTTGTTGCCTGAGATACAGGTTTATACAGGTTTGTACATTAATCTTTTTACAAATTAATAAATTATTATTAATATTAATAATCACACACGCCTATATGTGCAAAAAACACACCTACTTATTGATATTAATAAATAATTTTTCAAGTTACTGAAATAGTCTTTTAATTTTTATCCTTAATTGGTAAGCCCTTGGCATTTATTTATTAAGTCTGATAATGTAAAAGCATCCTGGAGTGCAAAATCTCGTTCCATTGTAAATTTACTTACTGAATCGAAGTCGGCGCGGCAAGGATTTTTGACGTGGATTCAATTACAGTCGTGTGAGGTATCGCGAATTCATGACACAGATACATTTTTTTAAAAATATTCACCATTTTTTGTTTGTGAATTTTGAAGAGGTCGTGGCTCAGTGCGGCTTGCGTGGTCGCATCGATCACGCAGGTTAACTGGCTACAGAAACGGTCATAACCTGGATGGGTTTGACTGTCTCAGTGGCATTTATCTCGACCGATTCCGTGCTTCGCAAGGCACGTTAAGCCGTTGGTGCCGGCTGCTATCGCTAGCAGTCGTTAAGCCATGTCAGAGGCCTTATAGGCGGCTTGAAAACTTCTGACACTGGGGTTGGCCACTAGCCCCACAACCTCCACCAATCCGGACTTGGCCCCCGTGTGTGGAGTATGGCCTAAACCTTCCCGAGTTATGGGAAGAGACCGCCCCCCGCTACGTGAGAAACTCCACCATCATGCGGGACCTCTGAAGCATGAAAGGACTGGATGCCTTCATCAGCCGCCTTGCCCGTTCGATGTTCGACCGTGCTGACGCATCGTCGTGGGAACACATCAGGAACATCGCACCGCTGCACGCCCGTCCTCCGGACAAAAGATCCCGGGCCCTCCCTCGAGAACTCGTGAGAGAACTCGATGAGGTCCCTCTCAAGGACAACTAGGCCCCACAGAGAGAACTCCCAGTTGGACAACTACCCAATGACCTGCCTCTAGTGAGAGGCAGCGTAGAACCCACCAAAAAGGGACAAAAACCCTGAAATGGTCTCCCCACACACCGTGAGATGCGTGAGATGATGATGAGAGATGGGAAGAGACCCGTGCCCCTGCAGTGGTGACGTAATGGGTTGTTAACAGATGGTCAAAAAGTCCAAATAAAGAACTATACTGCCTCATCTCCAAAACTTGCAAGCCTTATAATACGTGTACGTATGAGAGAATTTATGCATATCATTATGTGTGTTTTATGGTTTCCAAGAAACAAATCTAAAATGAAAAGGGAATATAGACTTTTAACTCTCAAACTGTCTTCTGATCGATTATATTTTAACCTAATAACTTTTATTAAGTTCAATTACCTTCAAGTACCTACCACCGCGCATACAATCAAATCCTTTATGCTCTCTTTCCGCAAAGACTTAACGAGTACATATGTTTATGTTATGAACTTCAGACCGCTTTTAATGAATTAATTTGAGAAGTGAATGACTTGATTTCCCCGAAACAGGCGACTAAGTTATAAGAGATTATTTTGTAATGACCATCTAAGTATTTGTACACTTAGTTTCGCAAATAAATATAATATGTACTTTGATACCTTAAATTATACATAACAAATCTCTATTGACTATTGTTTTTATAGTTAAATAAACATTATTTGTTGAAGCAAAGATGTCATAATTACGGTTCTTATTCATACATTTTATTGCAGTCACTTTAGTTACTTAGAAACAGTATCGCGAGGAGCATTTTTCCACTGGCCGGCACGACACGTCACTAGCGCCGGCTCCGGCCCGGCCCGGCCAACGGAGAAGCCCAGGTTTGCACCCCGGTTGCAGAGCGACGATATGAAACTCCTTTTTCGGGGAAGCATAAATGTATGAAAATATACAGAGTTCACTCGATAAAGTGCACAAAAGAAGAGGGGTTCAATTAAATTTTTTGGACAAAAAAACATGTTTTATAGATTATTTTTAAATTTAAGAAAAGTTACATATCTTTTGAACTACTACGTGTATTGTATTGAAATAAAATAGTTAATGGTTTGTAATGGATAGACTACACATAGCAAATCATAAGGAATGATTTATATGATTATAAATCAACACAAGGTGCCTTTTTGAATTTTGCAAATTTTTAAATGATTTTTATATATTTTTTGTCGATAAAATTAGTTCTACTTTCACGCCTCTTTGTGCACTTTATCGAGGGAGTCGAGGGACGCACTGCATGAATCGTTTTTTGACTGACCGGTGAAGGCGATGACCTCACTACCACGTGCCAGTGCCGTATAGGCCAGTGGAAACACATTCATTGGATGTAAATTACCTCTATGCATGCGCGGTCACATGGACATTGTTACGGGCAGCCGATTATCTTGGCATTGTACTTATATGTATATGTATGCAATAAGCAATAGCTAATGACTTGCACTTGAATTTTATTGAAATTGTTTAGAATGTGTGTTAGACTATATCTAATGTTAGAGTGAGACAGTGTATATGTCGCCAGTTGTCGATCTCCTCTAATCGTTGGAAAGGGATAAAAGATATCTTGTGTGCTATTACTGCTCTAGCAGGGAAAATTGTTAAATGAATGAATAGCTCTGTAATTACAATAGTGTCATTGATGTAACTTTGTATGTATGTCCAGCTTGTTAGCGCCCTCAGTATTTACATGTTTTTTGTTTCGGGCGATAGCTAGTTTTGTTGGTATTCACTTTGTTCGTGAATTTGCTTATAGAATTGTTGGTTTTACTGTTTTTAGGGTTCAATGTCCAATGAATGTTTGTATTTGGTATTGTTTTATTGTAGAACGTAGGGAATTCTATTAGGTGGAATAAAGCATGATAGGTAGAAGTTATTAGTTTTAGAAATAATTAGAGATTTGTGTATAACTTTTACAAAAATATGTCTTTTTTGTATGTATTTGTGAATTTATAAGTATGTTGGCGGTATGTAGCCTAAGTAAGTATTGTTTGTATAATTGGAGAATGTTGTCAGCTTGTATAATGTAAAGTTGGACTGTATTGTATCGAGAAGTTTAAGAGATATGAAGAGGAAATGGAAACCTCAAAAGGGAACTTTAGGCCGAGGCCAAGTGAGGGCCTGGGGGTCGCCTTTACAGCATTGCCAAGGGGTATAAAATAAAAATTAGGTTTTTTTAGATAATTGCTCGAAATGTTATACTACCTTCACGTATATCGTATAGATCGTTATAATAAGTCATAGTGTTATTCGTAGTAATTCAAATAGAAAGTTCAGCTTCTCCATTGTCTCGATTGTGTTATTATTTCTTCGTGTATTCTTTGAAAGTGTATTGTGTTTGTTGACTTGAAGTGTTGTTTAGTACATTGGTACTTAACTTGTGTTGTGTTTTAGTGTTATTAAATTGTGTTTATACCTTGTTACTTTAGTGTTTTCATGGGCTTGCCTGAGTGTCTTCTATCCTATTGAACCACCCTATGGTGAATGTTTAACTGTTGTGTACCGTTGTGCTAGGACGTGCGCAACAGTTTGGTCCTTCAGATCCGGATAGATAAGACACTTATAAGTTACCATGTCGAGAGTAACGAGGAGTGCGAAGAAGTTGGCGGAGGAGCAAGCTGAGCTCACTAAAGACGACTTGGGAGATGTGCCTGCGGACTTGGAATTGTCGGTGGATGCGGACGGGGCGGCGGCCTTGCAACGAACGATCCCGCCGTCGTCATCGCTCGTGCCCACTCTTCCGCAGGGACGAATCATTGATCATCGGGATCAGAAGGAGCCCGATGAAGTCGATCTTCAACATGATCAACGGCCGCCACCACTGCGGATACCCGGGGAACCGGAAGGCAGCGTGCTGGTTGATCCTCGTGGATTCGTGCTACCACACCGACCAGTGGATGTGAAGAGCACCATGGGGAGCCAGGCTTCTCGCCGCAGCCATAGAATGGCCTTGGATGCACAGCGGCGACAGCTTGAGCTGGAAATAGCGATGGAGAAAGCGAAGATATCCATGGAAACAGCCAAGATAAGGGAGGATGTCTTAAACAAACAGTTGGCAGCCAAGATGGCCAACATCGAAGCTGCAGAAGCTGCAGCTGAGGAAGAAGCTGAGGAACGACGCTCGCTGACGCAGGTTGCGACAAACCAGCGAGTGGAAGAGTGGCTGAGTCGAACGCCGCGTATGGAAGAGGTGCCTCGTGAACGTGGACTACCGCGCCCTTCTGCCGCCGATGTGAGGTTCGACGATACGCAGCCGCGTGCATCGACGCTAACGCCGAGGAGGGAGCGGTCAGAAGAGCGCTCTCGTAGGCGGACTGAGGGAATAGATAAGTTAGCGGATGCGATAATAGGTATGTCTAGGCCTAGACCGCGGCAGACATACGAGTTACCAAAGTTTGATGGTAACCCAGCTGACTGGATCACATTCAAGCGCACCTATGAACGCTCAACGGAAATATACAAGTTTGAAGCGTTCGAGAACATGGCAAGGTTGCAGCAAGCGGTTGTGGGACCAGCGAAGATTGAAGTGGAGGATATTTTGAGAGGTGCAGGTGATCCTCAAGAAGTTATGTGTACTCTTGAGGAAGTATTCGGTCACCCTGGTGCGATTTTGGATTGTGTCTTAAGGAAGATTAAGACTTTACCGCGTGTGACCGAGAGTGGCAAGGAAATGCAAAAGTTTACTTCAGTTGTGAGAAATTGTGTGTCATTGCTGAAGAACATCAAGGCTGATGGGTACTTGAATAACCCTCAACTGGTGTGTGAGATACTGAACAAGCTTACGCCACTCCAGAAGCATTTATATAGTGAGTTTTTAAAGTGCAAAGACAATGTGTGTAGTGTGGACTTACGTGTGTCGCCAAGCTTGGACATTTTACTTGAATTCTTGGTTGAACGCTCGCGATCGGCATCGTTTCTGGTAGCCACGAACATGGCTGCACCCTCGGTTAGTGCGACTTATAACGCACCGCGTCCGCGAGTGTTACCTGTACATCGTAATGTACACAGAGTCGCGTCTCTAAGCTCCACACCGGTTGCGTCGAGGAATGCACCGCGAAATGTAAGCTCCAGAGCAATAGCGTCAAGGAGTGTGCCGCGAACCGTAAGCTCCGCACCAGTAGCGTCGAGCAGTGCGCCGCGAGTAATGTGCGCGATGTGTGATGGCAATCACGTGCTGCCAGTGTGCGGAAAGTTTATAGCACTGGACAATAGTGAACGATGGAACGTGGCCAAAGACAGTCGACTGTGTTTCAAGTGTTTGTGCACTCGGCACAACCGGGAGTTTTGTCGTGCGAAGCGTTGTGAACAGTGCAACGCCCCTCATCATTCGCTACTACACTTCAATGGTGTGCCGGATGAGGAACGCCCACCCGAGCCGACGCCCTCGGCTCCTGAAGCTGAAGTGAAGCGGGCCTTTAGTGTCGGAGGTGTGTGCACTAAGGCCTTGCTGAAGATGGTGCCAGTCTCTATCAAGAGAGACAACTGCGTGACACAGACTCACGCCTTGTTGGACGATGGTGCTACAGTGTCACTAATGGATAGTAGTTTAGTGACCAGTGATGTTGGAGAGCCGTGCCCTCTCACAATAGTGACTGCGAATGGACAAAGGGTAACGGACAGAGAATCACGGAAAGTGAACATTAGTGTTTGTGGACCTAATGGACTGGAACATTGTGTGAATGTGCGTACTATGGCTCATTTGAATCTGCCTACTCAAACTGTACCAGTGTCGGTGTATGAGAACGCTCATCTTAGTGATTTGTGTGACACCATGGATTGCAGTGAGGATCGCAAGGAGGGAGGGGAGACGAAGCCGCTGCTGCTCCTGGGCCAGGACAACTGGGAGCTCATCGTCGGCAGGGAGATCCGAAGGGGTAAGTCCGGTCAGCCGATCGCTTCTCTTACTCAGTTGGGATGGGTAATCCATGGCCCCTTGGGATACTGTGCATCCACTTCCTCTGATTGTGAAACAGTCCATTGTACAGCTTTAGTTAATAAGAGTAGGTTAGATAGGGATTTACATAGTTTAGTTAAGGCACAATTTGAATTAGATAGCATAGGTATAGCTGAGGTCGAGCGCAAGAACGCGGATGTTGAACGAGCCAACATGATTTTAGAACGCACTAGTCGCCGGGTTGAAAGTGGATGGGAGTGTGGTTTGTTATGGAGGGATGAAAACCCTATCTTTCCTGATAACTATAATCAGGCTTTAACGAGGTTAAAGGGAATTGAACGGCGCATGGATAAAGATCCGGTATTTGGCATGACATACGAAGCTCAGATCGACAGGCTTCTGAACGAGGGTTACGCTGAAAAGGTACCAGATGCATGGGAAGTACACCCTAAGTGGTACTTGCCTCATTTTGCGGTAGTGAACCCTAATAAGCCTGGAAAGCTTCGTCTGGTATATGATGCTGCGGCTTCATATAGAGGGGTTTCGATGAATTCGAAATTGCTCAGCGGACCCGTACTACTGAACTCGCTATTCGGTGTGTTAACGAGGTTCCGATGTGGTAGGATCGCCGTCAAAGGTGATATAGCTGATATGTTTTTGCGTGTGAAAATTAGGGATGAGGATAAGGGGGCTCAGTTGTGTTTATGGCGCGGGCAAGAACGAGATAGACGCCCAGATCTCTACGCCATGAACTCCATGATATTCGGAGCCACATCCTCGCCTTCGATGGCGATGTGTATATCGAATAAGAATGCTAGGGATTTGGCCGACAAATACCCTAACATTGTAGAGCCTATTGTGAATGAACGTTGTGTTAATGACTATTTGAATGAGATATTTGATGAGCCTGTTGTGGATGAACATTGTGTGGATGACGGTTTGAACGAATTAGGATTAAATGTAGATATTTTTAACTGGACTGATTCGCGAACGGTGCTGAAGTGGATAGCGTCAGACTCTAGGGACTATCGGAGTTTTGTTTCGCACCGTCTGAGCGAAATCGAATCAGGGAGTGATGGAAGCGATTGGCGCTGGCTTGCATCGGCGGATAACCCGGCCGATGAAGCGACCACGTTGGGCTGGCCTCGGGAAAGAAGCATGTGGTTTTCGGGGCCCCCCTTTCTGCGTGATCCTCCGTACCTGTGGCCGAACGCAGTCACCGAGGAAGTGCCTCAAGTTGACCTTGAGCTGAAAGTCAACGTGACAGCTCAGGTGCAGGAGCTTCTGATCGATCATAGGCGGTACTCTGCATGGGAACGAGTGATGAGAGTAACGGCGAAAGCATTGGCCTTCGTCAGTAAATGCAGAGGACGGAAGATTGACGCCTTAGAACGAGATGATCCCAGAAACATGGAATGGATATTGAATCCTCCGGCAGCTCCTCGCATGGGAGTATGTTGGAAGAGACTCGTGCGCTCGATAGAAAACGCGCTTCGAGTCACCTTGCGCCAGAAGGCGCCTCGAGAGGAGGTACTGCATACCTTGCTCTTGGAGCCCGAGCTGACTGTTAACAGCCGGCCGCTCAGCTGCGTGCCAGAGGAAGACACAGCAAGTCCCACCGTCCTCACGCCGAACCATCTCCTGATGGGGACGGGACCGGGCGCCGCCTCATTCGAGCCGTCGTGTTCGGCGGACTTGAATGTCCGTCAACAGTGGAGGCGTGCAAACGCACTGGTGGATGTCTTCTGGCATCGATGGCGGCGGAAGTATCTGCCGTCGCTCCAGCGACAAGTGAAGTGAAAGTGACTCAGTGAGCGTGTAAGTAGATGATGTGTAGTCATTTGCAATGACTCACTCACTGCCACGCAATTAGTCGCCTAAGGGGCAAATTTGTAAAAAAGTGAAGTGTATCCCGATAGAGACGGAAAAGTGCGTGTGGTAGTTGTTAAGACTGGTTAGGGTGTATTGAGACAACCGGTAGCGAAAGTCATCGTGCTGCCCACCGCCGATATTGTCCTAGGATAATTTTGAATTGTATAAATGTATCCTCGTACGGGGGGTGGAATGTTACGGGCAGCCGATTATCTTGGCATTGTACTTATATGTATATGTATGCAATAAGCAATAGCTAATGACTTGCACTTGAATTTTATTGAAATTGTTTAGAATGTGTGTTAGACTATATCTAACGTTAGAGTGAGACAGTGTATATGTCGCCAGTTGTCGATCTCCTCTAATCGTTGGAAAGGGATAAAAGATATCTTGTGTGCTATTACTGCTCTAGCAGGGAAAATTGTTAAATGAATGAATAGCTCTGTAATTACAATAGTGTCATTGATGTAACTTTGTATGTATGTCCAGCTTGTTAGCGCCCTCAGTATTTACATGTTTTTTGTTTCGGGCGATAGCTAGTTTTGTTGGTATTCACTTTGTTCGTGAATTTGCTTATAGAATTGTTGGTTTTACTGTTTTTAGGGTTCAATGTCCAATGAATGTTTGTATTTGGTATTGTTTTATTGTAGAACGTAGGGAATTCTATTAGGTGGAATAAAGCATGATAGGTAGAAGTTATTAGTTTTAGAAATAATTAGAGATTTGTGTATAACTTTTACGAAAATATGTCTTTTTTGTATGTATTTGTGAATTTATAAGTATGTTGGCGGTATGTAGCCTAAGTAAGTATTGTTTGTATAATTGGAGAATGTTGTCAGCTTGTATAATGTAAAGTTGGACTGTATTGTATCGAGTAGTTTAAGAGATATGAAGAGGAAATGGAAACCTCAAAAGGGAACTTTAGGCCGAGGCCAAGTGAGGGCCTGGGGGTCGCCTTTACAGCATTGCCAAGGGGTATAAAATGAAAATTAGGTTTTTTTAGATAATTGCTCGAAATGTTATACTACCTTCACGTATATCGTATAGATCGTTATAATAAGTCATAGTGTTATTCGTAGTAATTCAAATAGAAAGTTCAGCTTCTCCATTGTCTCGATTGTGTTATTATTTCTTCGTGTATTCTTTGAAAGTGTATTGTGTTTGTTGACTTGAAGTGTTGTTTAGTACATTGGTACTTAACTTGTGTTGTGTTTTAGTGTTATTAAATTGTGTTTATACCTTGTTACTTTAGTGTTTTCATGGGCTTGCCTGAGTGTCTTCTATCCTATTGAACCACCCTATGGTGAATGTTTAACTGTTGTGTACCGTTGTGCTAGGACGTGCGCAACAGACATACAAAAACCATAACTCCAAAGCAGGTGGATTATTGAAGCCTTGGAAATCATTTTAAATAGGGCAAGTTGGTTCCGGCACCGCATAACATGAAAGCATTATGTTCATTTTAATTTGTTTTAATTAACATTTTAATGGCTTTTTACATACCTTCCTACTTAAATAAATATTAAAAATACCATACCTATTTGTGTGTGTGTGTATTATGAACCTACTACGTTGTTTATCTGGGTGCGTCTCATTTTATATAAAAACGGGAGATATTATTTTATTTCAATAACGCTTAAATGCTATAATTATCATGAGATATACCAACAAATGATATAATTTTGTTAAATATAACAATTAAAAGCTCTAATGATTACATCATATAAAATCGTTTGATATAACATTTATAAAACATATCATTATTATTATATAACATTCTCGAGATATAATGCTCATAAAATATAATAAACTTTATATATAGGGTGTAACAGAAAGGTGTGACAATACTTCAAGGTTGGCTTGGCAACCTTTGTTCTACAACTTTGTTGAAATCGCAAAATTTTTTTTGGACTTTTCATACAAATCGATCATCTGGCGAACCAAGTTTGTATGAAATTTCAAAATTTTTTAATATTATTTAGAATATTAATTCTTGATAATAAAAAAATTCGGGGACAAATTCCTGTTGGTCCCCAAATAAGCATTTGGGGACAAACTAAACGAAACGTTCAGTCTGTCCCCATTCGGGGACCGGCTCGTGGGGACAGACAGGAATAAGCCAGATTACGTCACCTCTTTATCTGGCCTACTGAATGTTACTACATAAAGTGTATACCTACGAGTACAAAGTAAAGTGAAATATCGTCAGGCTTTGGTGTTGCGGGTGTCTATGGGCGGCGGTAATCGCTTACCATCAGGTGATCCGTCTGCTCGTTTGCCAGCTATCACATAATAATTGACCATGCTGAATACGTTAAAAACAACCGACTTCAATCGCAACAACTCCAATTTTGCTATGTTTTTGTTGATTTTCTCAAAAACCGCTGAATCGATTTCGATAAAATTTATATGGAACTACCTGTGAAGTATACCCTTTTTAAAAAAAAAGAATTTTCCAAATCGGTTCAGGCGTCTTCGAGTAATCGGTGAACATACATAAAAAAAAAAATTAAAAAAAAGATTCCGACGAATTGAGAACCTCCTCCTTTTTTTGAAGTCGGTAAAAAAAATGAAGTGACGCGCCGAATTCGGTTATCCCGCAAGCTCCTGATGTCAGAAAAAGAAGCACGCTTATGTAAAACTTTCAGTTGATTTTTATGGAATGTCAGATGGCTAAACTATGGTATTGTTAACCTAAATAATTTAACAAGAAATTAACACTTGATTGCATAAAAAATGCATCTTATGTCAATACTGGTGATAAACATGAATCTAACGGTGCTCAAGCCATTTTGATAACATAGAAACGAACAAACATGTATACAGGGGGAAATTGAAATTGAGGACCAAATTTTAACTGTGGCTTTCAGTCATGACTAGTGATCGGAAATTCGGATGCAATTATACCTAAAATTGGGGAGCTATCATAATATGGACATGCCGTTTTGAATAGAATTGGAAACTATTGGCCATACATACGTAGTGTTAAATGTTTCACATTTTAGCCCCCCTATCACCTCCTAAAAGGATTACCGGTAACCCTGTGTATATAAAATAAGTTGTGGATATAAACACATTAAGTCTTTGACCAGTGTGTGTTGCCAGTGATGACATATGGATCCGAGACATGGTCGCTTACTATGGGCCTTATAAGAAGGCTCAAAGTCACCCAAAGGGCGATGGAGCGTGCTATGCTTGGTGTTTCCCTACGTGATCGAATCAGAAATGAGGAGATACGTAGGAGAACTAAAGTTACCGACATAGCTCTCAGAATCGCTAGACTTAAGTGGCAGTGGGCAGGGCACATAGCTCGTAGAACAGATGGCCGTTGGGGCAGTAAAGTTCTCGAATGGCGACCGCGCACCGGAAGGCGCAGTGTGGGCAGGCCCCCGACTCGGTGGACCGACGACCTGGTAAAGGTTGCAGGAAGCCGCTGGATGCGAGCCGCACAGGACCGGTCGGTGTGGAAATCCTTGGGGGAGGCCTTTGTCCAGCAGTGGACGTCTTTCGGCTGATAGATAGATAAACACATAATAGCATACATAACATTTTCAATAATATCAACATTCACTACAATCAGATCATTACAATATTTACAATTAAGAATCCCAACGATTTTTACGATCCCGGTATACCGGGATTTGTTTCTATGAAAATCTATAAATTTATTAGGAAAGGCATATCCATACTATTCTTTCTAAAAATGAAATTGCATCCGAATTTCCGATCACTAGTCATGACACTGAACAACTTTCTCTAAGGAACCGATAAGAAACTAAGGAGCAAAAAAAATTTGTACTTCAAGGGTTCCTTTATACGGTAACCTACCAGTAACCTAAGCAAAGCTAACCTAGGGTTTTTTCGGAGCTTCTCAACGATATGGCCAATCTTTTTCATGATCTGGCCAATTCTATGATCTGGCCACGACATATACACTCGAAATACATTACACTCCGCTTCGGCAGTCGGCCAATAACTTTGCCAGGTTTTCATTTGTGACAATAGGGTATAGTATGTGTAGTTGATTACTAGTTACAAAACGACAATTGTTCTTCAAATGTTTAAACAATGTAAAATAGCAATCCATGACAACTTAATTTAGTATACTCGTTTCAATCCTTAACTTTTGTTAAGACAAGGTCCAGAATCTGCACCCTAGACAATTATTTCTCTAGATTAATCTAGTATTATAATTACTTATATTATTATTGAATTACCGTGTCATAGGATGAAAAAGATAAAGATAATTGTTATATCTCTAGTAAGATAGTTATAAATAGCTTACGTCCAACTCACGACTTCAACCATCTTAATACATCGTATTATAATTAATTGTTGATGCAATCAACTACCCTATTAAACCTTTAAATATGCTGTATCATCGCCATTGTAGTCTCGATTATCTGTCCCCATAATTAGAACACTCAGAATATTTGTCCAATCACTTCCATTACAACTGGAATTGTCAAAACCGCAAATGTGACAGTTGATGCGTAATCACAGCCTGTTTCTACCGCAATCTTTTACACTGCGATGGTTGGGTTGTGGAATCGGTTCAAGTTAGGAACAAAAGTCTGTTTTTAAAATGGGTTTGGCGTTCCAAAAAAACTGGCCAAGTGCGAGTCGAACTCGCGCACCGACGAGGGTTCCGTATAAACTTCGGATTGAGGGACAAACTTAACTTTGCTGTTGGAAAACTAGTATCCCCATACATCGACATAATAAGTCGCGTTCAGATTACAAAATGCAATTTTTTTTTTGTGATGTAACTACAAAGTATACATTTTCATTTTGGCCCTGGACACTGTCCAGAGTACGAAAAATGTAGAAAAATATAGGCTTTCTAGGAAAAATAATGAAAAAATATTAGAAGCAGGGTTGCCTGATATAAGCGTAATATTTTGTCAGCTCTTTTTACAGTTAAATAAGTAACAGCTTCGTCCACATATTCCTCAGATTCTGACTCTGACTGAACTGAACACCCTTCTGACATTGATGTACGATTTTTAAAATCTGCGGATATGCATTGCCTCTTTTACAAGCGTAACAGTCGGTCTTTCGAGTTACTTGTCGGACAACAAAATTATTAATTTTGATAAATTCGAGGTCCGTATTGCGTATTCCAAATCTTCTTCTTAGCGAGTCGATCCTTCGGCTTCAAATTGTTCTGGACCAGTACTCAGCTACACGAACAGCATTGTCCGTGGCATTGTACTGGTCCTCGCGCGTACAGGTGGCAGGACACGCAGAGCAAGACAAAAGGTGTGCCATAGTCTGAGGAGAGATACCACACTCGCATGCACCTTCCGGGCTGTAACCCCACCTGCACATTTTTCCTTGCTACGGCTAACTTGTGTCCGGAGTCTATTCAAAGATTTCTATGTTAGCCAGGGCAAATCATGTCCAGGGGGGAGTCTTTCGGAAAGTGGAAGAGGTGATGCTCTGTGACATCACTCCTACCAGAGACACAGACGTGTTTTGGAGGCGTCATATTTTAATGGCAGCACCTCTTTGATGAAGCTGCGTCGACTTTGAGCCTCTGTGGCACAGGAGTGTGGTGAGTCATTGGGTGCCGTGGATCTGTTTCTTTTTTGCCACGCACTGTTGAGCTTGCCATTTCTCTACGGACGTGTGGGAGGCGCAACGCCGGTAAGTGAATACAGAATTCCAACTGGAGTTGGTTTCAGACAGCCCGTGATTACTCGGCATGTGTCGTTTAAAGCTGTATCCACAAACCGCGCGTGCGCAGAGCGGCTCCAAATGTTATCTATAAAAGTCTCCGAAAAATCGACCCGTCGTCGGTCGCTCTCCGTTCACCTCTTGCGCCGCTTCTGAGTCGAGCGTGGCAGGCGATAATGATTACCATTCGTCCGCGACCTTGTCCGCGGTCGGGGTCATTTGCCAACTATAATGTATGTAAAACTAATAATTACGTACCTAATAATAATATTCTACTATAATTACATGTATAATAGAACTAAACGACTTTTTACATAGTTTTTTACCCTACTTTCGATTGTAAGTACCTATCCCACCACATCGCGAGAAAAAACATTGACTAATTGTAACCGAAAGTATTTTTTTAATTTAGGTAGTAATTTGAGTGCTCTTGAGTTTTATGTCAATACATTGTCTACTTTAGTCAGGTAAACTTCAAGAAATGGATGATAAATGATCAATTTACGTAGATAAACTAGAAGTCTGTATAAAGAATTATTGAAGCTATTTATTATAAAATCATGGCATACTGAATAAGCCATAAATATTTGGAATTGACAAGTGAATAACGATTTCACATGTAAATCCCATTGCTATTATAACGTTAGCGCTCGTTTGTATGTGTGTACGATTGAGATTAATAAAATCCCCTTCTCCCAATTAAAATAAATTGTACGTTATCCTGTGGACTTAGTTATTGTGTTACATTACGTATACATACAGCCTGTCAATAACCGATCTGCAATAATATTAATGAACTTCCTTTTCAAATAGTTAAGGTAAATAAAAGTTCAATACCTAGGTACTTATCGTGAAGTCTCGTACAGGTTTTCGAAAACCTTTTGACCGCACAACGGCTCCCCTGAAAACTTTATGTTTTGGCAAATGCCAAATAATAAAAATCTCGACCGTTTCCGCTCTTACTTAGGCACGGCTGTTGGTGCCGGTTTCTGTATTTAAACAGTAGTTTTAAGCCATATCAGAGACCTTAAAGCGGCGAAAAACTTCTGAAATTGGAGATGGTCACTAATCCCACAAATTCCATCAATCCGGACTTGGCCCCCGTGTGTGGAGTATGGCCTAAACTTCCCGAAATATAAGAAGAGACCCGCGCACTATACGATGTGGGGTGTTGACGTCGACACAACTTATCATAATCTAAAATAAAACTACACTTTCTTGATTTTCCTGAGCTGTTTGATCTTTGTAAGCCGGTTTTACCCAATAGATGCGTATCTTTAACTTTGGCCAATGTCAAGGTCTTTTCAACTTTTTCTACTAGTCATAAAGCCTTATGAACTGGTTATCTCTCAAAAATATATCGAAAAACAATTAAGAGACTAGTTGTTGATTTTTAGTGGTAGTCCGGCTGAAATTGCGTCAGTCATAGAACAGGTTCAAGAGGTAGCCTGCCACTAGGTAGTACACTAGTCCACAGAGATTATATGAACCCCTCAGCACAAAACACATAGATACAGAAGGTCCGCTCAATACGCTCACAAAAATCCTAAGCATATACATGCTTATAGACGTATACGGTTGTTGTAGGCAAGGTCACGATACTGTTGTGATACTTTGCCACGTGACCTTGCCTCGTACGACCGTATATTTCTATAAACATGTATATGCTTACGATTTTAGTGGTTTGTATTGAGCGGACCTTCTGTGTCTATTTTGTGCCTTAGTTTTAAAACGTAATTCGCACTTTGCTTTGAAACACCATCTATCGCAGTTTTCAATTGGTGTCTTCTCTATATTCCATCCATTGTCAAATATGTTTTTTTCCCTATAAAGCGATAGTTCTCGTTTTGCTAAAGCTATTTATTCAAACTTTCGTGATGCAGGGTGTTGCGGGGGGTTCAGATATCTTTGTGGCTGTCTGTACATAAACAAGTAGGGGTCCCTAATAGAAATCGTATCCCATACTAACAAATGTTGTCAACATTTAAAAAAAATCCTCTAATTTTTGTGTGTATTTGGTAGAATATTCATAAATAAGATGCGCAATTTTTTTATTTTTTAAATAATACGTTTTACATTTGAGTACTCTACAAAATACATACATGAAAATTGGTGTTAAACTTTTTTAAATGTTTTCAAATCTTTCTTATTTTATTGTTATTCGACTTCACAGTCTTGTAGTAGAATTTATAATTTACAACGCGTAATTTTTATACGACTTTAAAATAGTAGTGTATGATTGGCTTTTTCGAAAAATAGTATTGCCATTTAAAGTAACTATAGGAAGAGACCCGTACCCGAGCAGTGCGGATGATACGGGTTGTAAGCAATATGTTTATAGTAATTTAAAAAATAAAAGAATATGTGTTCCACAGAGTAGTTAAATCGTAACCAGGTGTTAAAAAAGTGTGTTTGAAATGTTAATGGGTTACTCAGAATCAAATATAGGTAGCATACAGAACGCTAGTAACTTATATATATATATATATATATATATATATATACTAACAACTTTCAACTTTGAATTTTAAATAAAATAAATTTCTGTATAAACAAAGTAGACTTTCTAATTTCATTAGGTAACCTAATTTCATGAACTGTTTGTTTATAAAAAAACTTTAAATAAAGTTTCTTTGGAAGTTGTAGGGACTCTTAACTTTGGAAAAGTATTACACTTTTTGAACGTTAAGAGTCTCTACAACCTATAAACTTATAATTAATAAAATAATGGCTGTCGGGTTACTTTGTATACTTATGAAGTCTTGTAGAAGTGAACAAAAATAAAATTTTAATACCTATTTAACACAGTAACTTTGTTTACAAAACGTGACATTACATAAACACGATCGGTCGCTTACTAAGTGAATATAGAGAAGTGGCTTGAAAATATGCATGGTGTTACTAGAAAATAGTACAACCTTCCCCAAAGAACCTGTAGTTAATTCGCCAAAAATTTTCGAAAAAAAACCAGCTGATGAACTTGTTAGAAAACTGGCTTATTTAGGGAAAGTTGTACTGCATCATGAGTAGATTCACCTTTCAAGGGAAGTATGATTTTGCGGTTACACCCTACCCTGTATGTACCCATTCAAACCTTCAAGAAAAGAGCGTACTCCCATATCAAAGGCCGGCAACGCACTTGTGACTCCTCTGGTGTTGCGGGTCTCTATGGGCGGCGGTAATCGCTTACCATCAGGTGATCTGTCTGCTCGTTTGTCACCTCTGCCATAAAAAAAAACCCTGTATGTGTGTATTAATAATAATCTGGATGTGTGGCAAGTGCAATCCACTGAAATCATTCTGGTAGTCCTGTCCGTTAATTGTTTGATCTCTGCTGACCTGAATCGTAACCTTAGACGGCTAGGACTTCGAGGCAGACCGATCATAGCGGCTATGCAAAAGGCTGTCCTCCTCGACAATGCCCTGATAATCCGACGCTTTCTCTCCTCGTCGCACTGACCTCCAGCCGGCTGTGCTTCTGCTGGAGTAGCTCCTGCCACTTGGCCTAGCGCAAAGTGGTCAGAGTAGCCCAAGTGTATATCTCAAAATAATAATTAAACAGTTGTTAATTAGTTTCGAAGCTGGTATTTACAGCGAATTTTTGTGTGTAAATGTCAATGAAAATGAGCCGATTTAAAGTAACGCGCTACAAATGCAAAGGCGTTAATAAATCTCACTTCAGAATAACCCGCCGCAGCTACAAGTAATAGTTGCGTGAAGTTGCCACTATCATGATAGATAGACAATGAACGAAATAATTCAATATCGACGTTTAGTGACGATAAGCTGTAAATATTGCAATTGTCGCAGACAAGGTTTCATCTTAACAGCCGGTGTGCTGGGCAAGGCCTCACGCGAACCGCGCCCCCTTGGATCTGCCACAGACGGCAACAAAGTCATAAAGAAACAACTTAACCTAAACAATAAAAAAATTAAACCGGCTGCTTTGAAATATGACATGTTTATAATTATATATATATAAATATAAATATTTATATATAAAATAAATATTTATATATATGTATATATATTATAATAATATACGACTGACTCGGTGGCTAAGTGGTTAGCGATCCTGACCTCTGATCCGAGAGTCGTGGGTTCGATCCCCACACAGGGCAAACTTTTCTGTGATGAGCAGAATTGTTTGTTCTGAGTCTGGGTGTATTATATCTATATATTTATGTATTTAAAAGTATATGTGTATGTATTATCAGTCTCTGGTTCCCAAGATACAGGTAATCCTAGTTTGGGGCCAGATGACCGTGTGTGATTTGTCCCAGATATTATTATTATTATTATTATTATTATTATTATTATTATTATTATATATAAATATAAATATTTATATATATTATTATTTATTTATTATATTTATGTGTGTGTGTTTATAAATAGTCCTATGTCATTTGATTTGCGCTATACAGTAGTATTAATGAATTGTAGTAAAATATTTTCTCAGCACAGCAGTGCCTTTTCCTATGTACTTTTATTTACTTGAAATGGAATTAATTTTCCTTTCTTTTCTTTTTCAATAATATACATATTCCAAAATTTACACCCCAGATTTGGATAATACCTGTAGGTGACAATAATGAAAGTGTCGATAATCGATCAATATCGATCAATGACTATAATATTGCATTTTATTTATTGAATCGGCATTGTTTATGTGCTTTTTCAAGATCTCTAAATTATGTATAAATTTTAATTAAATTTTAATAAACTATAATATGCTGTAGGTAACTTGTGGCACATTTCTATCGTCTTGCTGAACTACTAGTGATTTTCCGTCTGTAGCGCACTTAAATTTCTACCAGACACTCCGATTCACGAGAAAATTTTAACTATTGAGTAATAAATTGCCACAAATTGCCTTATTGTTCGTTAAAATAAGCATCGCCCTTTATTGTGACAAGAAACTGCTTATCATCTTTCTGACTGCATTGCTGACTCGGTTGCTCGGTGGTTAGAGCTCCTGGCTACTAAATGGGGTTCTTTGGTTCAAATCCCATCAAAAGAACACATTAGGTAGGTATCATATGTATGTAGGTATTTGTGATAAGCAGATATGTGTGGTGGAGTCTGAATATATTATTTATATGTATGTATTCAAAACGTATATTTATACGTTTCTTAATGTATGGTTCATATAATACCGGAAAACCTAATTTGGGAGCGAATGACCGCGAATGATTTGTCCCTGGGTATTTATAAATTTACGATATTCATTATCAGCGATGCATTTATATCCAATTAGATTTGGAAAACTGATAGAACCAGTCTCTTAAGCTGTGATCACTCTGCATTCTTTGATATTATTAAAAGAAAACGTCCTGAACCTGAATATGTTTGAGAGACATGTTCGGTCAGCAAAGGTAAAACGCCTACCTCTACTTTTATTTGACTGTATCATTTAAACTGTATTGGGTTTATCTATCACAGTAAGTTCGCGTAAACCGTAACTTCATACGCGGAATTTCATGAAAACTGGAAAACCACGTAATCAAAGGTTTATTTTTGAGTACAGGTACCTTGGGGAATGATGTTCAATTTCCGAAGGAAAGCTTGTTTAAAAATATGATGATAATTGGAAAATTATATAATTCAATTTAGCTCTATACAGAGTCTGAATTTGGTCAAAAATCATTTCAGGGGTAATAAAATAATAGTATAACGGAAAAATATACATAATATAAAATATTTAATTTTTTTGATGTACTTATTTTCACACAAATCACTTAGTCTGACTAATGAGAGAATTTTTTTTTATGTACTTACTACTAAAGCTATTACTACTCAAAAGGGGCTGTCGATCAAAACACTTCGCTACAGATGCCCAATCCCGTTTCCCGTAGCATAGCAGAGACACTAATTGATTATCGATTTGAGATCAGTATGTGGTCGATACTACAGAAGGCAACTGTATTACATAATTCTCCGTTACTAATGAAGGTGCCTTCGTGTCGTTTGGTACATTCAATTAATTGCCTTTGGTGGTTGACGCACCTACTCTGACCCGCAAACAAATGGGCCGGGATGTCTAATTATGCCTCTTGTTAATAATGACATGGTTCGTTTGAGACTAACACGTTCATAGCGATGGGGTTAAAGCCGAGTTCTCATAAAGGTTCAGGTGAATATACAAGGAATATAATGTGCACATAAAATTGAAAAAGTGGATGTTTTCGTACAAACGTTGTTGTAGATCTGATAACTTTGTATATTTATATACAAAGATAACTTTGTATGAAATAATTTTTCTTTTTCAAATTTATGAGTAGGGACCAGTTTAGAGGTATGCAAGTGTGTAAAACAGTTATCTTGTATGGGTATCGTTTGAAATTCCCGGAATAACTGTGATATGGAGTCATAAAACTGAAAAAAAAATTCTTCCTACGGGTTATTTGGGCTACGCTTGATTTGTAAAAATCAATTTATTCTTCACAAAGTAATTAATCAGACGATTCACCAAGCTTGTATGGGTACTAAAAAAATTGCACATTATGTATGTACTCGTATAGGTTCCTTATGAAAAGTGGTTGAACTTTTCAACCAAAACCATAGTTCGGTTTTTTCAGATATTTCAGAAGGACAATAGTCAAAGAGGTCAAAGAGGAGAATAAAAGACATGATTTAAATAATAATAAGAATATTGAAAGTAAATAGACAATGCCTATTTGTTTTATTTTGTTTCCTTGATTCGAGAAATGAGGAGTGGAGGACAGAGTGTGGACAGAAAATAAAATAATTTGAGTGTTGCTCTCTGGCAAACTTAAAATAGTAATGTTTTCGGTTGGTTGTCATCATATACATATTTTGATTGATGGAAAACTACAGTGATACATTTGCACCATGTATAGAAACTTTTAAAGATATGAAACAATCCAACAAAAAAAAAAAACATTGCGGTACTACTCAGTGTGATGGCATTTCTAAACGTTAGTATCCATATTAAATTTTAATACAGTATAATAATAATAAATCATTTGTTTGCAGGTATACACCTTTATTACATTAAAAACGCATGAAAATAAAGCAACACACAGTACTTATAGAACATTAAATAAAATAATTTAAAAAATGTTGAAACACCTACTTACTGGGGGAACTCTGTAACCAATAGAATTGAGACATTTAAGATTTGATTTGATTTGAGACATTTAAGACAAAGTCTTTTTAGACTTTGTAAGAAGCATATTTCGTATGGTTGATATATATTGAAAAAATGCAATAAGGTACCTTGTTACTCACAATCCGGGACTTGATTGCATGGAAAATAAATTACGAAATATTACTGACTAAATAGCTCTTTAATTGAAATTGTTGAAAACCTTAATTACTTTAATTTTCATTACATTTTCAATTTTTAATTTACATGCAAACTATTACTTTGAACAATGACGTCATCGTACAAAATTTTAAACATTTTTAGAACAAAAGCCGTTTTTGACATTTGATAAAAAGTAACTCAAATGACTAGCAGTCAACTACCGGATTTAGCAGCATATTATTTATTGACGACAAAGATAGTTTTATAGATAAGATTTGGTAGAAATAAGTTTGTGAATTTGGCAACCCTTTTACACACTAACTGGTCGGTCAGTTTTACTCCGTCCCCCAAAAATAACTTTTGGAGTAATTTTTAATATGTCAAATTCGTTAGGGGACTGCGTCAAGAATACATTCTAATTTTTTAACCACAAAGACCTTGGCATCATCTCACCTGATGGTAAGTGATGATGATGCCGAAGATAGAAGCGGGTTAACCAAAATAATCCGCTGGGGTTGGCCACTAGACTTCGCCAATTCGGACTGAAAGTAGGCTCTTAGAAGCTGCTTTAAAAGTCTTGATACTGATCAAGACTTTTGAAGCAGCTTGTAAGAGCCTACAATATAGAAAGAGCAACCATTACCAAAGGCTTAAAACGTGCCTTGCAAAGCACAGACGGGATCGGGATACATGCCACCAACAGTATACCCATCCAGTTATGGCCGTGTCAGTAGTCAGTTAATCTTCATGATCGATACTACTACACAAGCCGCACTGAACCGCGACCAATTCTATTGAAACAAAGTCAAATAATTCAAAACATTACATAGGTATCGTTGCAATTCGCTACACACGATACTTTTTAGTATGGATGTATATGGACTACACTAAATAGCTGTATGAAAAAAGATATTTATTATTCAGCTCACGTTTAGGCACATATTAGTCACGGAAGTTAGCCAAATAGTACCCATCGAAAATTAAATGAACTCGATTTATAAAGTAAGTAAACGGTGAGTGTACAAGTCCCGCGTGGTAGGAACTTTGTACTAGGTAGAAAAAAAATACTGACGATTTAAAAGAATGTGTAAGGCATCTACTTAAATAAAAAACATTTTGAGTTTGAGTTTGAGTAAGTAAAAAAATATTTGGTACCAAACAAAGAAATTATAGAACAGAATAACAAAAACTTAAAACTAAAACAGCACAGCGACGGAGAAGTGCTAACAACTCCTAAATTACAAAGTTTAAAAAACTTAGTTAGAATATATTTCCAGCCAAAATTAATCAGGTTGTGATGGACCTTAATATAGGAGATATTTCCACGGTGCCTAGCTACATCAATTTTGCGAATTTTACCAGTAGACGCGCAAATTCATTCTCTATCGAACTGCATTCATAAGTCGTTTTCGTAAAAAAAATAAGTTAGGAATTGTTAGCACTTCCCTGTCGACAGGTAGGCTCCAAAAAGGTTGCCGCTCAGCATAATATTGTAGTTCTATCAAGTTACAACGCTGGTTTTCGGTGGTCATCCGTGAGAGACGCAACAAGACATCGTCGTAAGGAAAAGAAACATCGTAAAGTAACGACAACGTTCTAGTTAGCATAAGACGCTTGAGGGGTTACTCGACCTTTTCTCCAAAAATCCTTCTAAAAATACAAGATGATTTTTCAATAACACATCCATAACGGATATGTACATATCCAGGCTATTATTCAAGTAAACTGACATCTTTTGTTCTTCCACTTTTTAAATAAACATCATAATAATTTGAAGTCTATACAAATCGATCAATTATTTTATATATGAAGCGTCAAAATTTTTATTTATTTACACTTTACTGTACACAGAAAAAAGACATGATAGACATTAATAAGGAAATAACGTACAAAAGGTAAAGCTTATTTCCATAAGAAACTGCCAGCAGACCTTGGACAATGAAAGTTGTAGAAAAATGGCAGAAAAACGTGTACAAAACAAATATATAACAATTTTAAAATAGTGACAAACAATACAAACATATACCTAATTTTAAAAGAATCAGTAATTTATTTTAAAAGTTATAGATCATAAGTTTCCACATTTAAGCCGAATAATGTTAATATCTGCCATACAAAATGACCTTATTCTATAGCTGGTACCTATTATTATTAATCTCTAAAAACATATTTTTTTAACAAGTACAATGAGCAAGTATAAGTAGGTAGATATATCTTCATGCTATAATCCGTGGATTGTTAGTGATAACAAAGTCGACATAGAACAAATCTTGTCCAGTATGACAGGTAGAATAAACTGGTTCTACACCTATTTTGCTACACTCTATGTAAGGTTTTACTTTAGTAATAATTTTGGCCCCTTTTATAATTTAGCAAAGTTGTAAGCAATAGTTTTTCAACATGAAGAGTAAAATTTATGTCAAGTTATAATATGTTTTTTACACCCTGTATTTTCGATAGTTATTGTTTACAACGGACACCGCATTATAAATTACAATATAAAGCCTTTGATCATAATATTTATTAATTTATTTAAAATTATATTACGTACATGATTTATTTTATTACACATAAGGTTACATACCACAAAAAATTCGTAACTTGCACTACTTGCTTAGTGGAAGTTATAAAATGATATATGTATAAACTACTGTAGTCAAAAGTTTAAGCTTACCTGTTGTGAAACACATTATTACCATGGTAGTCCATGCAACACATTTTTCACGCATATTTTATTTTCACACACAAAAAAAAATGTCTTCCGAATATCGTGAATATTTATGGCGGAATGAGATGAGTCTTGCGGTTATAAAGTCTTATAGCTACGTCACATAGAAAAAACTAATGTATAGTTGTACTGACACCGTCCCATATTAACTGAATCCACGCCAAAGAATTGCACTTCATCTGTTCAAAGCTATTGATGGTCTACGTGTGCGTAAAAGAATTTAAATTTCGTATGCTAAGCAATCCATGCATTAAACGATTTTGACAAAATAACACATAAAATAAGACTTCATGCCAATCAATAATTATATTTCACGTAAATTTTCTCGATAAATATCGAAAAATGTGAATGTTTTCTTCTATTGCCTTCCTCTGTGAAAAGGTTACAAAATTTGAAATGTTACCTAATTAAGGGCGCTCGTTGTAAGTGTAGCCATAAACTTGATATAGAAGACACGGCGAGGTAGGTATACCCGTGTAGGTATCCACCAAGAAAGTCATTATCGCAATTTAGAGGCACTTCCATTACCTTGAACAGCTGTATTTCATGTTTCACTTGAGTAAATAAGTAATGATTGCAGTTAGCCGTCAGTACCTTTTATATGTTTAGTGGAAATTTTATTATACGGAATAAGTTATTGTTTCGTTGCCGCTAAGTGTGATTTCTGTTCTTGAAAAGAAGTTTTCCCCAATATAAAAAAAAACATACAGTCAGAGTAAAACAAAACATGCAAGCACATGAAGTTTAAGTATTATTTAAAAAACGGAATATTTATATAATTATGGATAAAAAAGTTTTTATATTTTATATGGGGAATACACTTTTTTCCGATATTCCGATCTTCAAATATTTTTTTTACTTTCCGATACTTAATCTGAATAGTGAATCAAGAATTTGTATGGGATGATTTGCCCCCTGCTCAAAATTAATTTATTTACATGACACGTCTGTGTTTGGGTCACATAAATCTGGGTGTTTTAACTTAATTGGTCCAACAGATTCGGAACAAATTGGCTGTGACAGACGCACAGACAGACAGACACACGAGTGATCCTGTAAGTGTTTATTTTTCTTTGAGTTACGTAACCCTAAAAAGATAAAGTAAAAATTAAGGCGACCGAAAAATATATAAAATACACTTGTTATTTTTTGTGTTTCATTTATCGTAAAAACGGTAATATTAGCAGGTGACTGATATGGTTGAAATACAAATAATAAAAACCTAGTAAGTGTGACTTGCGCGACGATCCCTCACTAAATGGAAACAAGAAAACGATTTTAAATAAATGTAATTGTACATAACACAAAATATTGTGTTGAGGCGTGGAATGTGGAACCCTCGGTGCGCGAATCCAGCTTAAAGGATGTTCACACGTGGAGTTTAATCTATAATTAATCATGTTGTAAGCCATCAAGTAAGTATATATCATACAAAGTAAGTCTCTCATGTTTATATTAGCGTTTAGATCCTTTCAAGATTCCGTTACATAGAGTTTATGCATAACCAGGGATTTTCTTATCTGTCAGTGATTCTATCAGTCAACCATATACAGGTTGTAACAAAATTGGCGTAAGACCCGTTAACTGGGGATTGTACTCATCGTACTGAACAACTTTTGTTCTACGACTTTGCTCAAATCGCAAAAAAAATTTGGACTCTCTATACGAGTACAATAATGGCAAAAAATGGCAAAACAGATGATCAATTTGTATTTGTCAAAAACTTTTTGCGATTTTAGCAAAGTCGTAGAACAAAAGTTGTTCAGTACGATGAGTAAAACCCCCAGTTAATTATTAAGTCCTACACCAACTTTGTTACACTCTGTATAAATGTTACCGGAAATGTATGAAACCTAGAAATTGTACATAATTGAAATATATGCAATAAATAAAATAATGTTTCAAAGATTCTTTAATACACGCTTTTCCTGCGAATTGTATATACATATTTCCTAGGAATTGTATGCGATTCCGAGATAATAAATAATAAATATATAAAAACGAATGCTTTCTGGGAATAGAGTTCTAGACAGACGGACTGCATCTTGAATTGCAGCCAGCTACAAATTCGCAGTTTGGATGCGGTTTATGCGCAGTTCAATAGCTGTTTGGCTAAAAGTATCGAAACTGTCAACCAACAGCGCAGTTCGCTTGCAGCCGGCGTGCAGTCCTAATAATTGCACACTAACTGCACGGTAGCTGCACGGTTGTGATGCAGTCCTAATGCAGTTGAACTGACTGCAAAAGGACTGCATCACAGTTTCGTAGTAGCTTCGCTTGTTTGGTTTCCATTCCCTCGCGGGAAAAGAGTGAGTGCGAGGCGAGGTGTACACGGGCGGGGCGCTGCCGCGCCGGACGGTGCGGGGCTTTGCGGAAGTTGTGTAGTTCAAATTCAGTTCTTTTGCAGTCAGTTCAACTGCATTAGGAGTATTACAACTTCATCACAACCGTGCAGCTAGCGTGCATTCAGTGTGTAGTTTTCAAGACTGCACGCCGGGTACAAGCAAACTGCGCTGTCGGTTGGCAGTTGCGATGCAATTGAACTGTGCATAAAGCGCATCCAAACTGTGAATTTGCAGCTGGCTTGCAGTCAAGATGCAATCCATCTCTCTAGACCCTAAAATAAATCGCTCCGCCAACTCCATGCTCCGCTATCCCCGCTGCACCCACTGACATCCCGAATGTAAAACATTTGCGATTGCTATTTAGAAAATGTATAGATTTCCTAGAACAAGTGATATTTTAGGAATTGGATGGTATTTTAGGAATTGCACATATCCTAAGAATTGTACACAATGACGAACTACATACGTTTCCGTTAACATATACACCTATGAGTACGCTACGGTCATAAAACATAAAATAGTGCTGTGAAAATAATAATAAAATATCAGTAAAGAGGGATGTAACAGACTATTGTGAAGCAATCATCATAAACAAATCCGCACTGTTACTATTAGATAAAGGAATTTAAGCCAGCAACTAGTCCATAATAGCTAGAGTAGGGGACCTTAATATGCAAGGTCCGACTGGGTAGGTGGGTACCACTGCTTGCTCCATACCTGCCGCCAAGCAGCGCGCTATCTTCCGGCGGGTGGGACGAGATAGCCACAAGCCAGCGCAATTACCCGGCATAAGAGGCACTAAATCTACTAGCCTCCAAGGATCGGCATGGAACTGATAACTCTTATATTTGTCGTTACAGGTGCTTATAGGCGGCGGCGGTAGCTACTTTCCATCTACTTCCTTTTAACACCTAACACAATAAAAAAAAAACGGTAGGATCAGGAATTCGCACAAATATTTGATGCAATGCAGTTTTCTAAATAAAGTCTTTGGACTCGAGCCTGTACATAGTGTGTGTGAACAATTTTCAAGTTTCATCGCATATTATTTTCATGAAGGTAAATGCACTGTAGTATATGGTACCATTTGTGAATAGCTATAGTCTATGGCGTATCGTATACACTCAGACTAAAAAAAGTATTTATATACAAGACTAGCTATACTCGTAGTATTCTGAAACGTCTGCATTTATCAGTAAGACATTAAATAAATAAAAAACAATTTTTTATCATATTTCCTAACGATTATACACTCCTTTAGATAGCGCCTAGAAGATATAATACAGCGTATGGGTATTTATTATACAGGCAGAAATAAGTGTGAGTCGAAAAATCATATAATATTTTCGAAATTAGCATTTACTTGTATTATTAATAGGATATACGAAGACACACTCCCCTTGTGGTTGCTATTTTTAACCGACTTCAAAAAAAGGAGGAGGTTCTCAATTCGTCGGAATCTTTTTTTATGTATGTTCACCGATTACTCGAAGACGCCTGAACCGATTTGGAAAACTCTTTTTTCGTTTAAAGGGTATACTTCACAGGTGGTCTCATATAAATTTTATTAAAATCGATTCAGTGGTTTTTGAGAAAATCAACAAAAACATATCAAAATTGGAGTTGTTGCGATTGAAGTCGGTTGTTTTTAACGTATTCAGCGTGGTCAATTATATCTTAATTAATTACACCATTACGCAATAAATAGATTTACAATAAAGTTACAATCGCTTTGCTAGCTAGCCAGGAAAAATATATTAAAAAAAACTACGAATGAAACCGAATTAGATGGACAGACGGACGGAAAGTTTAAGTTAGATTGTGTAGTGTCACCTTAAAAAAGGAGCTCCAATTCGATTTAATTCCTAGATTTTTACACAATAAAACATTACCCTTCTTCTTGGATAGTTGGGCCAAAACAACCCAGTTATCTACTGAGATGGCAATCGCTGCGCCGTCTATGTCGTAGAATAAGCAAGGTAAAACTGTGTCACACGATAAAAAGGAGAGAGAGATATGTAAATAACTAGTTTCTATAAATATAAATTGAAAAATCACTTTGTATAATGATAACCATTGTGATTATTTACTGATGTCTTATCGATAGGGTGGGCGCATACTTTCGGGCTGTCACATATTTGGCAAATACGTAAACTATTGGTACATTACTGGCCAAGAAACTATTGAAGGCCTGGTAATCGGAGGATTAAAATCGAGCATTTCTGAATTGATTTTATAAAAAAAATTGTTTATGACATTGTATTATATATTTTATTAAACTAAAGAAAACGAGATCCTTAATTACTATTCAAGGCAATTTTTTTATTGTACTTTAATTTGCGAGGAAAATAACGAATTAATTCGATAAACATTTCGTTTCACGTTATTTGTTCTTAGGAAAAGAAATGCGCATTCAAAATATCTATATAATTATCGCGTACCAAAACGCACCTATACAATATTTAATGTAAACATAAAATAAAACTGTCTCTAGCAGTTTCTATTGTTAGTATTATTTCATTGTGCGCTGAAAATAACCTATTATCGTCTTTTGTTTTTTAAACAAGCAATTTTCAAGCGATTAGGAGAAAACAGTTTTGAAGGTCTTACCTGCCGCCATGATGCGTTGGCCGTCGTTTCCGTCACCGCACTGTATAAAGGCGATAAGGACGAGAAGCCTTAGGAGTCTCTAATTGTTCTAACAGCATTATCTATATTTTTACAATGGCAAACAAACATATTCCATTGAGAAATCTAGTTTCAAACGAGAATAAGCTCTAACATAAAGTGATAAACTACATTTTGCAGACGCTAACAGCAATGCGACTCTGAAATCGTTATTTAATGCTACGTTTGGTTTTTTTTAAGTGAAATGTCCTTCATATATTGATGAGTATTTTTTTCTTACTGGCCGTAAACTCAACAGCATTAATTACATTTAAAGAAGGGAAGAAGCGGTTGTGATTCAGTACCGCTTGCGTGGTCGCGTCGATCACGCAGGTTAACTGACTACAGACACTAATATAACCTGGATGGGTTTGACTGTTAGTGGCATTTATCTTGACCGTTTCCGTACTTTGCAAGGCAATAAGCCGTTGATGCCGGCTGATATCGCTAGATGGCAGTCGTTAAGCCATGTCGGAGGCCTTATAGGCGGCTTGAAAACTTCTCGACACTGGGGTTGGCCACTAGCCCCACAACCTCCACCAATCCAGACTTGGCGCCCGTGTGTGGAGTATGGCCTAACCTTTCCGATGAATGGGAAGAGACCGGTGCCCCTGCAGTGGGGACGAAGGGATTTTCAGAAAAAAGAGATTCTCAAGGGCCATTCTCTGAAACCTTCTCTCTCTTTTTTCCATGGAAAAATTTAACGGTGATATCACAAGTGATAGACAGCAGTTGCCTGGTGATACAATTAGCATCACTCGTTCGTAGGTACAAATCTAAATGCGTTTCACGTGACAGCAGGTAAATTCTATTTGCCTTGGAATTACGTAGTATAGTACTCACTTGCCTTGTAACTCGAGAGCATTATTTTACCGAAAGCAAGTATTTTGTGAAAACAACGTTCTAATCTATGAATTTTCAGGTCCTCTTTCCATTGCATCGGAATGCAATCATGTTGCACTTAGCGTCACATTCCCGCCCGCGGCTTCGCAAGCAGTTATAACACCTTGATGGATAAATTTTCAAAAATGCAGAAATACGTATATATATTTTTTAATGCTTTTAAATATTTTATGCCCATTTGCAAGTAAATCGACAGAAGTAATAGACTAGCTCCATACTAACTTTCATATTATTCCTATATCTCAACTCCTTATGGGATGAATTTTCAAAAATCATCTCTTAGTGCTTGTCTACGTCATCCAAAGTATTTACAGTATAGATATGATGATTTTACTTTAGTAAGGGTTGGTTTCCCATTAAACCCTATACAAACTTTCATCCTCTATTTCACCCCCTTAAGTTTTATTTTCGAGACAAAAAGTAATTTTTGCCCTTCTTCATGGTCTCATCTATCTCCATAGCAAATTTCATCAAAAGTTCAGCGGTTTAGGCGTGAAAAGTCAAAAGGCAGACAGACTTAGAGTTACTTTCATGTTGGATTACGGCTTGTTAAAAGCATTCTGCATGACACAACTAAGTAGTATTCAGATTTGCTCGTTTCCTCACTGTTTTCCTTCACGTTCAATTAATCTGATGGTACATATTGTACCTATTGTAAGTTTGTTTTAAAAAAACGAATTGGTGTATGAACCAGGATTCGAATCCGAGACTTGGGATTAGGGTTGATCTTCTTCCTAGCGTGTCGCACAATTTAACCCTTTTATCACAAGAGAAGGACGGCCTTGCCTGGTGTTGTACTTAGGGTAGATTAAATCCGTGGAGACACCGACGGTCTTTTTAACCGACTTCAAAAAAAGGAGGAGGTTCTCAATTCGTCGGAATCGTTTTTTTATGTATGTTCACCGATTAATCGAAGACGTCTGAACTGATTTGGAAAATTCTTTTTTTGTTTAAAAGGGTATGTTCACAGGTGGTCCCATATAAATTTTATAGAAATCGATTTAGCGGTTTTTGAAAAAACCAACATAGCAAAATTGGAGTTGTTGCGATTGAAGTCGGTTGTTTTTTTTAACGTATTCAGCGTGGTCAATTATTCAGCGTAAAGACTTCTACATAAAATCTGAAATACTTCGTTTAGGTTTCATTGCACTTCGCGGTTTATGTCTCCCTACAAACAGGTTCATTTCGCTGTCAATAATCTTGTATTTTTGCATTCTGTGCGTATTTTTTAGTTTTGTTTCTTTTTTATTCAGGTTTTACTATGGTATTCACACAGACTTGCACCCCGCTCCCCGGCGCGATGATATAAAACTTCTTTGGGTATTCATATCTTTCAGTTGCATTAAAGACTTTTTTAGTCTGAGCTGTATTGTAAAAATTATATTATTCTATTCGTAGATTCATTTCATCAATAGTGTTTTTGCGGATGTCAAATATTTTTTGTATATAAACTCTTTTAAATGTCCTGGTGACAATGGTTGATTAATAAAAGAGGTTGTCGCGAAAGTCAATTGCAGTCATGGTTTCAGCAGATTTTTGATAGTAATTTTAAAAGTATAGTTTGGTAATTAATTTATTTGGTGGATATTTATTTGATAATTTCACTGATTTACCTGTAATGAAGGTATGTTCTAATTGGCTCCCTTAAGTTAACTGGTACTTAGGTAGTCGAAATGTTACTGATTTACCTGATAAGTTTTTAAGAAAAAGGGATCAAGAGTACTTAGTACATTTTTCTGATCTACATACATAAACTATTGAGAACAGAAGACGGAAAACGGTTGCTTTCGGACAAACCATACTAAATATGTCCGAAGGATGAACTACATAGGTCAGCTCTTATCTAGCCCTCCAATTGAGCACTTTAGGTTCAAAATTTACAAAGGGATATACGTGAAATCACTTTGTGGATGCATAGAGCTGGTCTAGTTCCACATTTCAAAATTTTATGGTTCTTTAGTTAGACATGGTTTGTTAGTAATAATATTTTCCATCAAATAACATCCAAAAATGATGTACAGAGTTAACATAACTCATTAAAAAATCTGACTTACTGAATTGTGAACAGTAAAAAATAATACATTTTTAGAAGCAATTATTAATTTCTGCAAAAGCCGTTATTTTTTATTATGTTGACAGTTTTTGAGATAAGCTATAAAACATCAAAAGTTTGACTGTAAGTCTACTAGTTTTGAAGCTATTGATCTTTAAACATGACCCATGCGCAGGCCAACAATCCCTTTTGTTAAGCGCAAACAGATCCCTACCACATTCCAGGCACATGCTTTATACAACATGTTAAACAAAAACTTTTTCTTGAAAAGGTAACTAATGATCTTATTTTAATATCTACACAGAAAAAAGATAAACGGTTTTCGTTTGTGTTCTTTGTAAGATTGTGAAGTTTTTAAGTTTTAAAAATTCCCAATCGGCATTGTTCACAACATATTGCTGATATTCATTTAGTGTATGGTTATTGTAGCCCGCTTCCATCTTCGGCATCATCATCACTTACCATCAGGTGAGATGATGCCAAGGGCTTACCAATTGAGGGTAAAAAAAAATGGGAGTACCAATGCGGCCGTAGAAGAGTATCGGAGATGGTACCGAAAACACACCTACGCGTAGGTGTGTTTTCGGTACCATCTACGCTGCAGCTACGAAGAATAAGCGTGTGTATTACACAAAGAAGGACCCAGAAATGTGTTTTTTTTGTACTTAGGTGCTTAAAAAAGTAAAAAAAATGAAATGGTCGTCTCCCGGAGGGGATGCACCCCATAATGTGGAAATGGGTTATATTACAGGATCCTAGAATATCGCTAGTTCAGTCTGGGACACACTGTATAGTCACAAACTAAAATCATGATGACATTGATAGCAGAAAGTCACTTGTGGTAGAAAAAATTACGATTTAAAAGAACGTATAACACATCTAATTAAATAAAAACATTTTAAGTTTGAGTTTGAGTAGGATGTAGATATGAAAACAAAACATTAGTGTATTTTCTTGGTTCAAATGTAGATTTACTCGTGTATATGTTGTAGCCAGATTGTAGAATAAGCAGTTTCAAAAATAGACTAGCCGCTTTATAAACAACTATCTTAAAAAAACTACAATTAAAATATCGTTTCAGCCTTTTAAGGTACCAGACAAACTGACCTAATTAACGTACTCGTCTGTCCGTCCGTTCGACCAACTCTGTTTCATTCGTAGTTTTTTTATAGTAGTTTACAAAATAACTCAATCTACAGATAATTAATAAGACTTAAATATTTTAATAAGTGGTGCTTAATATAGAAATTATATCTAAAAAGCTACATTTTGGTCCTTAGGCAACACTTGACCTCATTTTTATTGTATTTACAAACCTTAAAATACCGTCTAGACGGTCGCGGATCATTTGATCCTGCAAAACATTAACAAAATTATGCAAACACAATTATCCAACAAAATTAATAAGGTGACTAATAAATAACACGAAATTTATGTTCATTTAAAAGTTCTGATTATTTTATATTTTATGAGTTTGTTGGGTAATACGTTAACAAAGTATAATTAATTGAGTACAAATAATTTGGACTAAACTGCTTCTGTTATATGAAAAAATATAGTCCTATCAAAAGAACTTTGTGTTAAATATATGCATGTTGGCGTTGTTTACCTAACCATGAGCTATGATGAAATATTGCTGCAGTACTCTCCCCAATGTTTTGTGATGTAAGTGTGCTTTTGATTTTTAAATGAGTGTGTAGTAGGTATTCATCATCATTTACCATCAGATGATATGATGGCAAAGGCTTACCAATTGTCATAATAAAAAAAGTCCTTATGTTTGGTATTGAATCGAATTTGGTATCGAAGGGCCGCCCATGGAATCAATCTTTCGACTCAATTGGTTTGTTCGGATTTTAATTTACATGGTAGCATTTAGCTCGCTGTCAAGCGCAAAGCGTAGATGATTGACAAGTTGAAAAAATGTTTGGCTTCTCATACTATATTCGCTAGTCTATTTGGATAGTTTGCTTTGTACAGAAAGTAAAACAATAATTGCTGCAAATGTGTAGCTTTCTTGGGGAAAGTTTTTAAGATTCATGAGTAGCACCTATTGCCTCTTGTCTTTTTAGGAAACGGTTCAAATCACATACTCGTATGGTATCCACAGGATAAAAATATGAAGTACCTATGAGATATGATTTCATTCAAACTAATTATGAAATGTATAGTAGGTATCCTGATACAGATATTTTAATATTTAAAAGGAAACCTCAACCTTTTAGAAAGTAAGGATAAAAAATGATGGGTATATACTGTTTTCATTTTTTCATTTTCATAGTTGCAAAATACACCTATTATCATCATTTACATCCTTCACCATCATCACTCACTTGAATCCCAATTCACAGTAGAGAAACTATGGTTCATTCCAATAAAAAAAAAGCAAAAGGTAAACAAACATAGTATGCAGATGACATTGACATGTGTCAGTTCCATAGTAAGTTTGTTTACATTTTGCTTTTTTTTATTGGAATGAAGTATATATAAAATATCTTTGCTACGGTATATTATGGTTTAGATGCTAAATGATAAGAACAAGTCTCCTTTTTCAATAAACCGTACTACGGTATGTCCGGAAGTTGTTGAGCTACATAACATACACATAAATAAATAAAAATGGAAACTTAATCTTTGTATTTTGTTTTGCGTCTGAATCATCCTAATGATGTCGACCGAAATCCGATTGAAACGTCGATGGTTCCACGGTAGTGAATCGGTCCTCCTAACCAGAGGTCTGGGGTTCAAATCCTGGCCAGTTTACCAACAATGATACCAATACCGATTGCTTTAATGGCGAAAGAAAACATCGTGAGGAAACCTGCATATTTGATTGCTAGATGTGTATGAAGCTCGCATCGCACACGTCCATAGGTGTTAATCTTAATTCGTATTTAAGTACAATGCCAGTCAAACGCCGCCTATATCCTACTAGATCATACTAAATCTGAATAGTGAATCAAGAATTCGTATGGGAAACTGAAAAAAAATATCGGAATTTTTCTATATTTTTCTTGTATTCTTACTCGATTCTGAGTAATCCCTTAAAATTTCAATAACACTTTTTTAACACCCTGTATAAATTCTTGTCCGCAGTCAGCGAAAACTTGGAAGTCACGGGTGAAGAGCCCGCCGCTGCGTGTGTTAGTGGAGCAGACGCACAGTTCGCCGGTCCTATCGCCTGCGCCCACGCCGCGCCGCGGCCGGCCTTCCGGCGAGGCGCCGAGGGTCGCGCGTGACGTTGCTTCCGCTACCGAACTGGTGAGGGCACCGGTACTAATTATGCAATTAGCATCTTAATCGTCAATGTTTCCAATTTTGGATAATAGGCAGTAATAGAACATTTTATTTTAATATTTACACATTTCTCGAGATAATGTTCTTTTTCTTCATTTGAATTTAAAGGCTGTTTGCAGGTAAGATTGTATTTACCAATCTTTATAAACAGTTTTCAAGTCGACCTGAGGCAAAGGCTATATACAGCCTCTAAAAGTAATGGAGGAAATGTAATTATCTCTTGAAATATCTAATTTATTAAAAAAGTAAAAGAAAATATTTGGTGTTTTATTGTCTATCTACATTAAATTTGGCGTAAAATTGAAATGTTGTCAGACATTTCATACTAAATACTACTTGCTTTATACTTGCCGCTGACTATGCGTTCGAGGTGGTGAGATACTCAGCATGATTACCGACAGAACCTTCCAGGATCATCGAGACAACTTGTGTTACAGATGCCCAGGCAGCGATAGTCACTTTCCATCGTTAGAACCTTCTACGCAAAGCATCATGGGATTCGATATTAAATTCAGACACCTTCTTAATTTCTAAGCCTCGTGCGCCTTGCGGGACCGTCTTGATGTAGGGTGTCCATAATAGGTATTTCATTATCTATTTCTGTAATTGGCTTGCTTCAGGACGGCTGTTTCTGTAAGGCTGCTTTTGCACCAGAGATGTGCGAGGAAGCGGAGCGGTGTGCGAGGAAAAATCCACCAATAGAATCGCTTCATTTTCCTAGCCTCGCTTAGCACAGCTCAGGTGGAAAAGAGCTTAGCGAAGCAAGGTCTTTTGAATTGAGAAATGTGTGCGAGGGATGTGTTGCGAGTAGGGTTGCCAGGCCTAAAAATAGAAAAGCCGGACACAGATCCATATTTAGCTAGACATTTTGCCCTGAAAGCCTTACACACTAGTTTTTAAAAGAAAAAAGCGGTCAAGTGCGTGTCGGGCCATGCGCAGTATAGGGTTCCAACTTCGACAGACACTGCTTCAAGGGGAAAGAACTCCCGTCTTACAAAATTGACTACTACTCGTTAACTTGTAAAGCTAACTTAGCTGTGATAGTTTTACTTTTAACTTCGTTGTATATGCTACTGCCGTGATTTTTTCTACATTTCTAGGAACAACCGTTTAGCTGGGGGGGAGGGGGACGAAAACAGATCCCTGAACCGAAAAATGGTTTTCGTGAAACCCACAATATTTTTGAAAGACCTATCCAACGACATCCCGCACCATGAGACCATGGGATGGTCTAGAAAAAAAAATCATCCCCACTTCACGTGTAGGAGGTACCCAGATTTTTCAAAAGATTTTATTTTACCACTTTGTCGGGCGTGATTAATATGTATATCCATGCCAAATTACAGCTCTCTAGTGCTAATAGTCTCTGAGCTAAGCCGCGGAAAGACAGACAGACAGACTGACATGGTGAAACTATAAGCGTTCCTTGTTGACTACGGAACCCTAAAAAAGAATCACATTTTGTTCTTATTAAAGTAATTTGTAACTTCTTTACATTGAAAGTAACTAAAACAATCAATAATCAGCATTTGTTAACAACCCATTACGTCCCCACTGCAGGGGCACGGGTCTCTTCCCATAACTCGGGAAGGTTTAGGTCATACTCCACACACGGGGGCCAAGTCCGGATTGGTGGAGGTTGTGGGGTTAGTAGCCAACCCCAGTGTCAGAAGTTTTCAAGCCGCCTATAAGGCCTCTGACGTGGCTTAACGACTGCTAGCGATAGCAGCCGGCACCAACGGCTTAACGTGCCTTGCGAAGCACGGAAACGGTCGAGATAAATGCCACTAACAGTCAAACCCATCCAGGTTATGACCGTGTCTGTAGTCAGTTAACCTGCGTGATCGATGCGACCACGCAAGCCGCACTGAGCCACGACCGCTTCACAATCAGCATTATCATTTGTAAATAAATTATAGATAGGTCCTAGGTCCTGCGAGATATCGCGAGTCACGAGTGTCCGCGTGAGTCACTTGCGCTTTCGTTTGACATATTTTGGCGGGGCGGGGTTGACGAAAAGCCTTACAAAAGCCGGACAGACCGGACTTGCTTAGATTTGGCCGGACACGACTGTAAAAAGCCGAACATGTCCGGCTAAAACCGGAAACCTGGCAACCCTAGTTGCGAGGGATGTGATATTGTATTGCGCCCACATATTTCACAGCTTCGCAACGCATCCTCGCACCGCACATTAATGCGCATTTTCACAGCTCCGCTATAGATCCTCGCACGAGACATTTTCCTAGCACATGTTTGGTGGAAACCCCCACACATTTCCACAGCATACCTACACATCCTCGTACGACACATTTTCCTCGCACATCTCTGGTGGAAAAGTAGCGTAATGGTTTTGTACTCGGTCAGCCGCTCTCAGATGTTTTTCACAGACGAAAGTTAAGATTTCTACCCTCCAGCCGCTATCGTAACTGAGTTTCGCAACTGGTTGCGATATTTTTATTCTAGGGAAAAACAGATTACTTTACTTTTTCTTATCGATTTTTTTAGGGATCACAAGAATAATTCTCTTGACAATGAACAGGTCGATTCTTATTAAACTTTATACTCATATGTAAAACTTTTGTAAATATACAATTTAAATTATTTTTTATTTAATTTACGTATATAAAGTTTAATTAGTCTTTTATCTGCCTTTTTTTTCAAAGAAATTGATTTTAGGTTGGTAGGCAAGCCTGACTTCTCGAAGATCATTTGAACATCTAATATTATCTTCATTTTGTTTCGCAGACCCGTCAAACTGAACACGAAATAAAGGAGCACATCCCTGTTGACCGCTCGACGGCTTTTGGCGACTCTCGCTCCTCTGTCATGTTCGGTGGCCACGAGGGAGGTCCGGCTGCCGGAAGCCCAGCGCGCGATCGCCGCGGCGGCCGCCCCCAACCCAGAGACCCGATATGCGTAGAACCTAATCGTTTCAAGAAGGACAGGAACGTAAAGGGCGAACCAGCCACTAAAACAAAGGTAATTTTTAGGTAAATTGATTTTTGGAAGAGGCCTTTGTGCAGCAGTGGGCGTATTTTGGCTGATGATGAATGATGATGATGAATTATCATGAACCTACAGAGCCCGAGAAATTTTATGGAAATCACAATAATAGTAAGAACAGGTTGTACTTAGTGAAAAAGTGATTTATCAAAGTTTTTTAAATATGTTACATGATTTAAAATTATTTTCTCTTGTTTCAGGTTTCCAGTCCAAGTGAGTATCCGAGAAAATATTCGTGATTATGTTCTTTTTTCGAAGAACAATACCAAAGTCATTGACATAAATCATGCAATCAGCAAGTTGCAATGGAAAAGAGTAGCCCAACATAGCTTGTTTAACTAATAAAGAAATCCCACCAAAAACATTTTCATGTAAAAATGTTGCCAAGACGAGTCTACGTAGCTTACCCTGTGAAAAAGTTATCAGATCTCGTATAAAGCCAATCTCTATCGACTGCACGCTCTAAACCTACAAGCTCTACAATACACCTTACTCAAAATATATGAAAAAGTGGTCAGATCTCATGTAGAGCCAAGATTTTTGATCTACGCGCCCTAACTTTATCTGGCCTACCCTCACAAATTCTACATTTTAGTCAAAACTTGTGGCTTGGCCGTTTAATTTCACACCTAACGAACGAATGCCTATGAAATCTTCGTGATGGTAGCAAAACGGCCAAGCCACGCATTTTGACTGAAATGTAGAATTTGTGAAGGTAGGCCTGGTAAAGTTAGGGCGCATAGATCAAAAATCTTGGCTCTTCATGAGATCTGACCACTTTTTCATATATTTTGAGTAAGGTGTAGTGTAGAGCTTGTAGGTTTAGAGCGTGCAGTCGATAGAGCTTGGCTTTATACGAGATCTGATAACTTTTTCACAGGGTAAGCTACGTAGACTCATCTTGGCAACATTTTTACATGAAAATGTTTTTGGTGGGATTTCATTTATTTTTGTACGTTGGTTAATGGATTTTTTTTGTTTATTTTTTCTTCCTTTTTTTTGAGTGTATTTCTTGCACGTCAGCCATACCTTTTTTATAGCCCACTATCTATCTATCTTTGCCTTTTTTATTTGATGATTTACTGTTTAAACTAATTGATAGGTCAGGGCGATACGAGTACTTCGTTCTTAGGCGATTATATTCGACTATGGCTGTCTTTTGTACTTTAATACTGCTAAAATCAATATTTACAAGGTGTACACCTTATAAATTTGTAACTCTGGAGAGCGCCATATACGCCTACCGTAAATGGTAAATTAACTATTCTACCATTTCGCTAGATAAGGCTGCCCGATATACAAGTTGTTAACGCGTTTCAAAATACAGTCAGCGCCATCTAGTGACGCCGGTTGATATCACCGTCACTATTACCGTGTTAAAGCTTTCACCCCCATTTTTTAAGAGTTAGGGGATGATGTTCGAAAAATTATGACGTACGTATTTTTTATTTGTTATAAGAAGTATTTTAATTAATTTTCACTTATGTAGCACAAACTGTCGTGCAAGTCTCATACAAACTTCCACCGTAGTAGGTACTATTATATTATCTAATTTGTGCTTCCACCTCCTATTCCCAGGGGATAGGTTAGGTTAGGTTTTTTATTGTCTTTGTAGTAATATTAGCTTACATATCAAATTTCAGCTTTCTAGGACTTCAGGAAGTACCCTAACAATTTTGATGATCAGTGGGTCAGTGAGTCAGTGACGAAATTGAGGGTTTTGAGACATTAATAAAATCTAAAGTATAATAGCTACGACATTCAAACTTTGTATGTTTAATGATTGTACTGATGACATTCTATCTTGAAAAATTTTAACTATTTATCATCATCCAAAGCAAAGTTATGAGAGTTCAAAAAAACGACGAAGCGTTTCGAGAAAAGGTAGGTAGTGCCCTTGCGCTTCACTTGGCTCATCTTGGCGGGGGCACTGCCGTGCCCCCAGATGCCCCCAGATTGAATTCTGGACGGACCTGTCTGGTATAGGGCTCCCCCATAACTTCCACTTTACATGCTTTTCAGCGTGTAAAGTGCAGCAGCAGTATTCAGCGGTTTCATTTAAATCTGTATCAGTTATTAGGTCTGCGGCCCAATCTGCCCATTAGCTTTTAACTCGTTTTGTGTGAATCTGGCTATATTATGATCATCAATTTTTCAACTCCTGCCAAACTCTGTTTCGTTTTATTGTGGAGTTTTAATGTAATGTACACCGAGAGCATTTGACTAGTTTAGTTACTGTCGTGAATTTTTTTAGCTTTCCTTGACGCGGATGACCAGCTAACTCGACAGATCCGCGAGATCCATCATGAGACTCGAAAGAGCTCGCGTATCATCAGGGACTCTCGCACCAGGCTGCTCGAGATACAAAAGGTAAGAGGCATGTAGGTACATCATCAGGCCAGCTACGGCATGACTGCAGGGTACGTTTTGAAGGGGGTAGTACTGGTAGGATATAATACCATAGGATAACATAGGAATGTTACAACTACTGCAACCACGAGCAATATTTTTTACCTCTATCAAACAGACCATGGGCAAATTTCTTTAACATCATAAAACATAAAAATGATGTGAATAGGGGTTTGTTAAGAGCGGCATTTGTGTTTGACTGATACGCCATTAGAAGCAACTGCGCTTTACAGAAAACGCAGCAAATCATGTGATCAATCCAACAGAAGCAGAATCTTTCGGACGCCGACGTGAAGGAGCTGGGGGAACGCAACGACCTGCTCCTGCGAGAGATGGAACGTTTCGACAGGCTCACGAAGAGCATACAGAAGTTGGTCAGCACGGAAACAGCGTTCTTCAAGAAGACCAAAGAAAACGTGCCGACGTTTATGAATTTTGTGCCCGGAGTGTACGGTAGGAATCTGTTTTTATATTAAAGAGTCGGAAGAATACAAATTAGTGGATTGGAGTTGGTAGAGTAGATCCCTTCAGTTTATAGTCTACACAACCTGAGACTCTTATCGGAAGTGAGGATATTTCTAAATATTTCAGATATTATTAAGAAGATCAAAAATTAAAAACAGCTTGACTGAACTGACTGACTGAATATGTTTGATAAGGTTATCGTTTTTAGGCTGTGTTTAAAAAAAATGCGATATATTCAATTGCTCCATAACTCTGTTCAACCATTGCATTGTTTATTTGCCAAGTGATTTTCAGCAGAATGGGGTATATATTTGCACCTTTTTGCCGCAGAACCACCGATGTATCACGAAATGAAAATGAATCACCCGACGGTGGTTCTCTCCGGCAGCCCACCAGCCCCCAACCTCGCGACCTCCGACCAGCCCGCTCGCAGCAAATCAGTATGTGTCTGCAACAAAGCTACAATATCTTTGGCCTGCAAGTGTACCAAAAAATAGATCCCCGTACTAAAATATTTGTGTTCTTAAAAAAATTGGAAAATATACAATCGTTTTAACCAAATCTGTTGTTTCTTTTGAAGGAGGTTGACCTCACGCGGAAGCTGAGTGAGAGCTACGATATGCAGGAGAAGTTGGTAGCAGACAACGCTGACTTAGAAGTTAAGAGGTGTGTTTGTTATGTTGCAATTATGAACATTAGTCATCATCATCGATAATTATCAAAATCACATCGTGCGCAGCTCTTCTGATTATGTCTACATTAGGACTCATTTAACTTGGCTCGCAAAAGTACGCTCCGTCATGGAGGAAAAAATAATTTTACCTTCCTCCACGTGCCCCATAACTTTTTTTTATGTGATAAGGAAGGCAAACGAGCAAGTGGGTCACCTGATGGTAAGTGATCATCACTGCCCATAGACACCTGCAACCCCGGAGGGGATTGCAGATGCGTTGCCAACCTAGAGGGCTAAGATGAAATGCCTCTTGTGCCTGTAATTTCCTCGGCTGTCTTACTCTCCACACCGGAACACAACAGTGTAAGCACTGCTGCTTAGCGGCAGGATTAGCGAGTAAGATGGTGGTAGCGATCCGGACGGACCTCGCACAAGGTCCTACCACCCGCAATCCACAACTTATTCTTAAATTGATGTAGTCAAGATGTAGTATCATTGGTATTCTTATTTTTTTTTGTAAGTTAAACGGGTAGAGACGCAAGTCTCAGCTACGAATAATATACGGCATTTTCAAGTAAAAAATGTATACGACCTTCTTTAAATACAGAACAGTCAAAACCTCTTTACCTTAACTCTCGACCACACTGAAATCTCATTACATAATGTTATTTTTTGAATAAAGAACAAACGTCAGCCACCTCCACCCACAAACTTCAATCACGTAACAACAACATGCAAGTTTACTGAAAATCCCAAGAGGAAAACAAGCACACAAAAAAATGTTTTTTTAAAGTACAACAGCAAAACAAACAAGATGGATAATCCCGGGTAAGTGTAGCTCCGTTTGTTGACAGATACATATTGTATAAAGAGTTGATGACCAAGGACCAGAATTTGGAGACATGTCGCGCGCAGATCAAGAGGCTTCAGGGGGAGCTCAAACTGATGAGTAAAGAGAACTCTATGCTCCATGAGAAACTTAGTAAAAATAACCCTGAGGTAAGTACCTGATGTAAAACCGTTTCAACCTACACAAGATAATAATAATAATAACTGACCTCCAGCCGACTGTGCTTCTGCTGGAGTAGCTCCTGTAGCGAAAGCTTATATTGGACATAATAATAAAATGTTTATTGATTGCAACTTAAACTTAAGTACATTATACATTTGATTTGATTTGATTTGATGCACTAGCACCTCCACTAGGATCCCCTGTGTCAGAGCGGCTAGTTTCTTCCCTTGCTTGTAACAATAAGTTTACATAATGAAAGGTATTTTGTGCTGTTTTTTAAAAGCCTTTAGGTATAAGTACCCTTTGATCAACGGTTTAAAATGTTTTTTTTTTTAATTAAACATTTCTCCGCATGAGTTTTGAACTTATTTTCTGGTTAGCATATTGTCAGGAATTTTATTATGAAAGGAGACTTTTCACGGGACTATGGACCTTGGACCTGGTCTGTGTACTAAACATCATAAATAAGTCATTAGAAACATAGTCTTTTCTAATTGTACATTTCCTTCAATTTACCTTCATTGCGAGGTTCATCTAGTTTCTCAGATTTAACAATCGCAACACATAAATCACCCAACATGGCGAAGCGAGCGCAATTTTGAGCATTTTACGTTCAGAAACTAGATTTTGTAACCATTGAAATTAATAATTTAGTTGTCCGACAAGTAACTCGAAAACCAGCTGTTATGCCTGTAAAAGAGGCAAGGCATATCCGCAGATTTTAAAAATCGTACACCAATGTCAGAAGTCAGATCAGAAGGGTGTTCAGTCAATCAGAGTCAGGGAAAGCATCTGAGGAATATGTGGATGAAGCCGTAATTTCTGAACGTGACCTACTATTGCAAGCTTCAGTGTTACCATTTATATTGTAAAACATTATGCTTGAACCACGCAACCCTGCTTCTAATATTTTTTTCATTATTTTTCCTAGAAAGCCTATATTTTTCTATATTTTTCGTACTACGTACATGTCCAGGCACAAAATGAAACGTGTCCTTTGTTATATTAATTACACTGCTCCACGAATGACTTAAATATCTCGAATAGGCAACTTGAATGTTATTACTATTTAAAAGGTTAAAATTATGCCTATAACTGTTTTCTTAAAAAACAAATTAATCTAAATTATTTCGAACAAACATGATATTTTCGTATATGAAGTGACTCGCAACACTTAAAATATTTCTTTAAACTTGTTCCTCAAGGACTCTCGAGATCTCATTTGATAGATAGTGCGTATAGCTATTAAGGTTCGAACAGTGAGGACATTTTATTTATTATATTAAATTAACTATCATCACTGGCTATCCGTGTTTGTTTGCTTAGTGTCTGGGTGTATTAAATCTATATTATATGTGTGTATTTAAACATGACTGTATGTGTATGTATATCAGTCTCTAATTTCTAGAATACAGGGAATCCTAGTTTGGGGCTAGATTATTAGTGTCGCCGATGTATACTCCTGTTTTATCCATTAAGTCAGCTTGTTCGCTTTGCCACTCTACTGCTATATACCTAATACCATATAAAATATCACGGATTATTAGCATTACCAAACCTTAAAGCGCAACACACACAGAGGTGGCCGTGGGGTGGTGCGAAAGCGTTCCGGGAGCGGTATTTTTTGTAATGTTCGGATTACTATGAAACCTTTCACACCAAAACCGCGCGGCGCCCGCCCGGTCTTGGTGTGAAGGGTTTCATAGTAATCCGAACATTACAAAAAATACCGCTCCCGGAACGCTTTCGCACCACCCCTATGTGTGTGTTGCGCTTAAAATCTAAGCCCATACCATAACATCATCTTATCTGATGGTAAGCGATGATGATGATTATGGGATCGGGCTTACCAAGATCTAAATGCATTTACCTGGCAAAACCTCCCTATACAGTACATATAATATGTTGTCTTAAAATTAATATTTGGCAGGAAACATTTCATAATTAGGAAATGTTAGTATTCATGTACAGTCCCACGCACCTAAACCTAGAAGTATACAGGGTAGCCGTAGCATCTAGTACTACTTGCACTACTTGGCTGTATATGTACTTTTAGTTGCACGAAACTGTACACACTGCGATAAATTCCCATTTTGGACTTTTAAAAGTTGAACACCGCGAATAGTCCGTTAGGGTGCGATAATTGCTATGTTTCTTGTCTCTGTATAGTTTTATACAGAGATTATTCTGTCGCGCCACGCATGAGGACACTACTGCAACATCCGTTTCGTAAAATTCCCAGTATTGTGTCCAGCGAAGTTATGGATATACTGTAGGTAGGTATTGATATATTGGGTGGAACTTTATATTTCGATTTGTGTAAAAATTCGAAGCCATGGCAGCTTAATGTTTCGCCTAGTACACTTTAAAAGAACTTTATTATTGCTTAACGCATTGCACAAATAATACTATTAGATATTTTATTTATTTCTTATTGTAGAGCAGTGTTTTTCAACCTTCTTCTTCTTGCCCCCCTAAGGCCATAAACATACAAAATGTTAGTGATTTGAAAGACTACGTTTATAATTTTCTTTAATTAGAAAATCATTTACTTATTAACGTCTCCAAAATAGAACCACGTTTTGACAAATGGTTAAAAAATAAACAGGCCCAGCCTTTTCACTAAAATCTTATTTTTTCATTGCACTGTTCCTACAAACACTTTTTCTTTTACCCGCGACCCCTTGAGAAAGGCTTTGCGACCCCCAAGGGGTTGCAACCCACAGGTTGAAAAACACTGTTGTAGAGGATGGAAAAAGGCCCACCTGATGGAAAGTGATTACCGCCGGCTATGGGCATTTGCAACACCAGGCGTGCTATCAATGCTTTGTCGAACCTTCAAAAACCTTTACAACCCTTCTTGAAGAGTCCCATACTGTATTGGAGATTGATTTGCACACAAACTATACATGTAGTTTAGAAAACACAATGTACACTTGAACTCGAACTACTGAATTGTCGCTTAAAGTTGTGACACGACACGTATCTTGTGAACTGTATTGATATCAATGCAGTCACAGGCACTGCATTAAAAGAAGAATATCTCTATAGATAGAGGATACTAGGTGTAGACACTTTAACCCTTATCAGATTGACGAAATACCTCTACAATTGAAGATAAATTTTCAGTTTTTTAGGGCACATATACTTAGTTAAAAACTCATAATTTGTTTTGGGTTCCTTACGAACTAAAACATTGTAGCTTTGTTTTAGATGGATGTGTTCCCCATATTGATATCAAACATAGATCTCCCCCATAATTTTTTCTGGGTGTCATGCTTCCAGCGGCATTGAAAACGATAATAAAAGTAAGATTACTACCAGTCGGTAAATACTAGTGATAATTTTAAGATATAGAAATATTTTTTTCTCAACACATAATGTGAAACATAATTTTATAATGATAATATGACTTGAAGTAGGTACCAGGGATTAGCCATAGCACGCCAGTTTAACAAAATGACCATGTTAAGTGTAGAAGTGTAATAAATAAAATTCTCGGTGGCTCAGTGGTCAGCGCTCCTGACTGTTAATCCAAGGGTCGTGGATTCAATTCCCGACGAGGCAACGTTTCTGTGATGAGCAGATTTGATTGTTATGTGGCTAGGAGTATCTATTTATGTATTTATTTATTTATGTATCTGGTAATTGTATGTATAATGTATATCAGCCTCCGATTCCCATAATACAGGGAACCCTTGTTTAGGACGCCATGACCGTATGTCATTTGTCATATGAAATATTATAAATACGTGTTGCTTAGGTATAATTTCTGACTCAAAAATAAACGGGTCGATGTACGAAAATGTCTCTCTAAGAGTAAAAATTGAACATGAAACATAAAACAGTAAAAATAACAGTGAAAATGTCTCCCTAAGAGCAACAAAAGCGGATAAACATTAAAAATACATTATGTAATTCACCATCGGAAAAATAATTAGCTAATCCCCTCTGTGTAGTCATTGTTTTGAAGCAGTGCAATTTTTTACAATGGATTAATTTGCGGTCCCTCATGCGTGGATTTGATGTCGTTGAATCGAATTTGTGGAAAATTGTTAAATTGTTAGCCATTTTGGTTGGCACGCTATGTCGGAGGTATCTTAAAGATCTTGGTTATAACATTTAAGAACATTTTGATAAGCTTAATTATACGGGTGCCGAAATGTTTACGAAGCCACGCGTAAGAGCGCGTACATTATGTATTTTATATGTATAGTGAATTCCATGTATTTTCTGCAAATTTTATATACTTACTAGTAATAAAAAAAATATTTAAGATGTTAAGAAATTAGCTGTCATCACTTAAACTGGGGCTTCTACTAGTGAAACTGAACAAGTTTTCCCAAGGAACCCATAGTCAATTCGCGTAATTTTTTTTGTTCTTTTCTAATAAGTCGGTCACCTGATCTTCCCACTTGGTGTGGGAAGTCCAAATATTTTTTTTCGAATTACTTAATGACGAGTAATTTGTTAAAACCCTGTAATAGTAATAAAAATAACTGATAAGGTATATTTTTAACAGGGCGATGCGACTGCGATGATACAAGAGACTCCATGCCAAGACTACGAAGGTTGTATACAACAGGTTTGTTTTTGTAATAAGTTGAACCAATATTTACAAGCAATCATTAAGGGGTTTTTGCCGTAACCTCCACGCAATTTTAAAGCAAAACGGTACCCACTGAAGATGAAAGGAACATCGATATCAATAATCATAATTCAATATACCTGACGAAAATCGGGTTTTCCGATTTGCGACTAACTGGAGTCTAGGCCGCAAATAATCAATAACCATTTTCCTGTATAATGGAACGCCATGGCTATATCTTGGAACTGACTCCAGCAAAATACATTAAACGTTTCAAAGGGTTTACCAGTAATTTGGTAAAATTTAGTTAACAACCCATTACGTCCCCATTGCGGGGGCACGGGTCTCTTCCTATATATTGGGAAGGTTAGGTCATACTCCACACACGGGGGCCAAGTCTGGATTGTTGGAGGTTGTGGGGCTAGTGACCAACCCCAGTGCCTTAAGTTTTCAAGCCGCCTTATAAGGCCTCCGACATGGCTTAACGACTGCCATCTAGCGATAGCAGCCGGAATCAACGGCTTAACCTGCCTTGCGAAGCACGGAAATAGTTGAGATAAATGCCACTAACAGTCAAACCCATCCAAGTTATGACCGTGTCTGTAGTCAGTTAACCTGCGTGATCGACGCGACCACTCAAGCCGCACTGAGCCAAGACCGCTACATTTATATATTAGGTAAACTCTAAGAAAGCTCAATTTGGCGCACACATGGCAAAAAAAATACGCCTAGTTCCCTTGACGGTGAAATTCTGTTATGGTCGCCGTGGCCGTCAGCCGGGAGCGGCGGCTCGGAAATTGAATCAAAGCCGTTTGAACTTTCCCGTGAAAGGTTTTTTCATGAAAGTGATTAAAAGAGTTGAAATTGTCTATCTTTTAGTCCCTCATATATTTTTAATTGAAACCTTTGTTGTCTGGAACTGTTACGACTATTATTACATTTGACTGGTTCCCTTGATCTTAGAAGTACTGTTATTTAATACGAGTTTAACGTTAATGTTTTGTTCGCTATCCCCAAACGAAACCGCAACAATTTTGGGTAATTTGTGAAATGGTATAACGCATGAATGTTTTGCAGAAAGAAACCGTACAAACTGCTGCGGCTCAAGCTTTAATAGAAAAACTAGAAAATTATAAATCGTCTACTGTTGAACTTGTGAGTACAATTAAATTATCTTAAATTTTTTACAAAACATGAAAAATTTCACTACTTACTAGGTAAAAGTTGAGTATCTCAAAAACCACTACCGATTTTCTACAAATATAGCTACGAACCGTACTGCGAAACAGTTTTTCAAACGGAAAAGTAAGTATAGGTATTCGAATTGGCCCACTCGTTTGAGAGCTGCGATACTACAGACATACACAGGCAGAGACGGAGACTTCTTTCACTGTGTGTGTGGGTTGAGTGATCTTTTCAAAAACCTTTTTCAATCCCAATTGAAAAGGAAAATAAATTGAAAATTTGTAACAAGCTTTTACAAATTTTTCATACTAAAATTAGAAAGACACATGCAGTATATTCTCAGATATGCGTTATGGCTTTTTCTTCAGGTGTCCGGATTTAGTGATCCAGTTAATTAACTATAACTTTTTTGATTCAGGTTTCACAAATTTTATACTTTACTATGAAGTTTTCACAATTATTAACTAAATCTTCCCAAATTTTGGTAGGGATTAAACAAGGTTTTTGAAAAGATCACTCAATCCACACACACACCTTTTTTCATTGGCGTCACGGATTAAAAAAAAGAGTAGGTCAATGCTAACAAATAAGTGTACATCTTGCTTTTCTTAGCTTCATTATTGACAGTACACGACTATAACTCCAACTATAGCTCCAGCATACGTCATTGTTTTGAAGCAAAAGCAAACATCGTGTTAAATTTTCCCCAGGAAAAGCAACTGTACGAGTTAGAGGTAGAAGCCCGCCACATTCGCGTCGAAATGGATAACATTAAAGGAGGGACTCAGTCTTCGGGAGGGCTGCCGGGAGGCAAGGGCACCGGTCAGCAGAGTGCCTGCCGCTCCGGGGGCACCGGGCCCAACACTTGCTGGCAGCAACCGGTAAAGCTTTTTTTTATCTACAACTGGTAATCCTTGGCATTATCTCACCTGGTTGTAAGTGGCGATGATGCCGAAGATTGAAGCAGGCTTACCAAGATTCCCTAACGCAATGGGGAACTGGCTATCTTATCGTCATGCCGGAAAACATCAGTACTGTTAACATTGATTACTTAAATAAGATGGTGGTAGCTAGCTGGATGAGCTCAGAAAAGACCCTACTACCAACCAAACTTCGCTCGGTTCTAGTAGATTTGCGTTCACCTTAAGACATCACATGTTGCTAGATAGATAGTCGACGACCTGCGCTTTCTGTTACATCAGCTTTATGAACATAGTACTCCCAGATTTCACAGTAACATGCATCCAGCAAGTTTCTGTAAGCCTCAGTCCATCGATCTTACTGTTATCGTGTTGCTATCTCAAGACGTAGACAGCGTCGCGTGTTGCGGTGGCCTGTACGGCATTTTAGATTTACACCAACGGATGGTGCAGCACAATCTCAATGATACGTTTGGTTTTGGTTCAGTCCTTCAGAGGTGAATCATGCTTCTTCTTGTTAAAAACCTGTGTATATCGTTCCTACTCCTTAAGGTTCCTTCCCCATACTTTGGGAAGGTTAGACCGTACTCTACATACGGGGCCACGTCCGGATTGCTGGAGATTGTAGGGCTAGTGACCAACCCCAATGTCAGATGAGACGACTAAAAGACTTCTGATATTGACTTAGCGACAGCCAGCTGGTGATAACAACCGACTTTCCTTTCCTCTTAAAGAAATTGTTTGGAAGCTAGTGCAAGAAAATGCCTCAAGGTTGCCTATAATACTGTTAGAAACTAATTGAGTTTATATATATTTTTAGGCTGGACAGCCTCCAGTACCTCCTGCATCAAAAGCTGTAAGTGCCTCTTTGTTAAAAATAAATCTTATTAGTTGGCTACCATTTTAAGAAACGACCTAGAAGTTTATTATATTAGTTGAGAAAGTATATATTTAAAGGGAAAAATACTATTTCTATCAGATTTGATAGGAGACAAAGAAAGGCGATGTGTCTTAATTTTGTACGGAAGCAACTTGAAATTTTTAAAAATCGAAATAATGAGAAAACAGCAAATATATTTTATTTATCTAAAGTCTATGAAATCCGCCGTTTGTAAGTGCCTACCCCGTACAGTCTCTCCGCGTATCTTCTGATATCGCTCTATGTAGACGCACCGTCACGGTTGAAGTAAATCTGTAATAAGATCCCATTGTGACCTCGCTGGGTTATTATCCCTATACTGTATGGCTACAAAGAAAGCTATTACTATGGCATCCTTTACCCATTATCTGATCTAGGGCAAGACTTATTGTGTAGATGTCACAGGTAGGACTTGTCTGAACGAGGCAATTTTATGGTGGGCACCACCATAACCTAGTTTTGTGTTTGGCATTCTGTGAAAATACAATAGAAAACTTTGTTTGCTTGTAAACTTTTTATTGTAAAAAAATCACAGATACCATACAAAAGAAAAATAAATCAAAGGTAGACTTATCCCATAAAGGGAACTGTTCCATCCAACCACGTTTGAACTAAGAAAATGCGGTAGTTATAGAGATTGTATGAAAACATCAGAAAATGCCGGAGAAATTGTACTTACTATAACTAAAAATATTTGATATTATAAATGCTAAAGTGAGTTTGTTTTGTTGCAAGAAACTGATCGGTAGGTTTTTTTGCAAACATAGTTCACGGGGTGGGAAGTGGTAACTAGGTGCTTTGTAATGTATCTGTGTATTTTAAGTACAAGAAACGTTTTAAGCGACGATGGTAACAGTTGACGGGGTGGGAAGTGGTAACTAGGTGCTTTGTAATGTATCTGTGTATTTTAAGTACAAGAAACGTTTTAAGCGACGAGTGGTAACAGTTGATTGGTTTGTATATGTGTATTTTAAGTACAAGAAACGTTTTAAGCGACGAGTGGTAACAGTTGCTTTGTAATGTATCTGTGTATTTTAAGTACAAGAAATGATTTAAGCGACGAGTGGTAACAGTTGATTGGTTTGTATATGTGTATTTTAAGTACAAAAAACGATTTAAGCGACGCTATTTATTTCTATTATAACAACTTAACCGATTTCGCTGAAATTTGCCCAACAGCTAAGAGGCAAATAGCTTAGGAAAGAGGGCCGAGAACCATATAGGATTTATGCTAAAACCTCACCGCGTACTGTTAACGATATTCACGTGGGCGGAGCTGCAGGCTAAAGCTAGTTCATTAACTAAAAATACGGACTGGAGAGAACCTTTTAAATGGGCAGAAATTTTAGCTTGGTTTTTTTTAAACACAGTTGTTATGAATATTATTGAAATTGATCAAAATTTCGTAATAAGTACTGTTACTCTCGTTGATGTCTTTTGGCCGAGGTAATACTTGATCTGTGCTAGTAGGATAAGAAAACTAACGTAAAATAAAACAAATAGGAAAGAATGGAATAAATATTTATTAGTAGCGATCACTACAACATACATAACTACAATATTTAAGGCCGTGAAATTCTGCAAATGCGGTTTTTGATTATCCGTTGACATCAAAAAATGGGCTAGGCGTGTATGCAGTAGGGTTTTAAGTTGATGAAAAGTGGCAAATAATAGATGTTATACATGAAAATGATGACTTCTACTAGGTAGAAATGTTTGTTGAATTATACAGACTGTCAATAATTGATCGATGGTTTTCAAAATTTTGATTAGATATACTAGTATGTTCATTTATTTCCTGACAAGATACAGTTCACGTACATAGAATTTGTAAAAATACATTTTAAGAAAATCACTAAGCAAATAAAGATTGACAGAATTCTTAGAAGACTAAAATAAAAAAAAATAAAAAAATACTATAATCTTTGCTAAGCCCAGAAATTGAAATTTACATGAAAAGTCAATACCTTTGTTAATTTCATATAGTTTCCACGGGAGAAGTCGTTTAGTTTTTGGAGTAGCACATCATTTACCACTTTTTATTGACTAGAAAGTCAACAGCATTTATAAAGGATAACCTTTGTTCTGTTATAGTACTAGATGTAACAATTCGACAAAGCCCAGAACTTTCAAAGACAACAGTTTGAAGAGTTTCAGCATACAGTTATAGAACGGAACGACAGATTAGTATCCGGCTCCTAGCTCAGCGATGCAATAGAGCTTCTATACATTACCTGTTATTTTTTATTTAGTCCTTAAAACTAATTGAATATTGACTTTGTTTCCAACAGTGTGGCGTCTGCCCCCCATGTCCTGCTCCGTGCAATCCCAACGCACCTCCGGTGAGTTATAAATATAATATAATAATAATATCTGGGACAAATTACACACGGTCATCTGGCCCCAAACTAGGATTCCCTGTATCTTGGGAACCAGAGACTGATATACATATACATATACTTTTTTTAAATACATACAGTCATACATATATAGATTTAATACACCCAGACTCAGAGCAAATAATTCTGCTCATCACAGAAAAGTTTGCCCTGTGTGAGGATCGAACCCACGACTCTCGGATCAGAGGTCAGGATCGCTAACCACTTAGCCACCGAGTCAGTCAATAGATATAGATAGATAGATACAACATTTATTCGCAGCCACAACACACAAGAACTAACTAATAGACACAGAAACTAATACATTATACAGGGTGTAACAGAAGTGTGTGACAATACTTCAAGGTTGGCTTTTACCCATCAAACTGAACAACTTTTGTTCTACAACTTTGTTGAAATCGCATAAATACCGTCGCTAAGAGTAATCGTAACACGCTAGTGATGTCTGGTATGAACATCAGTATGGTTGAATAAATCGGCAGTTTTTATTTTCAGACGCCAGCTGAAAGGGAGGTGATGCGTTTGACAGCACAACTTCGTCAAACTGAAGAAAACTTCAAAACCAAAGTCACAGAAGTAAGTTGTTGAACTCTTAGGTATTTGAATTCAGTGGGTAATTTAAGTGAGAAATTTAATTTTAAGCTTTTTTTATCCATAAAGGTGGTAAGTGACGATGATGCTAAAGATGAAAGCGGGCTTAGCAAGATTGTCCAACGCAATGGGGAACTGGCTATCTCATCTTCATGCCGGAACACATCAATGCTGTCAACATTGATGTTTTGCGGCAAAACTTAGATAAGATGGTGGTAGCTAGCCAGGCGGGCTTAGAAAATGCCCTACCACCAACCAAACCGAGTCCTACAAAGTTGGACCCCGCCGAGAATCGAACCCGCGACCTCCCGATGTGAAGTGAGCTGACTAGCCGCTAGGCCACGGAGGCGGTAATGGAAGCATTGGAAATGCAAGGTTTGGAAATGCAAGGTCGTTAACTCGAAATGACTTCATTTGCAAGTCGTCTACTTCCAAAATAGTTCGAGTTATCCGTTAACAACCCATAGTGTCCCACTGCTGGGGAACGGCTATTTTCCCTTAGCTCGGTAAGATTAGGCAGATTTTATTGGCAGGCACACATCCACGCAGTCCAAATACAAATACGCAGGTAACAGTGGAAACTGTTTCCCTGATTCTGTAAACACTATTTCTGTGTACATTTTGCGTTCTTGTTTTACATGGTATTTAAACAATCCATTTGTTTGAAATGTAGTGGGAAACGATCACGCACAGTGGTCTGAGCACACAGTGCGACGTGACCCGGCATGGGTTTCGAACCCGCAGTATTGCGCGGTAGGAGCAGATAGCGAGATTAGCTCCTTTTATGTGAACGAACGATTGATCGCCGTAGCTGCACTACTGGGACACAGCATTTTTAGGGTTCCGTAACGCAAAAGGAAAAGGAACCCTTGTAGGATCACTCGTGTGTCTGTCTGTCCGTCTGCCACAGCCAATTTCGTCCGAATCTAGTGGACCGATGTAGTTAAAACTTAGTACACATCTTTTTCTGTGACCTAAACATGGACGTGTAACCTAGAATCTAGGTCCTAGATAAATGAATTTTGAGTGTTTCATTTTTTTTTCCACAATTAGTAAGCCCTTTTATCATCTCACCTGGTTGTAAGTGACGATGACGCCGAAGATGGAAGCGGGCTTACCAAGATTTCCCTACGGAATGGGGAACTGGCTATCTTATCGCCATACAGTAATACATAATGTATAATTTTGCATGTACCGTGCGACAATAATAATACATATTTTTATAATTTTAAAATAAAAAATATTATAGACGAAAATTTACCACTCCCTCCCCCTTCCTTTCTAAACTACTGAGCCTATTTATAGATTATTCTTAAAAGAAGATATTAAAATTATCAATATTGTTTGTTAGAATGGAACCCTCGGCGCGCGAGTCGGACTCGCACTTGTTCGGTTTTTTGTCATACATTTTTACGAATATTTATGTTTGTTTGTTTTTTATAGGATAAAGATAAACTTTTGAAAGTATTTTTCAATGAAACTGCTATGAACGCAGCTTGGTTTAAGGAAATTATTTCTGTTGTCTATTACATTATCCCTCACAAAAGGAACCAGATGTTAGATATTTTTCTGACCACAGTGCGCATTGCTTCGAGCCGACTTGATGAAGAAGAAGGAAGAACTGGAGAAGGAGCGATGCCAACACCGCGAGGTCCAGGCTAAGTTGCGAGAACTGGAGATGAAGTTCGAAGGTCTTACTACCCACACCAATATGATGCTTGGTACCAAGGAACAAGCTTTCGAGCAGGAAGTCAACGTCAGAGCACTGAAGCAGTGCTATCGAGAAGCGAGGGAAGAGATTGACGAGTTGAGGGTTCTGATTAAGGAGCAGAATGAGCAGCTGCAAGATTACAGGGTTAAGGTATGGCCAAATTGATAACTAACAGGTGTCAATCTAAATATAACCAGACAACCACCACCTATTTCTTGTAATAGTATGTTTGCCACTCGATAAGAAGCTATGGCTGAAGTCTTAATATTTGTATTTATTCTCTTATTTGACTGTATCTACTAGATTGACTAACGATCTGGTGAAACTTGCAGAAAACCGCCAGATATATGTAGCTCAGAGTAATTGCTTCGGCAGTACATATACTAAAACTGGAACGATACAGAGAAGATTAGATTAGATGTAGCATAGAACCGTGGTTACAATACGTACTCGGGAGAGAGTTACGTTCAACAGTGAATGTTCAGTGATATTGAAGTATTGTAATTGAGTGAACTCGATTGATTGATAAATTGCTTGCGTAATGTCATAATTAATAGTGTATTCCTGTCCGAACTCTTATAGAATTAATTTCATTTGGTAATAAACGTATTGTTATTACGTTAGGCTTAATCAGACTGTTGTTTCCAGTACATGCAAGCTCAACAGATGGTAGAAGAGCAGAAACGTCAAATGGATATCATGGACATGGATAACACCAGGATCAGTGAGCAGATCAACCTTGAAATACAGAAAGTTAAGGTAAGTAAACGAGTCACATTATAACATGACACGTCTGGGATAAAGAACAACCAAAACATCTGTATATGTTCTTACTCTACCAGTCATTTCGTCCATCTTCCAGCGATTAGGAATTGATTCACATTTGCACTAAACTGTTTAAATTGTGGCATTAGCAATCCGTTACCTTAGCATAAACCTCATTTTTTAAACCCATGAACTGAAAAACCCTTGACCTATTCTTTAAATATTTTTGCAAAACATTTGCCAAACTATAAATTCCCCGCGCAGCTCAAGTTCCAAGAGAAGCTACAGGAGCTGGCCCCCATCCCCGAGCTCCTGAAAGCGACGCAAATGAGGCTGAAAGACGCGCAACAGGCGCAAGCACTCGCCGAGCACAACGCTGAGCAACTCGCCAGGGAGCTGAACTGCGCCAGGGAGAAGGTACTTCTTACACTTGGAGCCACGTTCCATGCGTATTGATATTCCCATTTTAAAATTGCTACGCTGAAAACGCATGAAATTTTTTTTAAATTGGCGACAACGTGGATTTAAAGTGGACTACCTACCTACTTGAAAAGGTTCCGACTAGTTGCTTTTTACCCAATTTCAACTAACTATTGCATTTTCCAGGTCCACGTTCTGCTGCATAACAGCATTAAGCAGCCACCGCAGCAGGCCGACAAGCAGCAGCCTCAGTCTGGCGAAGAGAAGCAGATCGCACTCTTGCAGCAGAGGATATCGCAGCTCACCGATATGAACACAGCACTCAAGACTGAGATCGAAAGACTCAAGTACGTTTACCAATATAAACATCTTGAACCCATCTTAAACGTCATAAACGTCTTTGCGAAATTCTAAAACTTTTTTTACTAAAACATTGTTTTATTTTATTTTTGTTAATTTACATTGAAATTCATGGGTAGTTACTGCTGATAGATATGTGTGCCATCAAAGAGGTCCTTTGAAATAGTAGACTGCAACCCACTTCTAAATATAATCCGCCTTAAAATATTTTTGCAAGGTCTTTGTAACGCAATCTTTGTTTCCAGTTGGTAACTTTATAAGAAGATTAAAAAATCGCAAGTTGCGAAGTCAGAGATATAACCATTACACTGCGCGAATTTTTGTCCTTTGTATCCATTAACAGCCGAGAAAATTCTAACCGTATTCATGTTCATACTTGCAGAGCCAACGTGATCCGTATGGAGGAGTCGGTGCTGATGAATGAGAAGCGACTCCAGGAGAAGATCCACGAGTGCGCGCAGCTTGGCGGCGAGCTGGACAGGACCCGAGATGAGGCTGCCCGTGCCTTGCAGCGAGCTTACGACCGCACAGATACTATTCGCAAGTAAGTACCTTTTTGTGGCACATAATAGAGCATTTTATTGTACCAAAATAAAGGGCAGCCAATTGTGGATCAAAAGTCTAAAACATAGATTTGTCTTTTTTTAAGGTGTATGCAAACAACAATAGCGGAGCTTGAGAGGCAGCTCGCTGCGTCTAGAGCCCAAGTGAAAGCAGCTGAAAAAGAACGAGAAGAGGTAGGCTGTCGTGCAAATTTAGAACACTGTGACCGATTTGGCGGGAATTGAAGTAAACTGTATTACCTTTCGAATAAGGTTCAAAATCAATCGCACCAAATCTGTTATGCATCTTTGAGTAGTTTTTGGTATCTAAATAAGTATACTTTAGGTTATAAAATGCTGTAAATAAGAACATTATATTCACAACAACTGCGTTTTTTTCACAGCTGCATTGCCGTATGCAATGCCAGATTAAGCGTCTCAACGAAAACTTCGAGCAGGCCCAGCTGCGCATCATGGGCCTCACGACCCAGGTGCAGACGCTGCGTAGGACAGTCTCCAGCACCGGTGAAGGAGATGGCGAACCAGAGGCCCAGGAGTGTCTTTGCAAAACTGTGTTTGAGGACAAGTGAGGAGTTGGGAAATCAGTTACGAAGTCATCAGCTCTTTCGATACTTTCACTTTATTAGTACCTTGGAATTTATTAAAGTCCATGTTAGGCTAACAGAATTTTGGATTGGCAATGATGCAGCAGAATTAAAAATTATAGGTACTCTGGTATGGTAATTTTTATAAAGATGTTTCTGATTGCAATATTGTCGATCGTAATGCAAGTTTCAAAGTGTTTTACCAATTTTGTTGATTAGAATTGGTTTCTTTGATTGGTGTATTGATTCATTTGATGGGTGTATAGCATTTGTAAAGAGACTCGCTTAGTGGTTGCTGTGGGCAATGCAGCTGGACTGGTCTCATTGATAAATTAGGGTTTTGTAGGAGTGTCACGGAATCGCATCGCCTTTTGGTAGCAAGTCACTAGGCCTTTAATGTATGCTTTACATTTTTATCACATTTCTGTACAAAAATTCTTTACATATAAATATACTTAGTTGTTAAAAAGGCACTTGTTTTATTTTGAAAAGATGATGTCTCATTGTTGATGTCAGGATCAAAGATGATGTCAGGTTGTTGTAGGGAACTTCCCGAAACTGAGAGTTCTGAGTGGTAGGAAGGAAACTCGTATTAGGTAGACAAAATAATTACCTTTGAAAGTATACACTGCTACATCCTGTTATACCTACTTCGAATAAAAAAAAATCATTTACAATTGAATACTTTTTAGTTGATAAAAAGGCACTTGTTTTATTTTGAAAGGTTTAATACATACATATTTAAAAAAAAAAACAGAAATTTTTGCATAACTCAAAACCACTTACATATGAGATAACTCAGGGTTTACTTACTTTCTCCTCTTTGGCTACACTTAAACTTTTATCTGCATTTCCAACCACATGGACATTGCCAGACGCCGCGAAACAGGATCTGAGCGCCTCCTGAACCAGGTGAAGGTCACGGTGAGGTGCGCGCGCCACCTCGCAAAAGCTGTCCACTCCTGCGCACATCGCCGAAATGGCATCTTCTGCGCGTTCTTCGTCCATTCGGCGTGCGCCCTCCTGAAAGCAATATTATTTATGTCGCACAAATTATATGTTTTTAATTATTTGAAAAAAAGTTGTGGCCGAATGTGTCGTTCCAGAATCTGACTTTTTAGTGACAAGCGGCGGTGGTGCTCCACTCATACTCACGCTGCTTAAATCATCTGTCAAGATGTAGAAGGCCTGATGATGATGGTGCGCCTCTAAGCGTTCGTGGCAGTGTCATATGTATGCATACTTAATATTTAGTAGTACCTACGTATGTAAATGAGGGCCGAGCATAAAGCAATGGTCGTAGAACGAAATTGGTTTGTCAAATGAGCACAATGCACTGGATGCAGCTCATCAGATTCACCCTAGCTAGGCAGGCTCCGCGGACCAAAGCGACGACCCGGTGAAGGTTGCGGGAAGCCGCTAAATGTGGGCAACGTAACATCGGTCGTTGTGGAATCCTGTATACAGTAGGGAATGTTTTTCACCTGATATGATGGTTAAAACCGTGTATAATGTGGTGTAACTGTACGGTATTGCGGGAACAAGTCGGAAAAGTGGTTGGATCCACGTTATTCATGACGTTTATTGAAAGTCAGTGATTGTCTTTCAGGAAGAAACACGGCCATTCAGTACCTATATTCTCTAAGTGCAGAAAACAGGTTCAGTCAATGCCCTCTGAATCTATTACAGACGATTCGTAATTACAGAATACATAAAACAATTCATTTCTTTTCAGTAATTACACATTTCTCGATATAATGTTTTTTGCTCCATCGGGGTTTTATCCCCCGTTTTCTCGTGGTCCCACTAATTTGTCCCACTGATGGGTCCACGAGGGAAACTACCTACGTAATTTGCCAATTTGGTTATAACTAACTATAAAATAATAAAATATAAAAATTTTGCACCCCTGCCAGGTATCCTGCCGATTCCAGATGATGCTGCAGCATCAGGTCAACTCTCGAACAAGTAACCTTTCAAACAAAAATAAAAGTTTAGGAGCTACGATGCCACAGACAGCGATACACAGATACACACGTAACACCCCTCTTTTTGCATCGAGGATTAAGAAAAGCCTAAATCCTTTTTTGTTTAATCTGTGTTTGAAATGTAAATTTTAAATATCCCAACCAGATCCCAACATACTGGTACCATACCGCATGAAAAAGTCGACGGAGGTAGAAAGTAAAAAGACTAACAAGTCAGTAGCACTAAACTACTGTCACTTCAATCAGCTCGGCAACGGCTAGCAGGCTCGATTTCAAAGGACTGAAATTGGTCTGAAAAGTTGCTCTCTGTAATCCGCTGATACGCTGTTACGGTAGGTCTCGCTTATCGGATATCCGGGAGGTCTGTCGGGTTACGTCAAAGAGTAAAAGGCTGTTTGTCGTTCGTGTTTGAACCAAACGAGTAGTAGCGCTTAAAATGACGTTTTGAATCAACGAAATCATGGGAGTAGCTTTAGACAAAAAAGTCTGGCGCAGCTATCGTTTTCACATGAGGGGTGTCCTAAGGTTCAAAAAGAAAAAAATAGAAGAGTGTTCCAGAACACTTTCGTGTATTTCGTGAATAAGTTTGAAAAGAACAGACTCTTGTTAGTTAACTGCAGCAAATGGTATATGCTACTTATGACACTGAACAACTTTTCAAGCGGAACAAAAAAAAATACTAATCATGGAAAATTTGCATGATGATTAATTATTGATAATCAGCGTAGAAAGTTATTTTATTTTGCTTCGATTTTAAAAGTTGTTCAGTTTCATGAATATCATGTACCATTTGCAAAAATTGGGAATTGGGAAATTACAACGCGGAGTGCCTATTTTTTTTGATTTGTGGTATCTTATCTTATAAAATAATTACGCCAATGCATAATGCATATCAGTCATGGGAGTGACACTAAACTGTCGTTAAAATATATAAATTATAAAATCATGGATTTGACAAGTATTATAATTTTGATAATAATAATATCGATACTTGTGGGCTCAAAGGGCGTTTACGCCTAAGTTCTATTTAGCGTATACGCCCTTTGAGCCCACAAGTACCGATATTAATAATACACAAAGATTTTCTACACCTTTATTCCTTGGTTCGGGTTCCATTTAGTTCGACTACTGAAGCTGCAATTCAATTTGCAAATGGCTAACAGAGAGTCCTCGAAGGAGCGGCATGGCAGCAAACCGACGGGAATCTATAGGTACCCTTGTACAGTCGGGAGCAAGAATGCATAAGCTTGATCTAGTGGTGTGATAAAAGTAACTGTATGGAATTTTAAAAAATGTTGAAGGGTGTATACGTGTTTTAACCGCCTCCGTGGTCTAGTGACTAGTCCACTCGCTTCACATCAGGAGGTCGCGGGTTCCATTCCCGGCCGTGTCAACTTTGTGGGACTCGGTTTGGTTGGTGGTAGGGCATTTTCTAAGTCCGCCTGGCTAGCTACCACTATCTTATCTAAGTCTTGCCGCCAAAGATTAATGTTAACAGCATTGATGTGTTCCGGCATGGTGATAAGATAGCCAGTTCCCCATTGCGTTGCGGAATCTTGGTAAGCCCGCTTCCATCTTCGGCATCATCATCACTTACCATCAGGTGAGATGATGCCAAGGGCTTACAATAAGGTTAAAAAACGTAGCAATATACAGGGTGTAACAAAATTGGTGTAGGACCCGTTAACTGGAGATTTTTCTCATCGTACTGAATAACTTTTGTTCTACAACTTTGCTCAAATCGCAAAAAAAAAATTGGACTCTATACAAAAATGGCAAAAAATTGCAAAACAGATGATCAATTTGTATGGAGAGTCCAACAATTTTTTTGCGATTTGAGCAAAGTCGTAGAACAAAAGTTGTTCAGTACGATGAGGAGAATCCTCAGTTAACGGGTCGTACACCAATTTTGTTACAACCTGTATAGTGTTTTCAAAGGTACTGAAATGTATTTTAAGCCCGGTATACTGTTTACTACGAAAAGTTATATATGTGCAGTCCTTTTAATTTAAAATTATTAAATAAACTTCAAGCTTCACGGTGGCTACACGCAAGCTTTAGCTTTATATTTGAATCTCTAGATTAATGGCTACATACGCTAGCCAAGTCAGAAATAGGTATCCAAACGAAAAATGGAGGCAAAAGTTGAACGAATTTTTTTTTTGATAAAGAAACACTTACCTTAAATTGTGCGACACATCTATTTACAGTCTCCAAGTTAATCTTGACCAACTCTGGATCGATATTTGTGGAGCATTTTGAACATCTACTTGGGAGGTTTTGAAGAATCGCCTTAAATTTTCCAGGGCATGAAATGTTTGGGCATCTACAAAAGAAAAAAATAGAATGGGACATAACATGTGTTTTTTGGTACGCTCCACTATTACATTGATCTAATAAAGTAAAAGGTCAAATGAGCCACTCAAGTAGACCGTAATGGTTGACTGGACATTCGCCTCCACCTAATTACATTACCTAATTTGCGTGCGTCCCAAATGAGTAAATCATATAGAAATTAGAAATCTTAGTAAATAATCAAGAGTTTATGCACATTTTTAGTTTGCTTCCAATTATTTGAGTTCTTGACTTTCTCTTTATTTTTTGTATGATATAGTACTGGGACTCTCAATATAATAATAGGTGGGTTTTAAATTGCAGTGGAAATATTGATAGTTGCAATGATAATGAAAATTATTTCGTTTTGTTATTTTGACTCAGTGTAATCATAGCAACGCAGACGCGAATTCGAAAATGTCCATTTTACCAATATATTTATCTCATCTTACAAATATATTGAAGCGGTCGTGGTTCAGTGCGGCTTACGTGGTCGCGTCGTTCACGCAGGTTAACTGACTAAAGACACGGTCATAACCTGGATGGGTTTGACTGTTAGTTTTCGGGGCTTCAGGACCAGCAACTCACCTTAAATTAGGTGGAACATCACTGCTCATTTCCTTAAGCATGGGCCAGTCTTCTCTGCAGGCCACGCAGTCACAGCGGAACCAGTACCGTGAGGCCAGGGCCCTTTGACGCTCCTTTAAGTTTCGCACCATGAAATGGGGGCCGTAGTTTTCGGAGACCTGTTCGCCGGGGCTCAGGGGTCGAGTGGCACGTAAAATCAGGTTGCGGCCGTCAAAGTATCTATAAAGATTTCAGGTTTTTAAAAGTCACAAAGAGCACCTTTAAATATTAGTGGCCTGACTAATAGAACATAGCAGCGTAGACAAGAATCCGAGAAAATTAGGAAGTACCTAATTAATACTGCATCAGCATTGAATTTCTCTATAAAACATGAGAGTCATGAAATATTAAATGCATTCGCACTGTCTCTAGTTAGGTGTTCCCAATAGACCTAATAGAAAAAGAAACCTGATTACCTACATAACTGTGAAAAGCACAAGAGCGAAAAATGTTACAGCGAAAACGTTACTGCGAAGTACGTAACTGCGAAAGACGAACGTCGAAGCGATATCCTACAACATTTGTGCGAAATATAGGTTTCTTGAATAAAGTTGTTGTCAGCTTCATCAATCATCTTCAGCATCACCAATGTGTTAAGTGAGATGAAACCGAGGTAGCAATAAATTATTTTTTGTACGAAAAGAAGAGAAACTCGCATCCCCCTGCTACTAAAGGGTGTAAAAAGATCTCTCAAATAAATGAGAGTTTTTACACATCACACTGAACCACTTTCATCAGAGTCCGATCAGGAATTTGCCCCCGTGGGCGGAGTATGGCCTAACCTTCCCGAGGTATGAGAAGATACCCGTGGTCCGATATGGGTTGCTAACAACACAGAAATCAAAGTAGGTACCTGGCCACAGCTGGATAGCACTCATGGTTGAAGAGTGCTCCGGTGGGGTAGATTCCTACGCCAATGTAAACTGGCTTGGATCCACTGAACTGGTGCTCGCCCCGGATGGTTTCGTAAATCTCGTGTGCATTAAACTGTAGCAGTTGCAGGTTGCGCACTAGCAGTTCGCATATTGCTGTCTCTGCTGAAGAGTCAAGAGCAAACACGACTGTATAAGTCATCAAAAAACAAGTATAAACGTAAATGGTTCTTGATTTTCAATACAATGAAATATTTTACTGTTTAAATAATATTTTCTAATGTTTACTTACTTATGGTTAAACATTTTGCAAATTAACTTTTCGGTTAGTACATATGAAAAGTAAAATTATTTTGCTCTGATTGAACTGACGAAACATAAAACATTCGAAGCTGAATTTTACTAGTGAACTCTATTCCGAATTCATGGAATCTAATTTTGTTGGACCATGAGCCTTACATATCAAACCATGGTTCAAAGGTGAGTGAGCATTTAGGCGAGTTTTGTACTTATAGAAAGTACAAAAAGTGTAATATCAGCAAAGTATTAGCTCATAGATTGTTTAGCTCGTTATAGCAGAAGTAAATGCCTATTTTTGAGTATTGCTACATGATTTTGTTACAACGTGTAATCAGTCCCTAAATAAGTTTGCTCACATTCTTGAGTGGAATTTATCTTTTGGGTAATAGATCTCTCCTTATTGTACGTTCTATTATTACTCTCACTAAAAGATACAGATACCTTTTCCTGTGTTTTCCTTGTCACAATTTTTGAAGAAACCTGCTTTCTTAAGGCATTCCGTAAGGAACATGCCCATCACAGTTCTCTTCAGGTAGTCACTGCCTTTTCGTTGCTCTGAATGGGTGCACAACGAATAAATTTGTGCCGCTTTTAATTCTAGCTTCTCTTCCAAACTAATTTTCTCATCGACTTTAATTTCTGGTTCATCTTCTTTAGAATTTGTTTCATTTAATGTCTTCAAACCCTTCTTAGCTCTATTCAGTCTTTCTTTCCGACTTTTTATTTTGGATTTCTTTGCGGATCCCTCTATGTCATTTAGCGCTGATCCTTCAACAGTTTTGATGTCACTAGATAAGTATTTAGAGTGTATTAACAGACTCGTATCAAGCCCCGCCTGAGTTACCATTCGTAGAGCTATGTGACTTAGAATAGACATGCCTGAACCTGAAATTTAATACTTTTTTAAGTGACGATTACACTTTTTCCAAACAGATAAAGTTTTTAAAAGTCTTAACTATTGAAACATGATTGTATGTGAAGATAATGCCGAAGATAGGAGCATGTTTACCAAAAATCCTCAACATTATGGGGCACGTGGGGCACAGCAGTTTTCGTTGGCAAATATTACTTACATATAGGACACAATACATACATAAGAAAGGACTAGTTGGTTAGTGGTAAGTGTAGCTGACCTACCACTAACCAACAAGAATATTACAAACCTGGACCACGTCACAACCACAACCCGCTAATATAAACGGACAAATGGTAGTGGCCATTAAACAATTTATGGTGGCTTCATCTAACACGATTCACACGTTTTCAAAGACAACACTGAACTTATTGTATTTCGTTGCTTTCCAAGGACTATAAGCTCGCGTTGTACCGCTACAGAAAATACGTACCGATATTCCGCTCTGTACATTCAGTTATCGCAAATCGCCTTATTTTATTTTTGTGCGATAGGTGGCAAACGAGCAGACGGATCACCTGATGGTAAGCGATTAAAACCATAACCTTATAACCATTTATTATCTGCTAATGCTGATGAACTTTTTTAAACCCGACCTAACGATGGTACGTGCAGCCTACATTGCAGGTTTTGCTGTAGCATATTTTTAATAAGTCCTATAAGGCAGCCTTAAGTGCACTCTAACCGAAAATGCAGGCAGATGATATATGTTACCTATGAAGAGATCGAGGAACTGGCACTCATATTTGTGGTAAGTAGAGACTGCAGCGTCACGACAGCTGATGCTGCAGAAAACCACCCCTGAGCACTTCGGACACCAGACAGCAGCTTCGTTTTCGCAGTCTTCTAATCTAAAGTAGTAAGAGCATAAAAGGTTTTTATAATGCGGATATAAACATATCCACGATATAAGTTATCAGATTTGACTCGTAAATAGCCTGAATATGTTCATATCCACAATTAGTCCATTAAAGATTGGTTGAGTATGGAAACTGATTCCTTACATTTGATTTATTTTTATTACGGGGTCAGTAAACATAGCGAATTTAAATAGTTCAATATGAAAAGACCTGATGGAACCAACACATGGAAACATATTAAGAAAATGTCCCTACAGTATCATAATATTACTATAGCCTAGGTACCTTTTAAAACAGTGAAGACAATGGCTACCGTAGTAGTCAGAGAGTAAGCAGGCAGCATAAGGACTGTCAACCAGAAGAACATTTCCAGTCTTTATTTGGCCGTTGGCTACAGCGAAGCGGCCCTGTAGATACAAAAATAAATGTAATTTGGTATATTTTTAAAACAAAAATAGAACAATGGTGAAAAGTAAATGCATATAGCGCTTTTACAGGCTTGCTTAACGTCGCTTCAGCGAAGCGACTAAATAAAAATTATTTAGGTGCTAATATAGCTCTTTCTCTTTAGTATAAATTATGAATTACAGAATACCTATAATAAAAAAAAATGTAAGACCCGTTCAATAGAGGTTCGACCCATCACAGTGAAGAATTTTCTCTTTAGTTTGCTTGTAGTTTTGAAACAAATAATTCCAGTACTTAAAATGTCTTGTTTATTTTAGAAATATTATGTGAATAATATGATAAAATGAGACCCGTGCCCCTGCAGTGGGGACGATATGGGTTGTTACGACCTGCGAGTAATAAAATAAGCATAAATTCACCAAGTTAGTCAAGATGAAGAGTTTACGTGGATTTTACCTTATTTTCTTCTTCAGCTATTTTGAGTAGTTTAGACAAGGCAGGCATGTTTTGTTTCGCGCCTCCTGTGAGCGTAGTCACTGAAAAAAAAAACGAAATAAAACAAAAGCAAGCAGAAGCACCAAGTTGCGAATGTAATGCAGTACCGATATCATTGGGTGAGAGGTGGGAGTCGCTTCGAGACCTACTTAGTATACATTTTTGAAACGGCGAAATATGGAAGAAATGCACTCCTCTAAATGGACTGATAATGTGGTAAGAGTTGTAGAAAGTCTCTCTGGGTACATGTTGCTTACAGTCATGCTGAATTGTTATTTCGTGGAGGTTTTATGGCGTAGATAATTAATGAAATGTGAGAGATATATATTTACCTAAGATGTTTGGACATGTATAATATCGTCCAACTCATAGTTTTAGTAATTACATCAATCCCTTATGCTCGCGCGCATATACTATGCGCGCAAATGCGCATGCGCAGGTACGCATATACGCATTCCGATTCGGGGATTAAGCGATCTTGTCCTACCATAGTCTTAATATTGTGATAAAAAACATGTGCTGGGGCAAGATTCTTTTGGACTTGACATTTCTTATCGCTACGCTAACACTTCCCAAAATGTTTAGTGTACAAGTTCAGAGTGGTAGCAAACTTTGTACTCGTGCTAGGTAGAAAAAATGACGATTTAAAAAAATAAAAAAATGATTTTGAATTTTACCAGGCTTATCCGGAGGAGATTTGGGTTGAACAGAGTAGTCTAACTTCGCGATATCTTCAGTGAGTTGCGCTCGCGCAGTCTCGTCCGTTCCCAACAGCCTGGCCGCAAGCTCGTACGATACTTTTGCTCTTGTCGGTTCCCCTGCATCTGTTGGGATATAATATAGTTTTACAGAAACAAAATCATTTCATTTCAATTTCATTTCATTTAGTTTCAGAAGTAGATGCCACAGTATTAAGACTATAGTTAGTAGGAAGGATACGATCGCTTAAATTTCCCATCGCATAATAATAATTTATGTAAGTCATTGTAATCAAGGTTTTTTACTTTAAAATATCCAAGTACATAATAATCCAATCGCGCGGCGGTACATGAAAAAGAAAGGTCGGTAAGTAGAAAGTATTCCAACAAAGCTACTCTGAAACAAAGATATCAGACCTCTAGTCTTCCCTAGTCCGAGACCTTTTACATTCTCCTTGCTTCTGAGGGACAATTTAGTTCATTTGTATTTACAAAGAAAAGAATCTCATAACAAATTGTCATCGCAAGATCTCGGTACAAATCTTGTTAGGCTACAGCGTTATTGCTCCTTTCGCGAGGTTCCTTTCTGTGTAGGTGTATGAAATTTTTCTTACATTATTACGACTATATTCAGAATAAAGTACTCATGTAAACTGTATGGTATTTTTTATTCTAACTGCTTACGTAAAAGTAACCTTTTTTATGTGATAGAAGTGGCAAACGAGCAGACGGATTACATGTTGGTAAGCGATTACCGCCGCCCTTAGACACCTGCAACACCAGGAGGAGTCAAAAGTGCGTTGCCGGCCTTTGAAATACTCCCACTCGCTTTTTTGAAGGTTTGAAGGTTAAGGCTTAGGTTTTTAAATCTAGTCTCTTTTTAATTTAATACTGTTAATTTTAATTTTGAATTTTTATGAGTTATGGGAAGAGACCTGTGCCCCTGCAGTGGGGACGTAATGGGTTGTTAACAACAACTGTGAATTTTATTTTTAATACAAAAATTAAATTTATTCTAGCATAATATGCCTCCTACCTTATGCCATAACAGCATTTGCCTCATTCCCCCGCCCAGTGGACTGTAAAAACTCCTAACAAGATTCCAAATAATTCTGCCGCACTGGGTCAAGTGCCCTTCAGGGCTTCTCGCGTTTAGAATTGTGGATATCGTTTTTATGTCGAAGTTTTTATTTTTTGCAAAGTAATTTAGAAATATAGAAAAATAATGCTATAAAGTCTAACTTATAGGTAAACAACGTTTATAAGTATTTAGTAAGGTACTACTTATAAATTCATTGCTTATAGGTCAATCGTTCATGACGACATTTGCAACTATCCATTATTAATATAGTAGTTCATAATAATAACAATAAATATACTTTATTGTAACATAAAAATACATTCAAACAACAAAATGTGCAAAGGCGGCATTATCGCTATCAGCGATTTCTTCCAGGCAACCTTTAGGTAGTTATACAGGGTGTAACAGAAGTGTGTGACAATACTTCAAGGTTGGCTTTTACCCATCAAACTGAACATCTTTTGTTCTACAACTTTGTTGAAATCGCAAAAAAATTTTTGCACTTGTCACACAAACTTGGTTCGCCAGCTGATCGATTTGTATGAAAAGTCCAAAAAAAAATTGCGATTTCAACAAAGTTGTAGAACAAAAGTTGTTCAGTTTGATGGGTAAAAGCCAACCTTGAAGTATTGTCACACACTTCTGTTACACCCTGTATATAGAAAAAGTAGAAAAAGCTAGTACCGGGTTGCAATTCTAAAAAAACAAAAACATGAAATATTAGAACTAGAATTTAAAAAAAACGGGTTTGATTCCCGGGGTAAAATTTTGTAGGACTCACTTTGATTCGTGGTAGTTCGTGGTTCCTATCTTGCCCAATTGGCTTTTGGTACCAGAAAAGCTTACACGTTTCCTATCGCATCGGAGAACCTTGGTAACTTGGCAGTTTCACCGATCGGTACCATCATCACTTACCTTCAGACGAAATTTGAAAATGCCTTATAAATCGTTGATGAAAATGTGCATGGAGTATATAAAATGTTTGTGTGAACATCTTGATATAAGGGAAAAGACCCAAACTTCAGCAATGGGAAGTTTTTGGGTGGTTAACGTAGGTATCTAAAAGCATATAGGTATCAAACCAAAGCAACTTGTTCTCGGTTAGACGTCATAAGAAACTTTTATTGTGTTCGTGTCATTCAGTGATAATTTCGCTTTCGCGGCGTTACAGAAATATGTGCCTTACGGTATATAAATAAGTCCTACATTGTAGCGCTAACATAAACATGTCGTATCACGTTGTCTTGGTGGGTTTCTAACACTGCTAGTTGAACAAGGGCCGGTATATTTCATAGGTTACGTCGTAATCATAAACTCTATCGCCACTCCTTAATTTTACTGACAAAAACGGGCATCGACTAAGTTAGTATCGTTCATCAAACGTAATCGCAAACCTTTTTTATGGGAAAAATATTAAATTGGTCGTGGTCTCCTCTCGCTTTGCGCACACTTTTTACTTTTTTGTTCTCTATTTAGAATAGGAAGATGGAAGCGGGCTTACCAATATTCCCCAACGCAATCGCAATGGGGCACTGGCTATCTTATGCCGGAAGACGCACATACTTAGCGCGTGTCCGCTTATTTCATACTTGTTATATTCAGTTGACTTTTACCTCTGTAGCAATGCCCCATGCGCCAGTAGTACTGAGCACGCATGCGTGCTGGCAGCCGCTCCTTCAGCGCTAGCCGCAAGTCTTCCAGAGCGGCACGCGCGCGTCCGCTGCGCAAGAGCGCCTCGGAGCGCACCCACAGCCCGAGAGCGAGCGAAACACCACCGTCGATCGCTTCATTCGCACCTGGAACGTTAGAGCAGGACTGAAATAACTCGCACAGATTCTAAAATGGTGAACCTGTGTGGATTCGGATAGTCGATGGTTGTCTCTAGTATGATCCAGTTATCCTGAGATATGAGAAACTCGTGAAAAACTTGGATGCTGACTGGCTTTGTCTGTCGCTCCGCCCAATTGGATATATTTTTTATGACTGTTCTCGAGTGAGTACGGATATGTTATTTTCAAATGCGTTCTAGTATAGGTTCCAGTATGTTGTCCCCCAGTCTTTATCTAGTGTAAAAAGTACGTACCTATATCCGGATGTCACTTCCCAATCTGTAAGCTATCTTTATCAAAAAATAACGACGTGACTATCTGTATTTACGTTGCGACGTTAAGGAAGGACAAACAAACATAATTTCTATTCGCTCGCCCTTAAATATTTTATATGTATATTAACCATGCATTTATCCGCGATAAAAAATAGCGTTTGTGCTAAATTGCTAATCCAGTGCTTGATCTATTTACCTACATCCAAATCCGTTCAGAAAATTAGGCGTAAAAGTAGAACAAAAACAAATCAACCCATCCATTATTTCACGTTTATAAGTGAGATTTGAAAACAATCTCAAACTTACACGAGTACAAAGTCGCGTGCACTATTTAATCCTAGTACGGTAGTACGTATAAAAAATATTACAAGAAAGTAATGACTAACTGAAACAGCATTCAGCATTTAATTACCTACTCTTTTAACTGCTTTCATTACTCAAACAGTACCTCCAAGCCTTGTGACAAGGATAAATGTCCATAAAAAGCGCTAACTCGACTTAAACTCAGTTTACTTTATCGCAAGTCCGTTGAAACTAGGATCCTCATTTTTAATAAGCCATGTTGTCGTGTGATTTGCTCTAGTTTCCAAGGGGTAGGGTAGAAGGAGGGAAGGTGGGAGGGGGCGGGGTGTTCCTTCCGCTGCCTCCCTGTCGCATCGGGGCCTTAATTAGAACACGTCCCGGTGTTGCACATTGCCTCTTGTCTATCACGGCATCACGTGCAGGTTCGCGACTCAGTAGCAGCAGAAGAACCTTCAAGAAATCTCTCCACCTCCACATCCTCTATATATTTGCTCTTGTACCCATAATGTGTTTTTCAAACTTTCCGTTCTCAAAAATTATTTTATGAACACGCTATAATTATCAAAAGACAGCTAATCGTCTACTCTACAAGGCTTTGACGGAGCTAGACAAAGAAAAATTTTCCTAATAATTATAGCTCCTTAAATCTCCTTATTGCTTTTAATTATTTTCAGCCATTTAATTATAAACAACGTAACTATTATCAAGATCTTTGTAGGTCTTTTTTCCCTTAGAAAAGCGCCGGTAGAAAGTAAATTAATAAAGTATTCAAGTTAAAAGATGACCCAAGGAAAAATAAATAAAGTGAAGGGACTCTAAGGCTACTTAAGAATAAAATACATTCATAAATGTCAGCTGATTAAATGACTTTGTGTCGTAAGTTCAAATGTTCCTCGCTCTTAATCCGTGTTTATACAGAGTGTTAAAAATAAAAAAAAACTGCGATAGAAATTTTAAGGGGTTACTCAGAATTGAGTATAGAATACAGGAAAAATATTGAGAAAATCCGGTCTAAATTTTTTTTAGTTTCCCATACAAATTCCTAATTCACTAAGTTTTAGAATGGAAAAGTGAAAACAAAATTGTTGATCGCATTTTTTCAATATTTTTCCTGTATTCTGTACTTGATTCCGTGTAACCCCTTATAATTTCAAATGCAGTTTTTCAACAACCTGTATATTTCATTTATATATTTATTCTGCCAGGCGCCTTAAGGTTTCGCTAGACATCCGAAACTGATTCGTAGTCTTGCGATATTTTTTGAAATATACAAGCATTTTCAAATTTTATTGTAAGCGATGTCGGTATCAGAAGGATTTTTTCGAAACGAGATTTATCATACGGAACGAATCGGTGCACATGACTTATTTTAGTGTATAATACTGAAAAATAAACAATTATTTGTACTGGCTATTAATCCAAAAAGTAACACTGTACCGACACAGATATGACCTTAATCTACTTATAGTACGAACTACAAACTCTAAGAAATGATACAGTTACAAAGTATTGTTTCTTGAATCTGTTCCTTATTTTTTTTTATTGTTCACTTTTGTGAGGTTAATTAAATAGACATAAAAATATATATAAGGTGCTACTTTATTAGTGCCCGATATTTTAGTCAGTGCTTCTACTCCTGATTCTGATCAACTTTCCCCAAGGAACCCATAGTCAAATCGTAAAAAAGTTTTTGGACTTTTCATACAAATCGATCAGCCGAGCGGCCAAATTAGTATGAAGAGTCCAAAATTTTTTTTACGATTTGACTATGGGTTCCTTGGGGAAAGTTAATCAGAATCAGGAGTAGAAGCACTGACTAAAATATCGGGCACTAATAAAGTAGCACCTTATATACTCAAAAAGATGTACCTATCATGTTATTATCGTGCAATTTCATAAAAGCTACTTATATACCTATGTCTTTATAAAGTGCACCTATGAAAGTGGATGAAATGAGACCCAATTTAATTCCCTAAAGAAATATATAAAAAATAGGCATTTGTTTTTAATATCACTATTGACCTTAGGCCTTTATAACATTTTTTGCTTAGCGATAAAATTAGGTCTAATTTCACCTACTTTCATATATGCACTATATAAAGACTCACAGAGTACAACAAGTTACCCAATGACTTAAAATCGCTCAGAATAGCGTGGTTCAAAAAAAAATATTTAAATGGCTGTCTCATAATAATTTATATTCAGTTAAAGAATTTTTCAGCAATCGTTAATTTCAATATTTTTATAATTAATTCGTTTTAAAGTACCTACACTACATGGAATGTATGAAAAAGAAACATCGGTGAATTTTAATAAAAAAAATAATAATAATAATAATTTTAATAATTTTTAATTTTATATAACTAAAAATAAATGTGTATTTTTAATCATTAAAATGATCAAGTTCTCCAAAGAAATGTTTTTCTAAACGATAACTTTAGTTTTTCCTTTGCATTTTAGTATGGAACGAACACCTAGATGATTTTTTAATAAAATATGTTTTTTCTCAAAAACGAATCATAGGATTGTATTGCTCTTCGGAGATTAGTACTGCGGTCTATGACGTCATCGGGGGGGGGGGGGGGTGCAGGGAGGGTCAAATATTTTTGTGCTGCCGTCAGATACATCTTTGCCGTCAGAAAAATTTTTGAAGTTTCTTTGGAGAACTTGATCATCTAACTGATAAATAAAACATATATTTTTTTCGTTCAAAACAGATCGCTTTAATTTTTTCACCATACATTTTAGTATGGAACAAATACCTAACTAGAGATATTTTACAAAAAAATAATCTCAAAATCTAATCATATGATTGTATTGCCCTTTGAGAATTTTTATGTGTCCATCAAAATACGTAACATACATTTTTTATTAGAATTCACCGTTTTTTTATAAGTACATTCCATGCGGTGTACTTTAACATTGTGCCTATTTTTTATTTATTTTTTACATTATTTTTATAAAATTAAATAAAATTACATTCGAACGCTAATTTTGTTTGGATGAGCATTTTTGGATTTAATTCCTACACTGTACCAACGTCCAACTTGTACATAACCATGCTTTATGCAAATAAACAATGATTTATAATTATGATCATTCTATCGTACGCACCTGTCATCGGCGCTCTGAGCACTGCTTGGCTGGCTAATGCCAACGCCTTGACCAGGTCTCCTTGTTGCACCGCCGCCTGCGCAGCCAAGCGGCGCTCGTTGGAGACGCGCGCATCCTTCTCACGGTAAAGCGGCTGAATACGCGAAAATACCTCTTGGAGCGCGTCCGTTATCTGGAATCATTAACATTTCTTATTAGGGATTGGCCTTTATAAGTCGGTTAAACTAGCTTTGGAGTTAAAAAACTATTTATATGATTCGAAATATAATATAATTGATAGGTATCTTCAGATAAAGAGATGAAGAGTAATGATAGGTTCCGTAGCCAACAAGAAACCCTTATAGTTTCGCCATGTCCGCAGCTTAGTCTGTCTGTCTGTCCGCAGCTTAGCTCAGTATTAGTACTAGAGAGCTGTAATTTGGCCGTTTTCGAAATGTTAAGCTTTAAAGTGCAAATTTTACCAATTGAGAGTAAAAAAAAAGAAAAAAAGTCCCCTCCACTCTGCCAACCTAAACGGTTGTTTCTAGAAATGTTAAAAAAATTACGGTAGTAGTATTTATAACGAAGTAAAAATCACTCAAGCGGTCAAGTGCGTGTTGGGCCACGTGCAGTGTAGGGTTCCGTAGTACTTCTCGTTAACTTGTAAAGCCTAATTAGCTGTGATAGTTTTCCTTTTAACTTCGTTATAAATACTACTACCGTAATTTTTTCACATTTCTTGAAAACTACTGCGGTCTATGACGTCATCGGGGGGGGGGGGGTGCAGGGAGGGTCAAATATTTTTATGCTGCCGTCAGATACATCTTTGCAATGATTTAACTATCTTTTTATAACTTCCAAACTTTAGGAGTAAGTTTTCAAAAATCTTTTTCGTTACAAAATTTTCTGGAATTACCACTGGCTCTCTTTCTCTCTTACTCCACTCTCTCGTGTGGCTCAATTTAACTTTGCTGTCCACAAGGTATAAAGACGGCGTTCACGTCAAAATATTTTTTTCCGTTATTTTTCAATAATAATTTAAATGAGCATTAAAGAAATTCGGTACATTTTAATTTATTTATTTTTGCTACTCAAGCTTCAGAAAACAATATGTTGTGTACGAGCCTAGTACGGAGACTTACGGAGTAGTAACCGTAGTATAAATTTGGTTCAAGCCTTTCCAATCTGGGAATTTGACGTTGAAGATTAGAAATCAAAGGGGATCTTGAATTGTCATATAAAATACGAAGAACATTTTTCCCGTTTCAACATTATTAGATAAAACTGAACCCTATCAGGGTTCGACTGATTCGGTGGCTAAGTGGTTAGCGATCCTGACCTCTGATCCGAGAGTCGTGGGTTCGCTCCCCACACAGGGCAAACTTTTCCGTGATGAGCAGAATTCTTTGCTCTGAGTCTAGGTGTATTATATCTATATATGTGTGTATTTAAAAAGTATATGTGTATGTATATCAGTCTCTGGTGCCCAAGATACAGGGAATCCTAGTTTGGAGCCAGACGACCGTGTGTGATTTGTCTCAGAGATTATATTATATTATTATTATTATAAATACCCCATTAAAATTCCCGTATGTACCCACATAAATATTATATACATACAAAACTAAAAGCTTTGTTCGGGGCAGACAGGGACCACCCAGATAGTGAGTAAATGTACTTAAGTAATATTAATTATCTTTATACGAAAATAGATAAGAGTGCGATCTGAAGTATGAAACTTTAATGATGTTGTCTTAGTGCTACAGATTCTATGAAAATATTGAGTAAATCGGCTTAGTGCGATAGTAGGCATCCCGCTACGAAATAATTTCATCTGCTAACATGTGGTCCGACAAAGGTGAAAAAAGTAATGATATGTTATTTATTTCATTCTTGTGATCTGCAATTTAGTTGAAATAGCAAAAAAAAACTTTTACACAAATGTTTTTTTTTTGCTCCGATGATGGCTAACCAATTTGTATAAAAAGTAATTTTTTTTTGTAATTTCACATCAGTAGTAGAACACAAATTATTAAGTTTCTTGAATTGAGAATACCGTTGACAAGTAACACAGTATTAAAAAAACTCTGTTTAAAAGGGAATATAGGTTATTGCATTACCACTTAAATAAAGTACAGGAAAAAACTTTTCAAAAAATATATTCATATCAAAACAAATACACTCTGAGTAACAACGAAATCACGTGTTGTAATCCAAGTTAGGATCAACAGTTGTTGTGGAATTATAGTTCATATTATTTTTGTCTATTGTCGAAAAATTGAAACTATAAGTTGGTACGTCTACAGATACTGTAATTCTCTTACTGCTAGCTTTCCTTCTTCTAGCCTTATCCTCCTTTTCTCTAAGTATTTCATAATAATGCAACAATAACTTTGTCTCTTTGGTTTGGTTGATTTGTTTGAATTCCTCGAGAAGTGTATCACTAGACATCATCGCTGTTAATAGCTCGTAAAAAACTTCGAAAAGGCGCTGCTTTCGTTGACCGTGCCACCAAAGACGAAAGTTGGGCAGAGTCGACACTTTGTCCACCATTGTCCTGTTATTCAATGCAGCGCATAAGTTGCAAACACCCCTGACTGTGTTAAACTTGTACGTATAGTGATTTTTCCATCTAAAAAAGTCGTGTAGAGAGGATTTGTTTTTTAAAATATTATTGATGGTTTTAGCTAAAACTTTCGGACTCATCTTTGTAGCGTCCAAGTAGCTATTTGGTGGCAAAAATCTGGAAAGAAATTGAAAGTTTTAGCTTAGTAAGTGTTCTTTAGTTTAAACATTTAGTTCGCTGTGTTGCTGTTTTCTCACTTATGTGATTTTCATGCAAGAAATATATCTATAAGTAATCTTTAGGTCCTAAGAGGATTAAAATTAAGACTTAGGGCCGCCCGTCTTTTACGCACTTTGAAGAATTAACTTTGTCCTCCTCTAAAAGCGTAATTAAGATTATTATTTGAACCAGTCTGATTAATATTTACCGTAGTTCTAAACTCATTACTATTAATTAGCTGCAATAGTCTTTCAAACATACTTCACAACCTTTTCAAATAATTTTCCAACTCATAATAATTTATATTTATTCTAAAACAAGTAGTAAGATACTGTTACTTAGTCTGTTTTATGTACTTACTAAATAAAATAAATTAACAAAAGCTTAAGCACCTGGAGTAATTCGCGCCGCCGTATACCACCGGTATAGTAAAGTGATCCAATGCCGTCATAATTTTCTCAGTTACATAATCTTCAGCAATAGAATTTTCAAAAGCCAAATAAAAATAATAATCGTCAATCACATTTAGATCTCCTAACGAATTATTAGAGCATCTACCGTACCTATCAATATGAAGACCATATTTGTGAAGATGCGCATCAAGTGATGATATATAAAGCTCCCTTCTATTCTGTGTTTTACAGTGCGATACGACCCACGCTATGGCTTTAGATTTGAGTTTAATTTTTTTCAGTACGTCGCTACTAGTAGGTTTCATGTCCTTAAGCCATGAAATGTTCACAGCCGGGCCGATTGTCTGGTTATTTTCATCGTGTACTGTGAAGTACGTCCACGGGATATCGGAGTCGAGTCTGTAAGTCCACGTCCAATTGAAGAAGTTATCAAATTCCGCAAAAGCTATAGGATAGTTCAAAGCAGACTCCAAACTTGCGAAAATGTATTTCTGCTTTAAATTTCTGCGTTGAAAGAACATCGGATTCAAAGATTTTTTTATATCATCAAAAGCATTAAAGGCAATCGCATCTAATTTATAGATTTCCTTTCTCGTGACGTTTCTCACAATAACGCAGTTTTTATACTTGCACTGATGCTCTACAAGGGATCTTCGACCGTTTTGTATGCCAAAATAAGGATCGTTTTCTACTATAGGGGGCCACAGTAAAATTTTTATGACGAGTTTTTGATGAATCCATGGATTGATCGTGGTGTTTTTAGAGGAATCATGTGAAGATTTTACTGGGTTTATTGATGAAATGACTACAGTTGTTTTACTTTCGTAACGAGAATATGGTATGTTCCAAAGGCCGGAAATCAGAAAAATGAATACATAAAAACATAATCCAGTTATGTATAAAACCCTGAAACGAAAATTCATTACTCAGTACAATAACTATTATAAATATTATGAATATGAACAGGTTACTGTATTTATAAATATATGTAAGAAGTCACGGGTCTTTAGGAAACGAGTATCCAAAAAAAATAATACAAAGGCAGATTATCAAAACAAATCGTTCAATAAGTATTTCAGTTCAGTAAGCTTTCAACAGCTTTCAATTCTTTTTACAGATATAAAAATATCTTTCAGACCATAATAAATAAACTTTCTTTAGTCTGAGTTTCAGACCATTTTTAGTTTGTTATAGTAATCTCGGATAAGTTCCATAACATATCCGTGAGAGTAATTGTTACACTGACAATGAGTGCAGAAAAGCCTACTAAAATATTTTAGGCAAAGAACTTATTTGCTTAAAACTACATATAAATTCCTTGATTTTAAGTGTAAAATGGACAGACTCATGTCAGGAAAATCGTGTCATGGTTCTGGAACGGGATCCTTAAATTTCCTAAAAAGTGTTTTCCCCTTTCTTTTCCATTATTAAACGGTTCGTCGCTTCTCACTGTTTCAAACGTAAAGTCTTGTCCTTTTATTTATCATGATCTCTTTTAACCTTACACTTACTTTATGTCATTGACAAAATCTTGTAAAACGCCACGTTTTTTATACAGTACATACAAAAACCCAAAAAGTTTTATTTTATCATTCCGCGGATATCAAATACATAGATCTGCAATGCCTTGAAAATGTGAAAAAAAAAACGGCTAAGTCAACGCAATAAAAAGATAAGCTGCATATTTTGACACTCCCGAAACGTTGAGTGTACAAATCCCGCGTGGTAGGGACTTTGTACTAGGTAGAAATAAAATATTGACGATTTAAAAGCATTTGTAAAGCATCTACTTAAATAAAAAAAAACATTTTGAGTTTGAGTTTGAAAATCAAAACATACAGGTTGCTTCCCCGTTAACCTAGAATCGTAAAATATTGTAGATATGTTGCAATATTGTTTTGCGATTATAAACTTATTTGCAGTTGGTAAACTGACCTCGACCTATGTCAATATATGGAGACTACAGTTTTCCAACGGCAAAGAAAAGTTCAAGTTTGTACGGAACCCTCGTTGCGCTAGTCTGACTGGCACTTAGCCTGTTTTTTTTATAAATAGTGGTAGGTCTCAGATGAAAAAAAAGTCTTATTTCATGTTAGATACTATTTAAAAGCTTGTTGAGTAACAACATATCAGTATCATATCTATCCGTTCCACGTTCCGTAACCAATGATCCCAAATAAAAATTAATAAATAAATATAATTATCTCTCTGCGGTCACCACTTCTGGTTCTTTTACTCTTATCTGCGCGAGTTTTAAAAGCATTTTTTCCGTTCTAACACTAAGCTAATGAAAGAAACAACTGAGCTGTTTTCTCGCGTTTGGCGCGACAAACAGCTTTGCCTACGCCGTGCTGTTAGCAGTTGCACGAGCTTTTTAGTGGTCCATATGTCGAGTAGACCGTCCACAAATACATCTGACCGCAGTAGCCATTAACCAGGATTAAGGATTTGTCAAGTGCAAATAAAATTGATAGCGACAACGACAGCTTAATCAGCTCAGAGTATTAAAAAACATTCTTATTGATGCTGAAAATATTTAATATTTTTTAAAGTTAACCGTATCACAAACGATTGAAAAATAAATCATACAACTGTACCAAAAGTCATTGACTTAATAAGATCATTAACGAAAAGAAAGCGTTGAAAATAATATTACCTAAAAATGTATGGAACCAGTGACTTCATGAATGTAAAATCTTCACTTTAACTGGTCCAGGACTGAGTCCATTCAGTAAGATAGTCGGATAATAACTGATAAATAATGAAACTATAACTTCCGTAATTTCGTCTTGTACCCCACCATGAACGAAACTCTGTATGTGTTGAGACATTTTCCATCAACTCTTTGTTGTTCAATGCAGCGCATAAGTTGCAGACACCTCCACCTAGATTTTCTTTATAAGTATAGTGATTTTTCCACCTAAAGAAATCGTATATAGCAGTTTTGTTTTCCAATGTGTTTATTATGGTTGTTGCTAAAGACTTCGGGCTTAGCGTTGTTGCATCTATGTAACTGTTGGGTGGCAGAAACCTGAAAACAGTTTATTGTTTTATAGTAGTCTTCTCCTGAATATAAACTCTATACAGAGTGTTAAAAAAGTGCATTTGAAATTTTAAGGAGTTACTCAGAATCAAGTATAGAATACGGGAAAAATATTGAAAAAATCCGCTCTTCAATTTTTTTTCAGATCCCCAAACTAAATCTGAATAATAGTAATTCAAGAATTAGTACGGAAAACTGAAAAAGAAAGTTGTGGATCGGATTTTTTCTTCGGATCGGATGTATTCTGTACTTGATTCTGAGTAATCTCTTAAAATCTCAAACGCACTTTTTTAACACCCTGTATAACGGATTGCGTAAAACAGTTTATACAGGAACATTTGAATGTAATGTTTGGCCGTTCTAGCGTACAGACATGCACATCTATGCGAAATTAAAATTAAATATAAATACTTTTATTACAATTTTGTGACCTAGTTTGTGTTTACCGAGTGCTGCATATTTGTGTGTAGTGAATAGTTTAAATACGATATTATGTATTTGAATAAAATATAATCATTTCATCGTCCAAAATGGATAATCTCTCCACGCCACAGACAGTGGCCCAAGGATCTGAACAAGTTTTGGAAATAATGTCGACGCCTGAAATCCAATCTTGGATGTCCACTATTGAGAAGTATCTAAACGAGGTGTGCTTAATAGTAGCAGAAGGGAAGATGAACTCTGAACAAAAACTACGGATTAACAATTTGTGCCGAAAAGTTGCCCACGGAACTTCGCAAATTGCAGTACAATATCAGTCCCTCAAACAAAAAACCATACAAGCCCACGTTATGATACAAGACCTAAAAGAAAAAAGAGACTTATCAGAATGCCTTGCTGAATTTCAGCAGACCATTAAGGAGACTTGTACTAAACCAGCCACGGGAAATGTCTCCTTTGCTGACATGGTCAAAAAGGGTTCGAACAATTTCATTCGCCCTAACAATTTAAGTTCAGTGGCCATCTATCCACAAGATAAATTGAAGACTAGTGACGAGACAAAAAATCTAGTGCAAAAGATCATCAGCCCAGAACAAATGCAGCTCCAGGTACGAGGATTAAGGAAAACCAAAAACGGTGGGGTCATCATTAGCACTGAAACTAAGGCTGATATTGAAAAACTGAAACTGTCGGTACAACTCAATACCTCTGGCCTCACTGTTGATGAACCTTATAAGCGCAGACCTCGAATAATAGTCATAGGAGTGCCTGCATCTCTGGCAGAAGATGAAGCCCTAAAATGCATTTATGAGCAGAATCTAGCCCACAAGCTTCCAACTATGAACCGTGAAGCGTTTTTGACTAGTATAAAACTTAGCCACAAATCGGGAAAAAGGGATGCTGCGACCTGTAACTACATTATCGAAGTCCCGGCCCTTATTCGTAAGGCACTAATTAATCAAGAAAGAGTTTTTGTAAACTGGACCTCCTGCCCAGTAAGAGATTTCACCTTGGTGACTAGGTGTTACAAATGTCATCAGTATGGCCATGCGGCTAAGTCGTGCAGAGAAACGACATCGACGTGTGGACATTGTGGCGAACTAGGTCATTCGATTGCTGAATGCTCAAAGAAAACAGAGTCACCAAAATGTGCAACATGCCTTCGATTTAAAAAACCAAGTGAGCACAAAACAGGTGACGTTGAGTGTCCAGCTAAGAAAAATGCTGAATATAGGTACATCAACTCAGTAGACTATGGAGGTGCCTAATAGACAATGAGAGTGTTCATTAAAATATGTTTATGCAGTAACGCAATAATGTTTTTTGTGCCTATCGTTAAAATACTATTTAGTAATTTAATACAAATTATATTAGATAACTACTAACCCTAATTAAGCTAATCTAAGCAAAATTTCTCCAGGTTACTGTTATTATATTAACCACAATTTTCGCAATTTTGATGTTGACCTAGTTAACACAGTGAATTGTTATTACGTAATATATTTTTAGACTATTCACAACTAATAATAGTTATTTAGATATTTTTGTGTTATGCCGTAAGTATAACATGTTAGAATTTTGTTGCCTGAGATACAGGTTTATCCTAGTTCAGGCACCCATTAATTTGACCTTTGTTTAATGTTTAGAAACCCATGTAAATTATCTACCTTTTACAAATAAATAAAATATTATTATTATTATTATTATTTAATCCTAAACTAATTAGATTAATTAATTAGTCTAATAACGTTTTAAAAGAAACACAATTATACAAAAATAAAGAAACCATAATAAACGATAGGATTATTAGGGCAAGAAACAAGCTATTAGACAGGGATAAAAATAGATCCATTAATTAAATTCACTTTAACTAATAGAAAAACAGAACAAATAACATTTGGAGTTTAGTAAAAAAAAAAAACTCCAATCAGTTTTTAAAGCTTGAAGATAATACAATTATATACTTTATTTGTACACGCCTTTACCCGTTTATATCCCATTCTCTCATACTTACTGGTTTGTTGGCAGAAAACTCTTACAGAGTTAAGCATACCATTTGTAATTACGTTTACAATCCTTGTATTTATCATGTATCAGTGTACAATAAACAATAAAATAATAAATAAATAAATAAAATAAGAATCCTTTAAAAAGCCTTTAACAATAACAAAAAACTTTGAAATCAACGATGTCAAAGGAAATTCCGAAAAAAAAAAACTTTAATGAGGAACTTCTTCCAAGAAGTGAAAGAGAATGTTGTTATTATGACGTTATGCAGAGTAGTTGTTAGAGCAGGAGATTGTGATCAACCAATCACACATAAAAAACTAAGGCTATTTGATTTGTAAGAGAGAGATAGAGCGAGCACTCTGCTAACATGTCGATCATAAGAGGCTCTTTGCTTTGTGAAACCTTTTCGAAACTAAATCTCGATTTCATTGTTCTAGTTTTCAGTTATTACTCGTATACGAGTATATTGTATAGTATAACTTTTTTTTTATACGCATTAACTTTACCTAGAGTAATCCGCCCCGCCGTAAACCACAGGTATTGCCCAGTGATTCAGAGCATTCATTACTTTCTCAGTTACATAATCTATATCCATTGAATTTTCAAAAGCCAGATAAAAATAATAATCATCGATTACGTTGATATTTTTCATTATGTTTCGGGTTAAAAAACATCGTCCATATATATCAACTTCTAAATTGTATGGCATAAGTTCCTTGTCAAGTGACCCTACGTAATAATCTCTTTTATTTTTCGCTCTACAATTTGACACAATCCATGCTACGGCTTTAGTTTTGAGGTCAATTTTTTTCCTCATTCTTTTACTTGCTGGTTTCATTTTCTTAAGCCATTTCATGTTCACCGACGGACCAATGATTTTGTTGTTTTTATCATGAATTGTAAAGTAGGTATACGGGATGTCGGAATCGAGTCTGTAAGTCCATGTCCAATTAAAGAAATCATCAAATTTTAAGCTATCCAGAGAATAGTAACCAGGTGGCTCTAGGCTTGCGAATATGTATTTCTGTTTTTCATTTCTTTGATTAAAAAATCGGGAGCAGTGATTTTCTTAAATGATGCTGCACATTGAAGACAATCGCATCGAAATTGGTAAAGTTCGCGTTGGTAAAGCTCCTTGAAAAAATACAGTTTTTGTATCTGCAGCGATTCTGAATTAGGGATGAACGGCCATTTTTTATGCTTTTAATTGGCTCTAAATAGGCATCAGGAGGCCAAAGAAGAACATGTTTCATATATTGTTGTTGTTCCACTTTTGCTGAACTATTCGATGGAAAAAGCATTCTATTTTTAGCTGCTTCATGATGAGACACCAGTGAAAACCAATTCAAGTTATAAATGAAAATTATGCATAGTACTAATATAGAAACACTTTTGTAAAAAATCCGCAAACGAATGATATTTCCTCCGTAAAATTTGATACGCTGCATCACATTTATGAAAACTAAATATATAAATATAGGCTAATATATAAATCAAATAGCCTTGTAGGGCACAATTCTATATATTAAACAAACATTTTAGTAACAAAAGTATTAATGTTGTAAATTATTTCAATTCAATTAAAAATCAAACAACTCAGTTTAAGGGTCGGCACTACTCTTGATAGACACGGTGCGACTTATTTCAAAAGTAAAAAAGACCAGTGCCGACAACCTAAACGATGGGTGCTACATTTAAACCTGAACAACTTTTTCCAAAAAACCCATGATGAATTTCAAACAAATTATTATTGGACTCTCCCTCCATATTTTTGCAGATTGGCTGATCAATTTGTATAAAAATTGTATTCATTCATTATAGCTTCCATATGAAAAATTGTTCAGTTTCACGATAACACCCTGTTAAAGTTCCCAAGAGTAGTATTTATACACGTTGGTACGTACAATACTTATCGCCAGTCAAGGAGAGTCAAGGTCAGTCCTTAAAAAGAGCTTCGTCATCTGTTGTCAACGTGGGAATACAGAAGTCATTATACACCGAATCTTTTTTTGTGTTATTATGAAAGCTTAAGGCGAAGTAGCACACAGCTACTGCGCATTTATTTGCGCAGTACTAAACGCAAGTCCCTACCCACACACGCTAAGCGAATTATTTACGTTTTACGTTATTTTGTAGGTATTTTTTTCTGAATGAAAATGTTCAAACTAATGGCGTAATTTCTTTCATATCGTCGAAACCAATATTGTTATATAATTTTAATTCTTTTTCTTTTGATATACTGGGAACTGCTTTAATTTGGGAGTAACGGTAGACCCATCTTTGGATTTTTAACTATCGAGAAGAAATTGTTGAATCTTGTTTCGGATGGCGTACGATTGTAGGAAGTATAGTCAAAAAATTATTTTTTTCAGATTTAAAAATTCTATTGTTTCACGTCATTACTGTTAAAAAAACGTCATTTTGGTATAAGAACGCCTTAAGTTAACCCCTGCATTATATTAGTTGCGTATATCGTCTTAAACACTTGAAATATATACAAGATCATAGTTGACATAAGAATATATATTTTAAAACCAGAGATTTTTGACATTTACTATTCATAAAGTTAAAGAGATTTATATCATTCGTCCACCCCTACATCTCCTCAATCAGTCTGCGGGGTGGTCTCACAACACGGGAGCTGCGGCGAAGAGGTGCCGTAGGTGCCATCACTGGGCTGCTCGCTTCTGGCATTGGTACAGGTGGCGAAAAAGCAGATGATGAAACTGGTGACAGTGGTGCAGGTTCTGGAGTCAAGAAGACTGGACTCTGCATAGCTTCTGATGGTACTGGGCTGCTGGACGATGCAGATGTTTCAGGAGGGAGGCGAACGCGTAAATGATCAGCGTGACGACGTCTCTCCTCTCCATTAGGGGTTGTCACAACATAAGAATATCTGTGTTTCCGTGATGTGACAGTTGCAGGTTGCCACGATTTCTCCTGGCGCGTCCGGATAAAAACATGGTCTCCAGGTTCATATGATGGTGAGGAAGCCATAATATTTGCCTTAACCTGTTCATATTGTAGAATTTTCCTTTTGTTGGGCCGAATATTGGACAAGATACAATTTAGCTGACGGCCAAACATAATTTGGGCGGGTGATTTGCCAGTGGTGTTGTGTGGCGTGTTCCTGTATGTGAAAAGGAACTCTCTTAAACGTTGGTGAATATTGTCACCTCCACTCGAAGACATTCTTGACTTGAAGGTCCGCACAAGTCGTTCCGCCAGACCATTAGTTCTCGGGTGATAAGGTGAAGATCTGACGTGTAAAATGCTTTGCTTATTGCAATATTCCTTGAATTCATAGGACGTAAACTGTGGCCCATTGTCGGACACGATCATTCGTGGTAAGCCAAACGTGCAGAATATGTCATCCAGGACTGTACACAGACTTCTTGTTGTAATCTGTTTCATTGGTTTTATTTCAATCCACTTAGAAAGTGCATCAGAGAGCACTAGCCAGTATCTGCCTTCGAATGGTCCAGCAAAGTCAATATGGACACGCTCCCATACCTCCTCCGGGATTGACCATGAGAAAATTGGAAGTTCTGGGTTGTTAGGTCGATTTTGTTGACATCTACTGCATCTATTAACAAAGGTGTCAATATCTTCCTCGAGGGATGGCCACCACACATAAAAACGAGCTAGAGCCCTCATTGCGGATATGCCCGGATGTCCATGATGAAGGTAAGTTAGAACAGCTCGTCTCAAAGTCTGCGGAAATGCCGTGCAGGTGTGTAATAAAACGTTCATAATAATTTACTAACCCGAGGATAGATCTCAATTCCTTCGAATTAGTAGGTTGTATTGCTTTGGTTATGGCTTCGATTTTTTTATTCGTAGGACGAATGCCGTTGCAATCTAAAGTATGACCAAGATATTCAATTTCTTTTTGTAAGAAAGCACATTTTTTTAAGTTAACCTTTAAGCCTGCTTGTTTTAGGCGATATAAAACAGATGATAGCGTTTTTAAATGGTCCGGTAAGTCTCTCCCTGCTATAGCAATATCATCGAAATATACGGCCACGTTAGGAAGATCGCCGAGGAGTTGGTCTAGATAGTGTTGAAATATCGATGGTGCTGTTGCAATTCCAAATGGCATTCTGTTGTAACGGAAGTAACCCTTATGAGTTGACAAGGTTAAATACTTCTTAGATTCTGGGGCGATTTCAAATTGTAAGTAAGCGTCTTTAAGGTCTATTTTGGAATAGATTTTACCGTTTGCTAATGTTTGTCGTAACTGGTCGAAAATTGGCACTGGGTGTAAATGTTTAATCAGGACTGGATTTATTGTACAACTGTAGTCACCACAGATTCGGACAGCTCCGGTCGGTTTGATTATGTTTACTGTAGGTGTAGCCCATTCTACGGGTGTGATGTTCGGGTCAATCTTTTCCACAATACCTTCAGCTTGTAGTCGATCTAGTTCCTGTTCAATATTTTTCTTCATGCTGAATTTTATCGGTCGTGCTGGTAAATGTACAGGTTCTGCTCCAGGCTTAATGTGTATGTTTACTTGGTAATTTTTAACTTTGCCCAATTTGTCGTCGAAAAGTTCAAGATATTGGTCTAAGACTTGTTTGAGTGTTGTCGGGAAATTATTACATTTGAGGGAATAAACGGGCTTTGGAAAGTCCATCCCAAACATTTCGCTCCAATGTAAGCCGAAGAGCATTGGGTTGGGGTCTTTCATAACCACCACAGGCAAGATTTTCTGTTTCCCTTCGACTTCCACTGTCACATCCGTGAGCCCCTTTGATTTTAATTTGTAGTTACAGTATGCTTTAAGTTTTGGTGCTTGCATCAATGGCGGTGAGCCAATCTTTTTCCACAATTTGGTGTCGATGATCGAATAAGTAGAACCTGGTTCCCAATCCATAGTACATTTCTCACCGTTAACCTTAACGTCAATTCGTTTACAGAATTTGTTGTGTTGAGATTGTACATTACATACAAGTTGATCGTCGTCGTCTTCGTCACTGTTTTGTCTGGAGCTTTGTGAAGAGGAAGAGCTGTGGTGCATAATTCTTTGTAGTTTGTTTTTGGCAGGTACGATATATGCTCTACCAGCTTTAATGCAGCAGCTTTCAAAGTGTCCTTCATTGTTACATTCCATGCAGACGTGATTCTTGGCAGGGCAGTTAGAAAATGAATGTTTATCTGGTTTTCCACACCGTAGACACTGATTAGCATAAATTTTACGAGGAGTACTGGTACTGTGTGGATGTTTGTCCCTCATTGTACGTGGTTCGGTTGCATTTTTTTTTATTTTGTTGACGCTTGAACCCGGTGTGTCATGTTCGGCCTGTTCTCTTGATTGAGCGACAGCAAAAATCTTTGCGAATGTTTTGATTTTAATCTGAGTATTAACTTCTACCAGAGACAAGGATATCCTTATCTTCTGTTTACATGCAGAGACTATCAAGGAGATTGTATTCTACCTACTAGAATACGTACCGACATCAATTTTTTCGCAACCCATATTGCCCCCACTACTGGGGCACGGGTCTCTTCCCCATACCTCGGGAAGTTTAGTTCATACTTACAAACGGGGGCCAAGTCCGGATGGGTGGAGGTTGGGGGGCTAGAGGCCAACCCGTGTCAGAAGTTTAACGATAGCATCCGGCACCAACGGCTTAACGTGCCTTGCAAAGCATGGAAACGGTCGAGATAAATGCCACTAACAGTCAAACCCATTTAGGTTATGACCGTGTCTGTAGTCAGTTAACCTGCGTGATCGACGCGACCACGCAATCCGCACTGAGCCATAACTGTTTCACACCTATTTTTCCACAAACGACAAATTCATTGGAAGTAGTAGAGTGTCATAGGCATATCTACTGCCCCTAATCTGTAGAAATAGGTGGAGTCTATTCAGCACTCCAACCGTTCCCGAGTGCCACCTCTCTGGTCAGTGGAATGTCGCCGCATCAAACCCCTTGAGTGACTGCAAACACTTGACCTCTTTGCGGGACGCTTCTCTTTCAGTCGCCCACTCGCACACCGTGACTGTTTCTTTAGATGTCGGGATGTCAATTTCAATTAGTTTCTCGTTATGTTTTAAAGTCAGCATAGGTTGTTCGCTAAGATTGGATGGTAAGACATAGATGGCAACTCGCTATGATTCGGCGATAATAATGTACGATCATATAGTTTCTGTGTTAACTTTTTTAAGATTTTTTAAAAAGTTCACTGCGAGCTGCTTGCAGCTCGCGCACCGAGCACCTTCTAGTTGTTATATAATATTTAAATAGGCAGAAAATAATGTAACACATACTTAACCACTGATAACACGAGTGCCATAAATACTTTTTTAAAAGCCCGTAAATCACGGAAAACATCTAAAAAGCTCGTCATCATCAGCCGAAAGACGTCCACTGCTGAACAAAGGCCTCCCCCAAGGATTTCCAAACAGACCGGTCCTGCGCTGCCCGCATCCAGCGGCTTCCCGCAACTTTCATCAGGCCATCGGCCCACCGATTGGGAGGCCTGCCTACACTGCGTTTTCCGGTGCGCGGTCGGTAAAAAAAGCTCAGACTGAAGAGTCTTTATATCTAAAAAGTGTAAGTATCTCATTGGTTTTTACAGTAACCTGTATATTTACATCTCTATTTATATTCTATAGTTGGGTGATTTTAATGTCAGTAAAATATTATTTGAAACCTATTTACAGTTATTTTTTGTAAAGCTTTGTTTCTGCTGATTCTCCAATTATTTTTATTAAAAAAACATTAGAAAGCTAACATGCTAAAATGTGAGAAATGAATTTTCGTTGCAGAGTTTTATATATAAGCAGTTTATGTTTTTTTATATCTGTGAGTTTATTTACTGACATTTTAAAAATACCATCACTTACTGATGATGCAGATAATCCCATTCAAATAACCTATACAACCTATCAAGAACTAGCCGCTACAAAGACAACGAAAAGCGTCTTCAGGAAACCTTCGATTTGTTCTACTGATATTGCTGGAACGGTTTTTAAACAAGGACACATAAAGAAGGTGCTCCTTTGGCCACCTGGCAACGATTCGGACCCAGTTAACAGCATCAGAAATGGACGCATATCGCTTTTGAAATATCAATGCAGATACAAAAACTGCATTTTTACAAGGGACTTTACCTACATGAATATTAATAAATTTGATGCAATAGCCTTCAACGTGTATGATGATATAAAAAAATCACTGCATCCAATATTCTTTCAACGAAGAAATTTGAAGCAGAAATATATTTTTGCAAGTCTAGAGTCATCTTCGAACTATCCTGTACCTTATACGGAATTCGATAATTTCTTTAATTGGACGTGGACTTACAAACTTGACTCTGATATCCCGTGGACGTATTTCACAGTGCACGATATAAATGACAACATGATAGGCCCGGCGGCGAACATAACATGGCTCAAGAATATGAAACCTGTTAACAGAACCGTCATGAAAAGACTTGATCTTAAAACTAAAAACATAGCATGGGTTGTATCAAATTGTTATGCACGAAATAAAAGAGAGGTTTACGCATCGTCTCTTCATAAAGAACTTAGCAAATATGGTTTAAAAATTGATAAGTACGGGTTTTGTACTAACAACACAATAAGAGATCTCAGTGTAGTTCATGATTATTACTTTTATCTGTCTTTTGAAAACTCAATGGATGTAGATTACGTAACTGAGAAACTTATGAATGCTCTGGATCACTGGGCAATACCTGTGGTTTACGGCGGGGCGAATTATTCAAGGTAATATTGACTTAGCTAAATTGAACCAACAGAGGTAAATCGTAATAACTCCAATTTGACAATATTTTGTTTTTGTCCATTTGCTAAAAAGTATTGAACCGATTTTAATACAATTTTATGGGACCACCACATAGTACTCGTGATAATCGAATGAAATAATCATTAAAATCTATTCACAATCGGTAAGGAGCTCATATAAAATATACAAAAGAAAAAGATTTTGAGCATTTTTACGTCAACATTGCACCGTCACTGCACTGGGCGCCGCTGGATGCCGGCGCCGTGGCGTTGCAAGTGCTGGTGCAAGTGCCGGTGCATGTGCCGGTGCAAGTGCCGGTGCAAGTGCCGGTGCAAGTGCCATGCCAACTAGTGTAAAAACGCTCGTTCACTGCTAACCTAAGGCACCTTTACATATTAATTAAGCTGTAAATTTCCACTCATCAGTTCTGAACCGATTGCATCTGACGGTTTCCTGCAAACTTTACTAGATCATCAGTCTTCCCACGTCACAGTTTTCTTTCAGCCCTTTTTCAAGTTCTCTGATTAGCTTCTGATCTTACGTCGCGTAATTAGCCCGTACCAATGGCTTAGTTGCTTTATTGTAGGTTCTCGAAATAGGTAGAATCAAAATCTTATAAATATTATAAATTTTCAGGTTTTTGCCGCCTAAAAGCTATTTGGATGCAACAAGGCTGACTCCGAAAAAAATGGCAAAAGCCATAAATGGCATTTTAGAAAACAAGACTAAATTATATACTTTTCATAAGTGGAGAAATCACTACATTTATAAACAAAACCAAGGTAAAGGTGTCTGCAACTTATGCGCAGCGTTAAATAACAAGAAATTTATGGAAACTGTGTCAAAGTACCCAAAATTTCGTGCATGGTGGAATGGTATGAGGAAACAGAAATTGTTCGAAGTGTTTTACAAATTATTAACATCTATGATATCTAGTGAAAAGTTGCTTGAAGCGGTAAAGCAAAACAATCACACTAAGGAAAGCAAGCTTTTGTTACACTATTATCGAAAGCTTCTTAATGAGACGATATATGCGGCAAACAAACGTGAAGAATATGATCATAAAAATAATAGAACGATGACGGTGAATATTCCAACTTATGATAATAACTTTACGACATCAGATATTTTTCTGAGAGATTTCAAGGGTGACTTAAATACAACAATCCTGGATTCATTTGTATAAATTACACATTTTTATAAAGTTTATTTTTTTATTTTATTTTAAATAAACAAGAATCTGATAAGTTTATTTTTTTCGTTATGTTTATTTATCTTTTAGGTTTTTGTTATTTGGTTGACACCACAGTATCACAGTAACAGTAGTTTTTCAGCAGTATAGATCTTAATCTATACTGCTGAAAAACTACTGTTACTGTCTCGTTCGCTAATTGTACCGATGGGTAAAAGTACATCTAATAAAATGCAATTTGCTGTACACAGAAGAAAATGTTAAAACACTTTCCTGTTGCACTATCCTAGTTGAAAAAGGTATAAAACCAAAAATGATTCTTAAATAAGATTTTAATTTAAATAGGACATGAGTACTAGAAATCAACTTAAAAATAATATTTAATTCATCCACTATGTTAAAGGAGACACGAGCACTTGAAAGTCATGCTGGCCCCACTAGTGGAGCATAGCAGGTGGGGACACGAATCCTAAAGGTAAATTACAGTTTTATAAAAGAAATATTATGTGGGTTTAATATATGAATAAATAAATTAAAAAAACAGGATATTTTCATATGTAGGACACGTAAAGACTAAACAGATCACCTAAGACTATTTAAACTTCAGCTTCTACTCTCCACTGATCAACTTTCCCCAAGAAATTCAAAGATATACGTGGGCCTCTAAAGAAAAACCGATAAAATCAAAACCTATTTCACTATAACACAAAAAGTATAAAATACCGTAAATTAATACTCAAAACTTTACGAGCGCTTGAATGTCATTATTAATATGGGGACGTGTCGAAAGAAGGCTGCACATTACTTCAGGACTGTGAACCTGTTAATAAGTTAACACGGAATAAGAGATTTACGTTACTAAAGCGAAAGCCATACGGGAGATTTGGGTCGCCGACGACGTGGCGCTGTGCCTTTTGTTTTCATACAAAAACTATAAGAACTTCGCGATGGAAAATATGGAATAGGTCGCACGCAGACAACACTTTGCCATTTCTTATATCCTACACGTTCTCAACGTCTATTGTATAGCTTGCGCCTTACTAGTACTAACCTCTGTTCTGTTTTATGTTTTTGTTCAATAAAGAGACTACAAACAAACAAACAAACCTCTTTATTCTCCAGTACCGTTGCCAGTTTCCTTTGGTCTGGTGCAGCTTCAAACTTCTGCAGCCAGCCGGTTGCCTCAGCCATGCTGACTAGCTCTTCGCACAGGCCACTGAAGAAACCCTTGGTATTGGAGCAGAGAGTGACATCGCTGCAGGCTGCCGCATATGCGGGGTCCACCTCCTCGAACACTCTTGACATAGTAGACCTGGAAGGATAGATTAGATTCATTTATTTCATGTTATTATCATTTACCATACACTTATGCCCATAAGCCCCTCATAGTCGAACAGCAGTTCTCCGCCCCTAAGGCTACTTACTCTCTGACCGAATAGGTTTTCTTTTACTTACTGCCTAAAATCAATAATAAAAGAACTTATAGAATAAACACAATACTTATTCGGAATAGATAACTTTATTAGAGAGGTGGCCCTTAACGGCCTTTTAAATTGTTTTCTCGGAGCTCAATTCGTAGACGAATAACAAAACCATTATTTTGGTAACATTTGCAGCAAAATCATGCTGTTTTCTCTTCATATAACTTTGTTGTTAGCTAGAGATTGAAACAACTCGGTACCTTGTTTCTCCACGGATTTAGAAAGTTATCTGGGTTCGTTTGTAAACCATTTTTTAGGGTTTCGTAACCAAAGGCCTAAGCCTCCGCTGTCCGTCCTTCTGCTTGTCAGCGGGCTGTATCACATGAACTGTAATAGGTAGACAGTTAAAATTTTCACAGAGTGTGTATTTCTGTTACCGCTATAACAACAAACAACGAAAAAAAAAAGGGGGCTCTCCTACTACAAACACGTTTTTTCCAGCGTTTTTGACCGACCATAATAATGGCAACAGGTAGACGCTTGAAATGCTCACAGAGTTTGTATTGCTATAGCCGTAAAAATGATAATAATAAAATAAAATTATATATTTTAAATTAAAGGGGGGGGGGTCCCCATCCTTGTACGATGGTACGGAACCCTTCATGCGCGAGTCCGACTCGCACTTGTCCGGTTTTTTTTACTAGAAAAGAATAATGAGAAAAATGAGCATTTTGTTTTACTTTGTTGAAAACGCAATAGGAAATTCGGATTCTTAAAATAGAATACAATTGATTATCTCTTTTACTGGTTTTGTATGAGCAGTCGATAGTTTTTTTTGCGATTTTAGCAAAATCATAGAACAAAAGTTAATCATTATAATGAGTTTAGGAGACCCAGTTAAAAAGCTCCTATACCTATTCTATTACAACCTGCACGAATATAAACAGAAACAGAAAGAGAGATGTATAATGCCAAAGTATTATAGATCAGAAAGCTGTTTAAAATAATTGATTAAAAGCGCATTTTAACAAGGAATTTCAAAAGTTTGATGTATAATGATGATATCAAATATCAGTCTCTGGGTTTCGTACCCGAGCCAGACGACCGAGTGCGTTTGAAATTTTAAGGGGCTACCCGAATCGAGTATAGAATACAGGAAAAATATTGAAAAATCCGCTCTTAAATACTTTTTTCAGATTCCCATACTAAATCTGAATAATGAGTCAAGAATTTGTATGGAAAACTGGAAAAATGTAGATAGGATTTTTTTATATTTTTCCTGTATTCAATACTTGATTTTCTGAGTAACCCCATAAAACAATCGCATTTTCAAACACTCTGTATTTGTTATTACTCAGGGCTATTCTGTTATTGTTTTTTCTCAGACCATCCTTGCTGTAGATGGATAAAAAGCACCTATTTCATAAATATATCAGAGGTTGACTATCATTACCCGCAGGCAAACGAAGGCTTCGTACAGAGCCCAGACTCTGCATTGTTCGTGTACGATGCGAAGTCCTCACTTTATTATCGATGAGTGACCGAACCGTTGACATTTACCGAGGCTTGAGTGAGCTCAAACAGTATCATACATTAGTTTCTATAATTAAACTTACAGACATGATTCCATTGTGTGCACAGTATGTGGACTTTTAAGCTTTTGTGTCAAATAATCGACATTAAAAACTTGACTGCTTAAAATAGAATATACAAATCTCATGCCGATGCTATAGATAGTTGGTATGAAATACTTGATAATTAATGACCATAAACAATTTAATGTAACCGCGTGGCTTTGACTTCTGAGACTTAACGATACGTACGTTTTTCAAAAATACTATATTCAAATCGTTAATATACAGGTTCCTTATGAAATACCTGAAAAAATTAACCACGGCTTCGATTCATGAAACTGAACAACTTTCCCCAAGGAACCTCAATTCGTTAAAAAAAATTTGGACTCATACTAATTGTTCAAGCGATCCGCCAATTTTGTATGGGAAATCCATTTTTTTTGCGAATTGAGTATAGGTTACTTCGGGAAAGTTGTTCAGTTCTATGAGTAGAAGCCACTGTTAAATTTTTTCAGGTATTTTAGAAGGACCCTATATATAGGTATGTATAACATTTATGTGGTATCTAACGCGGCATGCCTACATATCGATCAGCATTTTAGCTGACTGTGAATGATATTTGGGTTTGGGTTTCTTAAGTAGAAGCCACGGTAAAAAATGCTGGACATTTTTTATCTACCTATGTAATACAAAATCTAATTGATATTTTCTCATACCGATAACATGATAGCATAAATGTAAAAACATTAAGAATCGTCATAAAATTGTATTATTTTATCCGTTTCCCCTTTCACTGTTACACATCTACCTCTTCCAATAACAGCTGCTAGAGTTGTCTGGATAATCTTTTTGCTCTATTTGGAAGACAGAATTTTCCGCTCTAAGAGTGACCTTACCCTCGAGATGACCTCGAAATATGCCTGAATTTGGACCTATCTGTCCTTTCTAAGTACTGGTTTCTTAAGTACCATGACACTTACATAACCACCATAATATTTACATATTTATTTTTTAATTTTAAATATCCGTATATACGAAATCAGGTGGCTCAATAGTAAGTGGTCTTATAGTTATAATAATTTAAACTATTACTGTTTATTACATTTGTTATCTAAGTTGCCGTAAAAAATAACTGCATAACATTAGGTATTTCATAAAAAATCATTATTCAGTTAGTCTAAATTGTTCACTCTATTATGCTAGGTGCCTGGCATTTGTACTATGCTAGGTGCCTATACTCGTATATGTATTCTCAAAACGATAACCAGCTTCTTCACCAAAGATTTGGTGCTTCGCTCTGCTTGGTCACATAAATGGCATAAGGAATTTACAGCACATGCAAGTCAACTCATTATTAGTATAACCTACAGGAATGGGTATCTACATAGGTAAGGACTAATTAAATGATCAAACTGATACAAATTCTACGATTAAAGAAAGCGCTCAAAGAATAATCGGACTTGCATTGCTCGTCGCGGCCAGTACCTAGGTAAAATCGATTCACGTCCCATTCAGAATCGATAAATTATGAACAAACTACACACATATAGAATATTTGCCTGTTTTACCTTAAATTGTATTGGTTAAACTGTCATTGAGATGGCTAAACGCAGGGCGTCTGTGCAGTGCGCACTTGTTCATGCAGATTGTGACTGATCTAAATTTACGTTCGTGAAAAACAGATTCCTCCATTCGTTCTATTTTTGAGTCTGTCTTAAGTTAGACGGTGGCGCCACCTATTGAATACCGTTCATTAAACATTGGAAATGTATTGGTTAAAAAAATACGGGTTTGTCTGGACTACAGATGTAATAGGAAGATTAAAATTAAAATTAGTTTCTATTTAAATAATAGAGTGATGTTATTTATATAACGTAGGTATATACAGGATGTAACAGAAGTGTGTGACAATACTTCAAGGTTGGCTTTTACCCATCAAACTGAACAACTTTTGTTCTACAACTTTATTGAAATCGCAAAAATTTTTTTGGACTTTTCATACAAACTTGGTTCGCCAGCTGATCGATTTGTAGGAAAAGTCCAAAAAAAAATTTGCGATTTGAACAAAGTTGTAGAACAAAAGTTGTTCAGTTTGATGGGTAAAAGCCAACCTTGAAATATTGTCACACACTTCTGTTACACCTGTATATAAGTACACTTATATTATTTGGGATAAAATAACAAATATTATGTTCCATACTTGAATATGTTGGTACCTATGCCTTATGTTCATTTAAAATAAAATATAGAACTGAAGTCTTCAAAAAGAGAACATAAAACTTATTTACTTTCTAAAGCTTTTGCTCGATGTTTAACAGAAGGCGTTTAATACTGAATATTCTGAAGTTCATGCTCGATCTACCTTGTCAAAAATAATGCTAGAACTACTCAAATAAATCAGCCTAGTAGTGCGAGTAGACCTTATGCTGAACTAGAGTTTCGGGAAACACCTGGACGCGGACAGCGCAAGACCGGTCATTCAAGGAAAGTCTTGAAATGAAATGAAATGAAATAATATTTATTCGAAGTAGGTATCTCTGTACACTTTTCGAACGTCATATTTTTCTACCTAATACGAAGTTCCTACCACTCGGAACTCGTATACCCAACGTTTCGGGAAGTGTTTGCGGAGAGAGAAGAAACGTCGGGCCCTAAAGAAACTCCCTCCAACACATTTTTTAAAATAAAATTCTTATATGCTATTACATAATTCAGGTAAACAACAAAGATATAGTTAGCTTAGATGCATACTATTACAAACGAATGTGAAAGGATCAACAAAAACATACAAGTACAATGTGCAAACAGGTAATTATTGTGACCAAACACCAATTTTTGTTCAGTAGTTATATTTTTGCTGATAATGATTTACAACCAACAAAGAAGCGATTTGTGAACCGCACGTCTATTCTATTATTTATATTATTGTATTCTTGAATTTTATTTCTATGCTTATACTGTTTCATGAACTTTCTTTGTTTAAGTAGGTACATGTAATAATAGTTTAAATTACTCAACAATAGTTTATATTACTAGTTTAAATTAATAATAGTTTAAATTACTCTACACACGGGAGCCAAATCCAGATTATAGTAATTAAATAATAATAAATTATTTATTAGTACCTGGGAGACCGAGCTTTGGAGCTTTGGAGCTTTGGAAGGTTTAAAGTTATTACCAATTGTCCGAGCAAAGTTCGGTCTCCCAGGTACTAAATAATTATTATTTGATCACTAATCTGGATTTGGCTCCCGTGTGTGGAGTAATGCCTAACCTTCTGTGGAGCTATGGGAAGCTATGGAATCCCGAGCTATGGAATGGGAAGAGCCTGCAGTGGAGATGACACAGGTTGTTAACCAATTGTGCAGAATTGCACCTTTTTTGACTTGAAATGTACCTTTTTGATACATTGTTTTACCAGTTTTGCTTTTTACGTTCTTTTATCTCTTGATAGTGTATTTGAGGTATCGGAAACCAGCTTCTTTTATTAAATATATTGAGCCCAGTGAGCCAATTATTGAATTTATTAATTTTATAGTCCAGTTAATAGTTCAAATGTATTTTTCTTTTCTTTCTTTGGAAAGTAGCGAACTATAAGCGTGACGGTGACTAAGGTGCTGTTCATGACCATTGTAATTTCACGGTTTAATCTGTCAATGTATCGGATTGTAATATAACATGATATTATTATTAATGTACGTACCTAAGCAAAACACTTAATTCTTTATTAATATACTTACTAATATTTGCTTATACAGAGCTTCTTTACAGGCGGTCTGTTAATTTTCAAAGGACTGCAGTTTGTGTGGGAGGACCTTAAATTGAATTTCAATTCTTATTTCAAACTAAAATAAAGTTTGCGAGAACCTGTTAGTTAGAAAGCGAGACAGACTTTTAATTGAATTGCTGGAGTTTTAAAAGTTATTCCAACATTCTATTACTTTCTACTCTACTGCAACGCATGGATGATGCTTCCAGTTACCCGTTCTTCACCTTTAGACGAAGGCTAGCTCGATATTAGTATAAGTATAATATATTTAGAGTTAGCGCAATATTCACGGCAGCTTTAAAGTCGCGCTAATCACCGAAAAACTTACCGAAAACCGCCACAGATGGTATGGGCATGTTAGTAGCTATGTCGTAAAAATAGCGCTAAACCTGCCAGAACAGAAAAAGGCAGAGCCCGCCCTCCACCAGACCAAAGGTGGTCCAAAATCGAAAGAGATCTCAAGTTAGTTCAATTGCCCCACAGCCCAGGATAGAACATCCTGGCGCAGAATGGTGACTCCTCAAATAAACCCGACCCCAAATAAAAAAAGGAACCCTTATAGGATCACTTCGTTGTCCGTCCGTCTGTCTGTCTGACAAGACCCTTTTTCTCAGGAACGCGTCGACGTATCAACGCAATCAAAAGGTACGGCCGCTGTGCTGTGGCTCATATAATTATTAATAATACAGGTAGGTAATCCTACAGGGTCTAATAAAAAAACTAAATAGTTTAACTGTTTTTTTAACTTTTTGGGATTTATTGGAGTCGATTGGGAGACCAACACCTTTTTTGAGAATTCTTGTTAACACAGAGGCGCATCAGTAAATACAGGTTATTTTTGGACCCCCCACAAAAACTTCACAGTTGCTTCTACTCATGAAACGGAGCAACTTTCCCCAAATAACCAATAGTCGATTTGCAAAAAAATACAAAACAGGCCGATCACCTGATCAAATTAGTATGAACGGTTCAAAATTTTTTTTCGAATTGACCATTCGTTCTTTGGAAAAGTTTTACAGTTTCATGAATAGAACTCACTGTGAAGTTTTGGTGGTGTTGGGGGGGGGGGGGGAAATAACCCTGTATGTACTTTCCAGGTTTGGGCGAATCACAGTTAAAACAGTTTCGTTATTTTGCTGTGTTTATGCTCATTTAGGTTATGACTTAACCTAATCAGATCATAACATACCCGTTAACCCCTATTTGGCATAAAAAGGTAGTAAGATGATTTTGGTCCAGTTTGGGCATGTTTTTATTGTGGGTCTGTTGTTGTGCCCTAAATGGCTATTGTGCCCACTTTGGCAAGCGTTCACAACACAATGCCTTTTGCATGATGGTGTTGGACAAACGCCAGTGCCTAGGTAATTACACCTTGGGGTTTACTGGCTAGCCATTTTGTTTGTATTCATGCTGTATTGCTGTATAATGAATATATAAAATATTGTCGACGTATAACCGTAACATAATGACGTATGAGTGACAAAATAAAACTTCTTTGTTTTATACAGAATGTAAAAAGACCACACACGGAAACTTAAACGGTAGCTTCAGTTCAATAATAAATCAATAGTAAATACTCAACATTAATAATTATAGCTATATCTGGGACAAATCACACACGGTCATCTGATCCCAAACTAGGTTTCCCTGTATTATGGGAACCAAAGACTGATAGACATACACATATATGTATATTTAAATACATACGTACATACAGGGTTATTTTTGGACCCCTCACCAATACTTCACAGTGGTTTCTACTCATGAAACTGAGCAACTTTCCCCAAATAACCAAAAAAATTTTGGGCATCTCTATGCAAAGTAGGCCGATCACGTGATCAAATTAGTATGAAAGGTCTAAAATTTTTTTGCGAATTGACCATTGGTTACTTGGGGAAAGTTGCTCAGTTTTATGTGTAGAAGCCACTGTGAAGTTTTGGTGGGGGGTCCAAAAATAACCCTGTATATAGATATAATACACCCAGACACAGAGCAAACAAATCTGTTCATCACAGAAATGTTTGCCCTGGGTGGGGATCGAACCCACAACTCTCGGATCAGTAGTCAGGAGTCAGTTTTTTTTATTATATAGATGCAAATTTGCCTGATTGGCTGATTAACCGTTCAGTTCGTATGAAAAGTCCTTTTTGCGAATTCATTATAGGTTCCATTGGAAAGTTGTTCAGTTTCAATAGTAGAACACCCTGTTTCCGTGACTCGTCCTTTAACGCCCTGTATAACTATAAAGCCAGTATATTAATAATAATAGTTTATTTCAGATATTAAAAATCCATTACAATTTTTATAAAATAACACAAAACAAAACAAAACAAAAACATAAATTGAAATTAAATTAAATAAATCAAAATAAAAATAATAATTCATTAAATTATACAAATTTATTAAGACTTAAAAATGCATAATAAAAAGTCATGAAAAGAGTGGGGGTATAAGGTAGTATACCTTATAAAGCCAGAATTATTTTTTTACAACACTTGTCCTACCTATTAAAATAATAATTAAGTTAGTAATTAAATAAAGAAAACAGTTTATAGAATTTATTTAAAAATGACAATAAATACGTGTAAAAAAGGCTCGCCCATCAGGCCCTCACTAATAAATTAAAGTGAATAATCATTTTACTCCTTGTATTTGTATGGCTTTTTTATTTTTTTATTTTTTTTTTGCACAATTTTGGGTATTGCTGCTTGAAGCACGGGTTTATCGTAGCGTACTATCTAATACACACCTACTATTATCCTAGCGCACATAAATATTTCTTGTAGTTTTTTGAGTTACGTAACACAAATAATGACTTTTATTAATAGTGTAATATACCTACTGTGCGTGTTGTGCCTTAAGCTAGCATTTAACATCATTTGTCTTAGATAATGACTGTTTAGTTAATAAAATAGCCTGTAAATACAAATATGGAATACAAAGCTCAACAAACTACATTAATTTCGTAATGACATTAATAATAAATAAATAAATAAGCCTCTTATTTCTGGCCATAATATTTTGTTACGACATTTCTTTGGCAATTTATGGATTTTCGTGAAAATTAAAAAAAAACGACTTCGCTTTATCAGCAAAGTTGTAGAGAAAAAAGTTAAGATTCATGAATAGAAGCCACAGTTTGAAACGAAACAAATAGGTACAATTTCACTTTTCAGCATAGAGGATGTCAATTAAAGATGAAATGGTATTTCTGAAACTAAGGCACAAAAGTCGCAGCAAACGTAAAAACATAAATTGGCCGTAGTTATGCCATAACGATCCAACTGATATAAAGTAAGTTAGGGATAAAGTGCTTTATGTCACTGACTTTATAATTGATAGTTAACGTTTAATATATTGGTTCGTACGTTAATATATAAATGAATATCAATACACACAGGCAGTTACCCTGCGAACCAGAGGGTATCAATTTATCTAACAACCTGCCTACCGGAGTCGGAAGGTTATCATCATAAGACATTGATAGGTAAAAACAATAGATATGACTTGTCATACAAAAGTGCCGTGGTCCCCTTACATGGGGTGAAGCAGATGATGGACGATTAGGTATGTATTTTTTATATGTGAAATGTCACCTTTCACATATAAAAAATACATACCATATATACATATAAAAATAGTTATTCTTTTTTTGCATGCCATGGTGTATATAATAAAGTTTGTGGGTACAATTCTTTGATATCAACCAAAAACACTGTAAAGAAAAAAAAATATCTATCAGTCAGTCAGACAACCAGACGGAAAAATGACGGTGTTTTTTCTTACATGATGTAAATAATTTTATTGCTTTACATAATATAAGTAAAGAGTTACAAACACCAATAGAAAAAAAATTGGACTATTGATCCAAATAAGTCATTAAGGAGATTTAATTTTTTTTTTGCTATTTCAGTAAAGTTATAGAACGACAGTTTCAGTATTATGAGTAGAACTCTCAAATTAACGGGTCCTGCACTTATTTTGTTATTTCTCATATAAAGTAGCTGAATAGAGATAAGGTTCAATTTAGCTTATTTTCATTTCGTTAGTGTGGACCAATACACTATAGGCGGGCGATCTCGTCTTCCAGCGAAGTCGAATGTCGAATCTAGAGGTTTTTTCACATCGACGTCATGAGAGGTAACGCAATTACCAACTGTAATGAACGCAATGATGGCAACGACGACACACTATAGTGTTCTACAATAATTTTCATTTGTGTCGGTCTATTCCATTATACCTACCTACTTACTATACTATACCACTACACCTTTTGTTCAGAGCCATCTGTGCTCTTAAGATAAAACTAAGAGGCGACATCTATTTTGTCCGCCTAGTAACAATGTAACTAGAATTAACATATTATACTTAATTTGTCTATCAATTAGTTAGATAGTCTTACACCTAAGTAATTAGTTCTTCTAGAGGGCGCTGTCCAAAGTATATAAGCTAAATCATAACCAATGGTGTCGATTCGGTTTTCACGATTAAACTTATTTGACAGGATTAAACTTAATTTAAGTGTTTTGTCTTTTTCTTTCTATATCGAAAAGACAAGGACAGGACGCTTAAATTTAGTTTAGTCCTGTCAAACAAGTTTAATCGTAAACACCGAATCAACACCAATGTCTCATCCATTTTCACCGACTTTGTAAGAGAAGACTATAAACCATTTTTTGTACCAAGATATCGAGGTTTTGCTGTAACACCTTTGTTTCGTGGACATTATAACCGATTTATCCAGGGGAAGTCGGGGAAATATAAATTATAAATTAAAATTATGGTGAAAATTATAAAGTGGAAATATTTAATCGGCCTTACAAAATCTTTTTTTTACGACCTACTTGTTGGGAGGCTCTACTGAGTCTATCGAGCATTGTACCTAGATCTTCCAAGGTCTCAGCCATGACCACGATATCGTGAAGTTTCGGAGATTTAATGTCTCCCTGTTTCACTCTACACTGCAGCCGGATAGGTGTTGCATTCTGATCCTGGAGGCGGAATGTCGCGGTGGCGTTTTCATACAAGCACTTCAACACTTCAACACTTCGATATGTCGATAGTCGATTTGGTCTCTCAAGACGAAGGTCTTGGACCAGTGTGTGTTGCCAGTAATAATGATTGACATATGGAACCGAGATATGGTCGCTTGCTATGGAAATCATAAGAAGGCTCAAGATCACCCAAAGGGCGATGGAGCGTGCTATGCTTGGAGTTTCCCTACGTGATCGAATAAGAAATGAGGAGATACGTAGGAGAACTAAAGTAACTGACATAGCTTATAGAATCGCTAAACTGAAGTGGCAGTGGGCGGGCACATAGCTCCTAGAAGAAGCCACTGGATGCGGGCAGCACAGGACCGGTCGAGAAGCCTTTGTCTAGCAATGAAAAAAAAATACTGAATCGCATAGCAAAAAAAATTGTTTCACCATCCATAGTTTATGTTATATTTGCAATTTAGTTAATTTTATGTGCATCTAGTATCTATCTGATGCGCGATTAAATACTATCCATTGTTTATTTTAAAATTAATTATTATTTTTAAAGCAGAGCAAAACTATTGTTTTGTGATTTATCTCCCTAATATTATAAATGCGAAAGTATGGATGTTTGTTTGTTTGTTCCGCTTTCACGCCGAAAATACTGAACGGATTTGGATGAAATTTGGTAGATAGATAGATAAAGCACTCGGCTAACACATAGGATACTTTTATCCCGGAAAACTTAAGGGTTGCCGTAGGAATGCTTACAAATTCCAAAATTTCCACTTCGTCACTAGATGGCGATCTTAACATTTTCTTTCTTACTGGACACAATTCTGAAGTCCACGCGGACGAAGTCGCGGGCGGAAGCTAGTTTTAAATATTCTTTTAAGAAATATGAGTAGTTCAGCAAGGGAGGTGCCGATTCCGTTAGTGTGCGCTCGGTACGTGCCGAATCCCAAGGTTTTCTATCTAATGATGTAAGCACCCTTGGACCAGCAATTGTTTCCCCGGCGCTCACAATTTTCTTTCCATTTTTTTTAAGCCACTCCTAAAAATTGGCAGTAAAACATTCGAAATATTGTCAGTACTGAGTTGCGTATACCAAATTCTACAACAATATTGTAAATTGGTGCCCAAATCGCATCAATTGAAAAATCGGCGCAGATCAGTTTCAGCGTCGGATACCTAGGTACATTATCAGGAATCAGGATGTAGGAAAATACGCGTGGGGCAGTAAACTAACGCGTCTTCATATTATCACGTAAGTATGATATTTTTTTTATTAATTCAACTTTGTCTTCTTATGAACTCAACAAGCTCGCTCGTACTTAGGGATTTTGATCGAATTTAGTTTTTCGAGTTCTGCGTAATTCGTTGAAAAATAAATGTTTTTGTAGGTATGATGAACAGAGAAGCCCCTGTTAATAGATAAGTACTACTTATATTTTTTACACCTTGTATCTCAGGTAAGCGTAGTCGTTGTGATGACGTTTCTTATCAGCGGTTATCACCTCGCGAGCCTCGAGCGACGCGGCACGAGGGCCGCAGTCGCGCGACCTCGCCCGCCGCGCGCGCATCGCCGCCGCCGCCGTGCGACGCGCCTGCGCAAGTGCGCACTCTGGACGAACCGCGCAGCCTGCCAGTGCCGCCAACCTAAAGCCACCCTCATCCCATCACTGAACCCCGTAAGTACCGACCATTAATAGTTCCCAATTAGTCCTTTTACGCGATTACTACCTAGTCACATGCACGTAACTTGTCAGTCTTTTATATACGGATTAATTATGTGGATTTCGTTTTTATTGTTTGACTAGAGTGACGGTCACGACTGATAGCCATAGATACGGTTAAACAAACTTCTCGTTGCGGTGTGCGGTGTTTCCTTGAGATATAATTTGCATGTGTAACTAACGTTGTTGTGTAGAAGACAGTTGTTAAGGTAATGTGATACCTATTTTCGTACTTAGGTTACTTAAATTAGGTGTGTTGCATTTGCATCTGTGGTTGGCTAAGAATTTCCTGATGTTCAGTCGGATGGATGAGGCTCAGCGACTGAGTCACGCCACCAGTGGAAACGTATCAAGGCCGGCCGGCGAGACGCTCTCATCCTAAAGCAAATTTGTCGCGACTTATTGTAAGTAGCACCGGGTTTTAGAAAAGACCGAGTGCAGTATTTGAGTGCTAGAAATGGATGTGCGATAAATGATCATTCGACCGAACGGTGCTGCGAATCAGAATTAAGCAAATGCTCGCTAGTGCGACAAACTGAAAATCAACACAACCCTAGTGCGATAAAACAAATCAGTCTTCAGTTCTGGTCAAACAAGATGTGATTATTATGATTTCCAATAAGTTGTCTATCTTTAATTTGCTGAAACGATTTCTATGAAATTCGTTATTCATACAGGGTGTACCAAAATCGGCGTAGGATTGGTAAACTAGAGCACCTAAGTATTTATCATAATAAAAAATGTTTGCTCGATGACCATGATGAAAAAGCAAAAAAAAATTAAGTTTACATACAAAGTTGACAAAACAGCCAATCGATCGATTTGTAATAAAAAAAAAAGCGATTTCATCAAAGTTGTGGAACAAAAGATGTTCAATCTGATGAGTAGAATCCCCACTTAAGTGGTCCTACCTATTTTATTTTAATGTACATAACATTATACATAATATGTAGTAGCAAGGAACCTCGGAAAACAGCGAATTGTTACATTATATTTTGTTGTCTATGAGGAAAATAAAATCTACACGTTATTTGAAAAATCTTTTGTTGTATTGTTAGTGTTGTGTCGCCCTAGCGTTAAGTCGCACTAGTGTCGCAAAATCGTTTGTCATACTAGGATTGCGTCGATTTTCAGTTTGTCGCACTAGCGTGCATTTCACGATGATGATTCGCAGCATCTTTCTGTCGAGCAATCATTAGTCGCACATCCGTTTGTCGCACTCAAGTAGTGCACTCGAAAAGATCCCTTTATCATATATAATCAACAACTTGAATGTATAAAAATAGTTTTTGTTTTAAAAAAAAGGCTAATGCTTAACATCTATCTTCGCCTACGTGATTATTTCATATCTGTAGCTAAAGGTAAGTACATTTAGTACATTTTATCGCGGAAATCCATTATTTGCATCAGATCTTTCTCGTAAATCTTTTAACACTCCGTGATGTAAGCGGCGTTACTCAAGTGTATGCGAGTATGTATGAGATCTGCTAACAGATGCGGTAGATACAGGGTGCGTCGAGTTGGTTGCTACTGCAGAATATCCAAGTTAAAAATTAATCCGTCACGCGCTGATCCAAGACAGCTACGGGCCATCATTTATATTGCTACCATTATATCATTTTATACAACGCGGAAACAAGCTTTATTAAGTTCTGTAATATAAGAAGATGAAATACTTGATACATAGTAAATGGTTATAGCCGTATCGTATAGAAGCAATACCTATAAAAATGTAAGCAATTGAAACGAGTTTACGTTTAATTTGACATCACTAGGTAAGTACTTGTAACTCTAACAAATGGTGCGTTTGTTGATGTTTAGCCACCGATAAAAATGTTTACAGATAATGGAATATCGAATCACTTTCTGTTGAGAGTAAAGAGGGGCATTATCTACTTGAATTTGGAATCAGTAATAATTGTGACACTATCTGCGATAGTATACATAAATATGGACGACAAGTTTGTTCCCACGGCATAACAAGCTATTTATCTCGCTACACAACTGAAAAGCGTAATAAATAATTATTGTTTCAACTAGTTATTTATGAGCGATTAGCTGTCACTATTAGTAAGGGATCTCAGCTTCGCTTGGATGAAGAATTCGAATAACAATGATACACTGGAGGACTAAAAAATCGACTCAAAATCTGTTGCCCGACTTTTGAAAAAATAACTCAGTCTACAAAACTACTAAATACAAAAAACAAAAAATTAGAAAACCACTAAACTAATATCATAAAGAGTAAAGACGCAGATTTTGAACTTTTGGTTTAGTGATTTTTTGCTAGATTGAGTTATTTTTTCAAAAGTCGTGCAACAAACCCTGAGTCGATATTTTGTCCATGAGTATAGTTACAGTACCTATAAGAGTAACTAAAAGATCGCAAAGTAAGTTTTATAATAAATTTATACATACTTTCGCTTAATTTCACGTCTTAAAGAATACAAATAGCATTTCACGTATATCGCAAACTTACGGAGACGTTAAAGTACCTACATAAGTATGTTTTTACTACCGAAACTGAAATTTTCACATCGATGTTACATAATAAAAAAAGTCTTCACACTAAGCTGGCTAGCCAGTTGATCAAGTTTCATCATCTCAGCCGGAATACGTCCACTGTGTAAGATAAGTCTCCGGTTTTCACCATAATTTTTAACCAGAATAATTCTGAAATAAATATGCCTGTCCAAAGCAACTTCAAATTAATAAGTCTATGTGCTACTAAGGTTATCTACCACATTGAAGATGAAACAGGTCCTGGAATTCCTGGAAAAACTTTTCGAAATGTAGTCTTAAAACGGAAAGCCAGCAGATAGCGCCTAAACTCTATAGTGTTCTTGACTTTGAAGCTTAGAGTTATTAACTCCTTGTCGCTTCTCGGTTTCCTGGCGAATTTTCCTCAATAGGTTTTTTTTTCGTCCTTAAAATTTTGCGATATATCACAATGAGGCGCTTCAGTGCCGTGCGCCAGTAATAAATCTGTATTTGCAGACGTTACAGACTCTAACAAAAATGCGTTGATCCGATTAACTGTATTAAAAAAAAATGTTTTTCCCTATACTTACCATAGGTATGAGTGCGGTACATTTTGAAGGGTTGTGCGACGACTGGGAAGTTTTCTTTGAAATTGGCGTCTTTCAAAACTGATAATGTCATAAAAATGGGACAAACGATGCACACTATATGTTGTAGATAAAATAAAAGAATATCGATGAGCTCGTAGGGTTATCTATTTTCCTTGTATCCTATTCCGGTTTAACAATAGGACTCTCAAAGAGCTATGACTGCTCGCGGACATCAAATCCAATCGAAAGGAAAAATCCAGACGCTACTGGCAATTTTTATGGATTCTATTAATTTTATAGTAGTTAATTATTTACTTAACACAAGGTCAGTTAACTGACTGCGTCAGTCGAGACCGGGTCAAAAGAGAAGACTTCGTCGCCTTAAATGCTACGATATTTATTTTGTCTTAGAATGTTAAGTATAATTAAAAATAAAATCGTCAATTCGCAACTTTTAAATTTATTCAAACTCCGCATTTGTGAATATATTAAGAGTAGGCTAAAATAAGAGACATCTAAGTATTCCTCCATTCATAAAATATTTATTTATTCGCGAGATATTTTCCATTACCGTTCTTAAGCTGTACTATTGAAAGTAATAAACACAACAAAGTCAACAACAAAGTTTAAAATAAAATGATAGTAAAAAGAACAAAAAAAATGTATTAAAAAAGGAAAGAAAAAGAAAAATGTACGAAACAAAATCTACATTTTATACATAAGTACATTTTAAGATATTATCAAAAATATGGCAGTGACATTAAGTAGTCACTTAAATCTCCGTAGGCACTAGCTAAGGCTCGGACCAACACAGCATGCTTAAAATCAGGCTGTCTGTAGTAGGCCTGTAGTAGGCTTACGAAACTTGAAATAAATCTCGTGCAACCTCATTCTCGCAGTTTAGGTGCTAACCGCCACCTGGTCTTCAGATACATCCACGAATTTTCGAGCCGTAGCCAGTTCAGGCTATGTTTTGCAAGCAGGTATTGCAGTTTAAGAGGGTATAATAAAATTGCTCCCTAATAAAGTATTTCGAGATAGATTTTACATGTTTAGGTGGCTTATATTATAGCAAATTATTTAACATTAGTTAGAATCTGTGATTGAAGTACTTACTTCGGTTTTGGTATATTATTTACCATAAATGTAAGTTAGCACCTTATTTACTTACACCTTATGAAGACCGTATTTATAATAGGTATGTTTAGTTTGTAAGTACATAGTTTGTTTTGTTATTTTATCTTTTTTATCCTACTAATATTATAAATGCGAAAGTATGGATGTTTGTTTGTTTGTTCCGCTTTCACGTCGAAACTACTTAACGAATTTGGGTGAAATTTGGTAGGTAGATAGATCAAATATTGGATTAACACATAAGCTACTTTTTGTTCCGGGAAAAAGTATGGTTACCGTAGGATACCTTAGAGACAGCCATAAGGCGAAATCCACGCGAGCGGCACCGCAGGCAAAAGCTAGTGTTTAGTAAATTATGTAGGTACCGTATTTTGGTTCACCATGAAATTTTGTTTCAACTACAACAAGCAAGTTTGTTACTAACATCTAAATCGAAAGCGTGTTAATTGTCTCAAAACTTCTCCAAAACGCCTCCTCTGTGTTATTGTTAGCGCGAAGGCCATCTTAACTAGTTTAGTTATGCTGCGTTGACGTATTTGGGTACATATTTTGAAGGAGCTGAAAATAATTTAGAACTATTAAAAACGAGCAAGCGCGTGACTTGTCATACATATTATTAATATTTTTTGACAATTTAGAATTCATGATTTTGTAATTTCTGTTACATTGTTTTATCTTAATATTTAACTTGAAAACTATTTATCTCAGGATACCCAAGAGAATTTTCATTGAGAATTACTACGTATAATTATGCAAGGCCCTTAAACATATTATGTGTGTGGAAATTTTAAGGTTCTAGGCCAAATAGTTTAGAAATGCAAAAGGAAATGCTTACAAATCTTTGATTTTGATTGATTTTGGCTGCTTAACCTCCTCGGTCCTCGCGTCCCCTATGCGCGGGACATTTTCCGTAGGGCTTTCCCTGGCGATATTTTTAAATAAAAAATATTGCAATGCATTGGAACTAGATACAAAAAAGTGTTGCATAGAGGACAAACAAAATATGTATATTTTACTTATATAAAAACCCCTTAGTACGTCGAAGTAATTTTTTTTAGAGTTACAAACGAAATGATGCTTCAGGACTGAGGAGGATAAATCTTTGAGTTTAGACACCTAACAAAATTATGTTCTTACAAAATACTAAAATTTAACAGATCAACGTATTAAAATTAGAAATTACAATTTTTATAAATGTGGCATATTGTATCATGTATAAGAAAGAACACTTGCCGGTTTTTAACTTAAAAAATATTGTGTATCTATTATTTGATCGTGGTACTATCAAATACAATCAAATTGTAAAATTTTACAGTGATATCACAAGGTACAGACGGCGGCGGTTGCCTGGTGTTGCACTTAGGATCACCCGAGTTACGCGAAGGGGTTATATTTAATAATATTTACTTTTTATTTTACTAATATTATAAATGCGAAAGTATAGATGTTTGTTTGTTTGTTTATTTGCGAGTTTGTTTGTTTGTTCCGCTTTCACGCCGAAACTACTGATGTTTGGTAGGTAGATAGATAAAGCACTCGGCTAACACATAGGATACTTTTTATCCCGGAAATCTTAAGGGTTCCCGGAGGAATGCTTAAAAACTCAAAATTTTCACTTCGTCACTAGATGGCGCCACCTTAACATTTTCTTTCTCTCAGGACCCAATTCTGAAGTTTACGGAGACGAATTCGCGGGCGGAAGCTAGTGCATAATAAATTAGTAAGACACGTAGCAATCGTCGATATCTTTTATATGAAAACTTGTAAGTTTGAAAGTTTCCAAAGATAAATCCCTTACAGATCGATGTCTGGCTTTTCCCCCCCTAAACCTAGATTTTCGTTTAAAGGTTTAAAGCCGTTTACGGGAACGTTGGCGCTTACAAGATCTAATAGTATAAGACTAGTAAATGTGTAGGTTTCCTCGCGATGTTTTCACTAAGTCGTTGGCACTGTGATTTGACATCGATAAGATAAAGTACTTGAAACGATTGAATTACGGAAACACTTCAGATCAGGAGTTACATACCAAACTTATCGAGAACTAAAAGCATTAAGAGTAGGCTGAACATCAAAAACTTATTCGTAGTCTTGTCCTATTAAAATAACAACAAAATTAAAAAAATAATAATTAAAATACAACATTTAAAATTTTGTAACAACTGTTTGAGTTCCAATAAAGCATTTTTGAATTTGAATATTTTTTGATATATATAAGCAATTTCGAATCTTCTTGTTAGTACCGCAAAGATATTTTCGAAGCGAGATTTATAATATCGAACGAACTCAATGAAATTGACTCGTTTTAGAGTCAAATGTTGACAATTTCTCTCTAATAAATAATCGTTTTCAGTTTTCAAAAAAGTTACACGGTCATAATGATTTTGTTTTTAAATTCAAAGACTAACTTTTTCATGAGGTCCAAATATAGATGGGTTTTTGCCCGGGCATTTTTGGGCATTTTGAATAAATGCCCAATAAACGTCCATTTGCGCCATACAAATTGGGCATTTATTGGGCATAAATGGACGTTTATTGGGCATTTACTCAAAACTGCCCGGGCAAAAACCCATCTCTAGGTCCAACTATGTCCGAGGGGGTTCTTATGGCTCTGTTACACTGGTCGATATACGGATTGTGAGCCAAATAAAAGGTTACCTAATGTCTTTTTAGACATATAATGTATCATCTGTCTTTTACTAGACGTGCAGTAATCCCCGTTATGTTATGTTAACAACCCACATCATCCCCACTGCGGGGGCACGGAGCTCTTCCCATACCTCGGAAACCTTTTTCTCGAGTTTCATGGAATTGCGAGAATTCGCGTTAACGTCACTAAGCAATGTTACGGAATGCAAACTGTAATTTAAAAAAAAAACTTTTATGAAAGGACGTATCATGGCCAATATGTTTCTGAGTGATTCAAATTTACGCAATCTTACGGATTGAAACCAGGTTTTACGTGACAGTTTCACGTAAAAAAAATCGCGTGATAAGATCGCGTAACAAACCTTCAAAGTTGCAATTTTGTGGTTCTTCATGAAATCAGGCCTATACTTATGCGTGAGATCGAGTTATCGAACAATAAAATGCGCCCTTACAAAATGTTAACTGCTAATTACGAAGTTGTTTTTTGTAGAGGAAGTTAGGTGACGGCCAACCTTTTCGAGTTGACTTCTTTATTAAAAGTAGTAAAGGTTGCGTCTTCGTCTGTGACATACTTTATCTATTGATATTGTAATGTACATCAACTACACAATAGGAAACTATTTTAAAATGTTTCTCGTCGACGAAAAAATGAATAGTGAATAGTAAGTAGGGTTCTGTAAGTTTGTGTGTACTGTTAATACAGTAAGTACAAGGTAGCACGAATATTTTAAGACTTGCTGTCAAAACGTTTGAGTGTTTTTGGAATCTTCATACGAAATTGACTGATTGGCCAATAAAGGAGAAGGTTCAAAATGTATGGACTAAAACCCAGAATCGATACGAACAACTGTGTGCCAACTAATTCTCTAGCATTAATTAAATAACCCAACACAAAATTTTGGGGCTGAAAAATTTGCCAGCCAGCTCCAATTCATTTTAATTTGGGAGTTACGATTTTAGTAGGGTAATATAATTATCGTTTGAAAATGTATTGGCACACAGTTGTTCATAACTCGATATTTCTGGGCACAAAGGGCGTATACGCCTAAGTTCTATTTAGCGTATACGCCCTTTGAGCCCAGAAGTATCGATATTGATTCTGGGTTTTTAGACGACACGGCGTAAAGACTCGTTATCTATTTGAGATTTATTATATAACTTTAGTACCCGATGAGTTATACTAATTGTAATGACACATTTTAAGTACTTTCAGACCAATAACATATTAACGACACATAGATGCTGTCGACAGTAAAAATAGTAAAAATAATCTCTTCCAGGCAACTGGACTTGTTTTTATGTGATAATGCTAACTTTGATAGTAGATAATTAGGTACAGAACAGTAATAGACAGTTATGTTAAAGCTATGTATATTAATAAACCTGATCGTCCGGTTTCGGTGACCAAGTCTCGGTGGAGTAGTGAGCCCACTTCCAACTTTCGGCATCATCAGTAGTTACCATCACGTGAGAACCGTCTTGCCAAGAGTTTAGCTTCAGCCAAGAGCTTATCAGTCGTGGATTAAAAAAGAACAGTTGCTGCAAGAGATTATTTTAGTGTATTTACTGTTTATAGAATCTAAGATGTCATTAATGTGTCATAGCAATTGATAAAATTAGTGATTTTGATACTAAAGTTTAAAAATTCAAGCTGGTAATGGGTTTTTATTTTCATGCGTATTTTGTCAGTCTATAAGCTCTGATTGCCCATTGATCTAGGGGTTGTAAATTGGGTAAGTTATTTCGTTTATTCTAAGGAATCTAGTACATTTTTAGGGTTCCGTAGCCAAATGGCAAAAAACGGAACCCTTATGGATTCGTCATGTCTGTCTGTCTGTCTGTCTGTCTGTCTGTCCGTATGTCACAGCCACTTTTTTTCCGAAACTATAAGAACTATACTGTTGAAACTTGGTTAGTAGATGTATTTTTTGAACCGCATTAAGATTTTCACACAAAAATAGAAAAAAAACAATAAATTTTGGGGTCTCCCCATACTTAGAACTGAAACTCAAAAAAATTTTTTTCATCAAACCCATACGTGTGGGGTATCTATGGATAGGTCTTCAAAAATGATATTGAGGTTTCTAATATCATTTTCTTCTAAACTGAATAGTTTGCGCGAGAGACACTTCCAAAGTTGTAAAATGTGTGTCCCCCCCCCCCCCGTAACTTCTAAAATAAGAGAATGATAAAACTAAAAAAAATATATGATGTACATTACCATGCAAACTTCCACCGAAAATTGGTTTGAACGATATCTAGTAAGTAGTTTTTTTTTAATACGTCATAAATCGTAAACCGCAATTTACCTTTCATTCAAGTTACAACGAACTACAAAAACTTTTATATTATGTTACTTGCTGCTACGGAACCCTTCATGGGCGAGTCCGACTCGCACTTGGCCGCTTTTTTTTCGTATCGATTACTAAGTCATTTTTGTTACCACCACCTTCGTATGAAAAGCCCCTTTCTTTAAGAATTCTGTATAATTTTAGGAGTATATGAATGTATATCGATACTTCTGGGCTTAAAGGGCTCTATTTAGCGTATACGCCCTTTGAGCTCAGAAGTATCGATATGTATATGAATAAATCCTTTATGATCAAATCGTTCAATCCGAGTAATTAGACACACGCGAGCATAAATAAAATCAAATAAAAAACTACCAGTATAGAATGAGCTTCTTTGTAAAGACCACACCATGAAAAGCGAGACCAACTAAATACTTACGGTCAACTCGTAATGGGTCAGCTGGAACGCTCAGGATCTCCAAGGGATAGCCTAGGGTTTTTGTCGTTAAAACAGGGACCGCCCGAAATTCCGTACTAGGGCTTTTCTATTCCGCTCCAAAATAAATAATATAGCTAATTCATGCCAAAGAAGACCGCAAATTATATGGGTTTTCCATATACATACTTTGCGGTCTTATCTCTTATGAGAGCAGTATACATACAGGGTGTAGCAAAATTGGTGTAGGATCCGTTAACTGGGGGTCCTACTCGTAATACTGAACAACTTTTGTTCTACGACTTTGGTCAAATCGCAAAATTCTTTTTGGACTCTCCATACAAAAAAGGGCAAAACAGATGATGTAAAGAATTTGTATGAAAAGTCCAATTTTTTTTGTGATTTGAGCAAAGTCGTAGAACAAAAGTTGTTCAGTACGATGAGTAGAATCCCCAGTTAACGGGTCCTACACCAATTTTGTTACACCCTGTTTATTTACTAACATATACCTACTGGTTTAATGTAGTGAGTCTTTCCAGACCCTTTTGTCAAAAGCAAAGTGGTAGTTTGCGCGCTACAAGATTTGGGGAATTTTGAGGAGTAGGTGTTTTGGTTTGGTTTTCATTTATTATTATAGGATAATTGTAGGAACGCACGTTGCGAAGAACATGAGGATTTTAAAATATTTATAGATATAAAAAAAGGAATGGATGATATGGCGTACACAATAAACATAACTATAGACTAAAAGTAAAAAAGGGCGTTTGACATTTATTTACACATTTTTGTACATAAAATCTATATATAATTATAAGTAGTGTACATCATTATAGGATTGTCCAGGTAGGCGGTCTTATTGCTTTAAGCAATCTCTTCCAGACAACAATTGTTTAAAATTTAAAGGGGTGATTCAGAATCAAGTAGGTATAGAAATACAGGAAAAATATTGAAAAAATGTGACCTACAGTTTTTTTACCATACCGAATCTCAATAGTGAATCAAGAATTTGTATGGTAAACTGTAAAAAAAACATCAGATTTTTTCAATATTTTTTCTATACTTGATACTAAGTTTTCCCTTTAAATTTCAAACGCACTTTTTAACATCCTGTATAAAGCTGCTTTTCCAGGCGAGGCGAGGAGGGAAGAGAATTTACAACTTGTATGGGAAAAATAAATTCTCTTGTCGCACGCACATCTTCGGTGGAAATTGTCTTCTTTTTATTAGAGATTTCAATTCTTTTCACTCCAATTCTCGCCTCGCCTCGCCGGTGGAAACGACCATGAAATTTATATGAACAAATCACTCAGTAGGTGATAGATAATGCACAGCCTAAACATTAAGTATGTAATTAAGGAACCATTACTGGGCACTCCTCATGAACAACTTACTCCAAGAGACCCATAAACAATACAAAAAAAAATCTTTCGATTTCAGCGAAGTCGTAGTTTCATGAATAGACGCTTAAGCGCAACACACACAGAGCCGACCGCGGGGCGGTACGAAAGCGTTACGGGAGCGGTATTTTTTGTAATGTTCGGATTATGAAACCCTTCACATCAAAACCGCGCGGCGCCCGCCCGGTTTTGGTCTGCACCGGAACCTCTCGGAACGCTTTCGCACCGCCCCGCGGCCGCCTCTGTGCGTGTTGCGCTTTATGCAGAGTGCAGCAATAAGGTGGTGCATTACTCAAAGGAGATTTTATGCTCTTGAAACTAAACAAATTGCGCTAAGCAACCGTATCTTATTCAGAGGGGGACTAATCTTTCGTCTTTAAAAAGGGGCGGATAGTGTCCATACTGTATGTAGGGTGAGTGGGGGGGAAAATGGGTAAGATAAAAAGTCTCCCCTATCGCCTAATTTGTGATAGTAATTTTGGTACTGGCAACATTGTTCAGGCCGCAATTTTGTTACGTCTGGCCACTCAGTTGGCAGTTACCACTAGGAGTGTGTGGATGTGACAGACTTGCTCTGCCGGTTGGCTGAAGGTGCGCTGTTTGTATTCAGCTTCGGGGTCACCAGTTATTGGATGAGTGTGTCGATCCAATAGAGATCATATGCAATCGGTGGAGAGGTGAAATGAAAGAAGGTTCTTTCTAGTGTTAGTACCGTGGTACAGTATCCAAGATTTTGAACATTTATTGGTTTTGCCTGCCTGACCAATATATAATATTTGAGTATCACACTTGGTGAAGTATTAAACTACTTGAACACAAAATCACATATTTGCAGGTAGTTGAATAATTAAAAATATGTAGGTGTCCCTACATGTGTAACGAATTAATTTGTGTCAGGTGGTTTTTCTCATATCAAGTGGTCGATTTTCAATCTCACCCCGTATCGTATAACTTGGATTATCTTAGATACAAGAAACTATTTCAAAGTTACCCCTTCACCCTTTCATCTTCCCCTTGATTCATTTTTATGATAAAAGTATTTTATATGATCTTTTATTACAAATTGGAACAGCATTAACATAATGTTATAGACAGAATACAAAATTAAACTGTTGCTTTCTTACCTCTTACATTTTGTTTCAACAGAAGTCAATTACATTCTGTTTTACAAAGCTTTGAATACAATACTGCTCATCTCACTAAAAAACCATTCGATCTTAAAAAACCATCGATCTTAAAAAACCATTGACCTTACCCCCACTCACCCTAGTTGTTTAATATAGTTGTGTTGTTGTTAACAACCCATTTCGTCCCCACTGCAGGGGCACGGGTCTCTTCCCATAACTCGGGAAGGTTTTAGGCCATACTCCACACACGGGGGCCAAGTCCGGATTGGTGGAGGTTGTGGGGTTAGTAGCCAACCCCAGTGTCAGAAGTTTTCAAGCCGCCTATAAGGCCTCTGACGTGGCTTAACGACTGCTAGCGATAGCAGCCGGCACCAACGGCTTAACGTGCCTTGCGAAGCACGGAAACGGTCGAGATAAATGCCACTAACAGTCAAACCCATCCAGGTTATGACCGTGTCTGTAGTCAGTTAACCTGCGTGATCGATGCGACCACGCAAGCCGCACTGAGTCACGACTGAGTTGTGTTAGTGGCATCTTATCTCGACCGTTTCCGTCTTCGTAAGGCACGTTAAGTCGTTGGTGCCGGCTGCAATCACTAGATGGCAGTCGTTAAGCTATGTCAGAGGCATTATAGGCGGCTTGAAAACTTCTGACAGTGGGTTGGCCACTAGCCCCAGAACCTCCACCAATCCGGACTTGGCCCCCGTATATGGAGTATGGTCTAACCTTCCCAAGGTATGGGAAGAGACCCATGCCCCTTCGGTCAGTCGCAGAAGGCTGTTATTGCGTTATACTATATTAAAGGCTACATTGTAAACTGGAGACTTGATTTCATAAATTATTAATTCTTTACCTAAGTGCGGCAACGACGACGGTCGGAGGCGAACTATACAGGTTGTTGAAAAAGTGCGTTTGACATTTTAAGGGGTTACTCAGAATCAAGTATAGAATACAGGAAAAATATTGAAAAAATCCGCTCTTCAATTTTTCTATTGAGATTCCCATACTTAATCTGAATAGTGAATCAAGAATTTGTATGGAAAACTGAAAAAAGTTGTAGATCGATTTTTTTCAATACTTTTCCTGTATTCTGTACTTGATTCTGAGTTACCCTTTAAAATATCAAACGCACTTTTTTAACACACTGTATACAGGCTGTAAATCTACAGGTGCGTCAAATTTTAATCAGGGCTTCTGCTCCTAATTCTGATCAACTTTTCCCAAGGAACCCATAATCAAATTCTAAAAAATGATGATGCTGAAGATGGAAGCTGGCGGGAGTAAAAGCCCTGATTAAAATTTGACGCACTTGTAGATTTACACCCTGTATATTTAGTTTCAGAAACAAAGCTCATTTGTTTTCTATATAAGCCGGACCACTCTAGTTTTACAAGACTATGTACTCTTTGTTACAATAATTATATTGTGGTTTTAGACACAATGGAACGAAATTGTGGAGCGGAATGGAATAAGACCCTCAGCCCACAGTAATGCGATGTCGCTCTTGCAAAAGGGGCGGCCATAGGGATGAGGATTAATTTAAGTGTAATTAAAATGTTTTATGGTGAAATTAAGCATTATGTTACGTTTTAGGATGTTTTAATTAATTAAAGTCTAAAAACAATTACATCATTTACTACCTTCTTAGCAATTTCCATTCAAGTGGTATAAAGTGAATAATATCATACCTGGGAGACACCAGCGTGGCGAGACAAAAGCATGTACTTAAACAAAAACCTCCCATTTTCCGGAGATAAGTCACTCCTCCCTTACAGGGTCGATTCAATCGATTTCTAGATAAAATCGTTAGAACTGTTTTAGGCATCGTGGCATACAGTAAAATAAAACTGCACGCTCGGAAGAATTAGAACTGGAAATGCCATTCGGATCCCGCCGAAAAGGCAGAAAATTCTCGAACAAACATCAGCGCAAGTCCTCTCCTGTGCTTGTTCCTCCGAGAACTGCACGCCATCTTTTATCGAGTAGTGTTATTAATATTAAATAGCTCTCTGTTCTTGATATAAAAGTCATGTTGCCAGGGGCTTCAATTATCTACTCGGTAAAAGATGGCGCCATAAGTAAAAGATTAGAAAATAAAATCCTTTCGTGTCTCTAAAACAAAAAGGTCTCTCGTATGACACACATAAAAATTTTAGCTCGCGTTGATATCTTTTATGAAAACCGATAAGTGCAACTCGCGTTGATGTCTTTTATATGAAACATATATTTATATTGTAGCTTGCACTGATATCTTTTATAAGAAAGTTAATAATAAATAAATTACTGCAACGTTTCAAAACAGACTCGTTGAATGTACTGGTATACCAATTTGCAATTTACTTATAATTAGTTTGTTTTACTCAAACTCAAACTCAAACTCAAAATGTTTTTTATTTAAGTAGATGCTTTACACATGCTTTTAAATCGTCAATATTTTTTTTCTTCGTTACTAAGTTATATAAATACTTGCTTAGCCATATAGTGCTATACTCCAGACTTTATGAATATTTTCACTATTCGTTTTGAAATTTTTGTAAATGTTTTATGTATCTTATTATAAAAAGCTGTATTGCAATTGATATTCGTGTTGTAATATCTGATGTGCATCTTGAATCTGCTATTATATACCTACTTCCTAAGTATTTGAAATGGTTGACTTGTTCTACTATTGTATTGTTTAGTTTAATTCGTTTATTCTGTTTGTTCGTTTTTTTAGATGCGGTAAAAATTTTGGTTTTCGTACTATTTAATATTTTCAATTATTACAATAGTATAATTAATTGGTGATAAATTATAACATAAACTGTGAGACAGCATTATGTTTACCGAAATGCCCAAATATGGTGAAATTTTTCGGATATGTATAGTTGTATACGTATGTTTGTTTTATTGTTAACGCCAACAGCCAAAACGGCTTTATTTATTTTGAAATGCGAGCGGGTACGTTTGATTCATTTGATTTCCTGACTCGTATAGGACTACGGAAAATATTTATTTCATCTAATCTAATTTTAGAATCCGGTCCGGGAAAAGCTCTGTATCCATAAATACAGGTTTTTTAATTAACCTATATAGTACAGGTACAGACACTCTTAAAGTTATTTTATTATATCTGATCACTATTTAGTTGTATAAGTAACCTTCTGAACGTTTTTTGGTAAATAAACTTATTATTATAATAAGTCTATATTATTTATTAAAATAATTAAGAAATATCATCATTGTTCTCGGTCAGCCCCAGAAAAAAAAAAACGCATATTCATTTTGCGGTCTGAGCAATGACTATCAAATTGTACCCAAACTTTTCAAACTGTCAACGACATAAAAGATCGTAAAAATAAAAAGCTTACTTATACCGAAAAATCACGTACCAGACACAACGTGAACATGTTTCTCTCATAAATATTGGCAAAAATAAAAAAAAAGCTAACCAGTAAATAGAATTGTTGTACAACAATAATTGTCAAGTATGTGCAAAGCATGCCACCCGTCATTTGTCATCCTACCTCTTTGTTCCGTGGTAATAGTCCTTTTAAGTTACCTGTTCAAAGGTTGACTGGAAGAGATCCCTTCCAGGGATAATTCCGCCTTTGTACAAACTGTCATTTATTTGAATTATACAATATTGTTTTGTAAAATTTATGTTTTGTGCAATAAAGAGATTACAAACAAACATACAATCGTTACACACGGCGCGATTATTACTGCAGACGACGCGACGCGACGCGCGGTAATGCGGTTTAGACTGCATATCTTGCACACGTAGGAGCTAGTAGTTAAATCACAGAATTCTATAAAAATAGGCACTTTTGGATTCCATGCTCCTTTTTAGTGTTCCAGACCCAAAGGCCAACGGGACCTTATTACTAAGCCTCCGCTGTCCGTCCGCCGTCCATCCGTCTGTCTGTCTGTCAGCGGGCTATATTATCTCATGAGCCGTAATAGGTAGACAGTTGAAATTTTCACAGTGTATCTCTGTTAACGCTATAACAACAAATAATAAAAATAAATTAGAAACAAAATACTATAAACGTGTTTTTTTGGCGATTTTTGCTCGATCTTAATAATGGCAACAGGTAGACGTTTGCAATGTTCACAGAGTTTATATTGCTATAGTCGCTAATAATATAAAATAAATAAAAATGTAATTAAAAATTAAAGGGGGGTCCCCATACAAGAGAGATGTTTTTTGGAGTTTCTTGTACGATGGTACGGAACCCTTCAATTGCGAGTCCAACTCGCACTTGGCCGGTATTTTTAATTCTATGGGTACAACCCAGTGGTGACTGTAGGACAGAGACACTTCTTGTCCACTTTATTATGGACCCCTCCGGGACTCAAACCCGTGACCAACTAATGTGAAGCAACAAACTAGTGATTATACCACGGAAGCGTTAAAATTCCTGCTACCTAGTCTGACCGAAGTATTTCCTCATTTAGCATCTCTTTATGTCGAGTCTCTTTACAGTGCATCTCGACATGTCGAGCGTCGCTTCGTATGCAAATTAGTCTCTCTAGGTTGAGTTTGATTTCATGAGGTACTGTACTGTCAGAAAAATAGTTTAATTACCTAAATGATAAATATCTTCAAACACACCCTAATGAACAGCGCGCGTAAACTAAATAATCAATAATTGTGCAGTCACTTGGCTAATCATATTAGCTGGACCAACTGTTTGGTATGTCCATTCAGTTGTTTTAGAGGTCAGCTGTTTCGACTTCGTATAGTTACGACTTTTCAGTAACTCAAAAGTAAATAATACAACGTTGAACACGTTAAAAACAACCGACTTCGCTTGTAGCAACTAAGATATTGCTGGTTTTGGGGTTTCGTTCCTCAAAAGGAAAAAAGGAACCCTTATAGGATCACTTCGTTGTCCGTCCGTCTGTCCGTCTGTCTGTCTGTCTATCTATCAAGACCTTTTTTCTCAGGAACACGTGGAGGTAGAAAGTTGAAATTTATATCAAATACTCAGGCCTGCAATCCCTTGAAGCTGTGAAAAAATTAAACTTCTATGCCAACGCAATCAAGAGATACGGCCGTTTTTGCCGCATGTTTGGACACTCGCATGGGAATCAAAACCTATATAGTGTACTTCCGATTGACCTCGAATCATGAAATTTGGCAAACAACAATGTCTTATAGCACCAGGGAAAAAATATTGTTTTCGGACTTTTCCCTTTATATGTGCTGTAAACATTGCTCTTTGCCAAATTTCATAATTCTAGGTCAACGGGAAGTACCCTATAGGTTTTGAATCCCATGCGAGTGTACAAATATGCGGCATAAACGGCCGTATCTTTTGATTTTGTTGGCATAGAAGTTTGATTTTTTAGAGCTTCAAGTGTCTTCAGACTAAAATCTTTGACTAAGATTATTATCTCATAAGAAAGCTCAAGGTCACCTAAAGGGCGAGGGAGCGTGCTATACTCGTAGTTATAGCAGAAAAAATAGTTACGTAGAAGAACTAAAGTATTAGAATAGCTAACCTGAAGTGGCAGAGGTCAGGGCACATAGCTTGTAGACTAAGTGCTCGTAGCTCGTAGAACAGATTCCCGAGTGGCGACTTTGCACCGGAAAACGTAGCGTAGTAGGCAGGGATTCCACCCGGTGGGCATGACTTGTTTAAGATCGCGGGAAGCCGTTGAGTGCGGTCGTCGTGGAATTCCTTCGGAAGAAAAATTTTTGGACTCTCCATAAAAAAATAGCAAAACAGATGATCAATTTGTATGAAATGTCCAAAAAAATTATTGCGATTTGAGCAAAGTCGTAGAACAAAAGTTGTTCAGTACGATGAGTAGAATCCCCAGTTGACAGGTCCTACACCAATTTTATTATACCCTGTATAAAAGCAAGGCGTTATATTGTAATTGACTGTGACAGATATGTAGATAGATAAACAAACAGACACACGAGTGATCCATTTTTCCCTTTTGAGGTACGGCACCCTAAAAACATTTAAAAATCGGAAACCTTACGTTTGGCTTCGACTTAATGCTGCGATGCAATGCTCATTCATTTGAACTTAAAATGAGTAGCGTTACGGTCGATATTATTTAATCACGCTTCGACCTGCTTAGATTGAGTCGTCATAAAGCAAATAGTATGAAAGATATAACAGCGAAAGCGACAACAAAATTTGCCTATAGATGGGTATTCGAAAAATGAATACGTACTTTTTCTTATCATACTCATATCACATGCCACAACTCACCCCAGTCAGCTGGGACCTGATGTGACATGTAATATGAACTCTCCTAGGTCGTGACAAGATTAGTTTTACGAAGCCTCAGTCGGGGTCGTGCGGTCACGGTCGCCGCGAGGCCATCGTTGGTTTTTCTAGTGACATTCTTCGTGTTTTTTTGTATCAGGAAGTTTTTAAAATTACCAATAGTATAACTTAAAACTGAGCTCCTGCATTTTGATTTATTGCATAACTAAATATAATATAATTTATAACATCTGTTCAGTTAGAGAAGTCTCATAGGATTTCAATAAACCATTTTTTCCAGGTTTTCTTTTGATACAATATGAGCCGAAAATAGGGTGTTAAAAAAGTGCATTTGAGATTTGTAGGGGTTACTTAGAATCAAGTGTAGAATACATGAAAAATATAAAAAAAAACCGACTACAACTTTTTTTCAGTGTCCCATACAAATTCTTGATTCACTAGTATGAGAAACTGAAAAAAAGTTGTAGTCGGCTTTTTTTATATTTTTCATGTATTATATACTTGATTGACGAACTGAACTGATTCGGAGTAACCCCTTAAAATCTCAAACGCACTTTTTATAGATAGCAGTTTGTGACACCTATCTAACATGAAACCTAAATTCTTCTGTCGCTTTGTCAAAATGAAACTCAGTTGTTTGGGGAGTTTTGTTTGAAGAGCCGCCTCCGTGGTCTAGTGGCTAGTCCGCTTGCTTCACATCCGGAGGTCGCGAGTTCGATTCCCGGCTTGGTCCAACTTTGTGGGACTCGGTTTGGTTGGTGGTAGGGCATTTTCTGAGCCCGCCTGGCTAGCTACCACCATCTTATCTGAGTCTTGCCGCCAAACAAACAGTTTTAACAAGATTGATGTATTCCGGCACTAAGATAATATAGCCAGTTCCCTGGGGTATCTTGGTAAGCCGACTTCCATCTTCGGCATCACCATCACCTACCACCAGGTGAGATGATGCCAAGAGCTTACCAATTAAGGGTAAAAAAAGAGAGAACTCTATTATTTTTCTGATTTCAGCAAAAGCGTTGTTCAGTAATATCTTTCACTTATCATTATTAGTAGAAGTCCCGGTTAACGGACCTCATGTCTATGTTTTCAATATGTTTGTGCGTATGACACGCTTAGTGTGATAGAGCCATATAATAAGTAGGTACTTCATATCCTTTTTTTTGATATCGGGGGGAAATCTTTCAAAGATACCCGACCTCCCTTGGGGGTGGGGATGTCGGGTTATGTGGGATTCCACTCACTAAAACTCCCTCGGTGACCATCCTCTGTACGTTGAAAGAGCTTCGGGATCTCCAAAAGGAACGCACTGGCGCTTTTTCCGTATGTCACGAAAGTGTAGGCCACTTCCAACTGTCGTACTTCCCAGGACTGCCGTCTAATTGCCGGAGCCCCCACTCCGACGACTCGTGGCGCCCGAATCCCCTTTTAGTCGCCTTTTACGACAGCCGGGAGATACCGTAGCTGTAGCTCTATTCTTTGCCTGAGATTACAGGGCCCAAGTAATTCATATCCTGGAAAACAAGCTAGCGCCGACCAACTATTGTGCAGATCGTTCGTGTCTTTAGTATAAAATCTATTTACTCAGGGGTCATATCAAGAGGCCTACATTGTTTTTTGTTTAATATAATATTAAGTCTATTTCAAGATCTCATTACTCGTCCCACAAGCGGGACATTAAGGCTTTAAGTGGAACAAGTTATTTAATTTTGATATTGTTTTTATTAAGTACTAGTTAAATGAATTATTTACCTTTTTATATGAGTTTACTGAATTCTTACCTACTACTCATGATGCAACTGTGTCATCTTGTGTTATTTCTGTCCCATCTAAATCGTAATAATATCACGGATACCGGAAAATTATGCGAACTTTTGGAACGAAACAGACTCGGTGGTTCAGTGGTTACAGTCGTGGTTCGATCACCACCCAGGACAAACATATCTGTGATTAGCAGATCTGTTTGCTCTGTGTCAGGGCGTATAATATCTATAATAATATAATAATAATAATATCTGGGACAAATCACACACGGTCATCTGGCCCCAAACTAGGATTCCCTGTATCTTGGGAACCAGAGACTGATATACATACACATATACTTTTAAATACATACATATATAGATATAATACACCCAGACTCAGAGCAAACAATTCTGCTCATCACAGAAAAGTTTGCCCTGTGTGGGGATCGAACCCACGACTCTCGGATCAGAGATCAGGATCGCTAACCACTTAGCCACCGAGTCAGTCGATATCTATGTTTGTATTTAAAACGTATATGTTTAGGTATATCAGTTTCTGCAGAAAACCGTCATATCTAAAACGTGCGAGGTACTTGATGATCGTTTCAAATAAGACAACCCCTCTAAATTTTAATATTTCGGAGACTATAGTCGAAGTACTACAGGTGAAATAAATAGTTAAAGAACGCTTGTATTGATGAAACTAAACTTTTGCTCGACAACCTTGCAGAAATAGAAACAGACGGACAGACGGACAGACGGACAGACGGACAGACGGACAGACGGACAGACGGACGGACGGACGGACGGACGGACGGACGGACGGACGGACGGACGGACGGACGGACGGACGGACGGACGGATGGACGGACGGACGGACGGACGGATGGACGGACGGACGGACAGACTGACGGACGGACGGACGGTCGGACTGATAGCGGAGGCTTGGTAAAGGGTCCCGTTGGCCTTTGCGTACGCAACCTAAAAAGTATAGGACTGCTGCTGGTACTATAGGGTTCTTTATTAAAAGATACTGATACTTTTAACTATTTTGGTTTATTTCCAATTAAACTTATTAAAAGATTTGGATAGATGTTTACATCATGACGAACCCTTAGAGAATCTTCGGTTCAAAACCATCAAAATCAGACAGCGAACGATTTAAATCCTTATTATTTTTAATAGAAACGTTCCAACGCCGAAAAGACCACAATGCGCGGCTGTAGAGATTCCATCACTACAGTACTAACTTCATATGTGAAACTGTGAATACTTCACACCATGTAGGTTTAGTTTCATAACTGTTTAGTCTAAGTCACACAGCCCACGCCACATTTTTAAAACCCTTTATAGGTATTCGGATTAGAGACTATGTGAAATAGAAATGGTGAAGGATATAAACTTATTTATCGTAAAAATGAATAGCGCTTCCAAAAACGTAATAGCTTTATTGAATTTAGGTTATACTGACAGTGTTGTAATAGACAAATAGTGTGACGCATAGTTCAAACAGGTTTTTCAATATACGGCGAGGACATGTAATTTATTTTAGAACTCGCTTGTATGTTACCTATTTTGTATGAAAATACTTTTTTGTTTGGATCATATTAAGCTATTAAGGTACCTTTGTTCCCACTGGATCAGTTATACTAGTTTAGTTGACTGGTAGCTCGATTTTATTAATGCATGCTTTGTAACAGCGTTTAAAGGGTTAGTATCGAATGGTCGCGAACGTAAGCAGTCTACAGTAGCAACTCGTCTAACATGATGAATTAATGATTTCTATTACCAGAAAAGCGGCAAGGACCTCAACAACTCTCCTTGAGCTACCAATGATGTTCAAAAAGAAAAAATTGGACATCCCATATTAATTTCACAAATCAAACACACATTTAAAGGCCAGCAACGCAATTGTGTCTCGGTGGTGTTGCGGGTGTCTATGGGCGGCGGTAATCGCTTACCATCAGGTGATCCGTCTGCTCGTTTGCCAAATCTGCCTTAAAAAAACGGCGGAAGTCAATATTTTTTTGACAATTGAGTATTGATTGTTTAGGAATTGTTTTTCGAGTTTCATGAGTAGAAACCACGGTTAAGTTTATTTTTCAGATATTTCAGACAAATCCTTATCAATATTATAAATGCGAAAGTGAGTTTGAATGTTAGTTTGAAAACTGTTTCTTAGAATTGATTGGTTTAAGCGTCTCACCAATTACGTTACCCAGGATCTGGTGCACTTTGCAAGAAAGGAGGAGGTTCTTAATTCAACTGTTCTTTTGTGTTACACAATATCTTTGCCGACTGTGAGCTAATTTTGACGATTCTTTTAATTTAGTAAAGGTTGCTTAGTAAAGGTTATTCACTTTTTGGAGTTGAACACCCTGTGAAAGTATCTGGGAGTGGTCCTTTCACACCCTGTCTTGTATACCTCCTCCTTTGGGAAGTCAATCAGAACAAAACAATAAAATACTCATCGCGATTGGGTCGAGTTTACGCTTCGCTGCGTCAGTCTTTCCGCAATCAGTACTACCTTATAATTTTCTGAACGTCCATTCGTCGCAGTTATCAATACATGGTTGTCGCTTATTTGCAAGGTTGGTACACAGTAGAGTGACAGGGTTGTCAACATGTTAAGATGTCATCAGAAACTCGCTGCGTACACAATTGAACGATCCTGAGTTTAATGAATGGTCAAATTGTAATGAAACCTCCTTTACCTAACTTTTTATTGTAGTTATATTTGGACTGTGTGGGTGGTCTGTTTAGCGCTCTTGTTCCCACTATTATGTGTTCTATTCCCACAAAGAGCAAACATTTCTTTGATCTGTGTTTGAATGCATTATATCTGTATTTGTATGTAGTGAAACGTGACTCAGTAGAATTTTTAAATAATATCTGGGACAAATCACACGCACGGTCGTGTGCGTGCGTCAATTGTTTATGTATATTTGCATTTGTCTCCAGTTCCCATAATACAGGGAATCCTAATATAACTGTATGGTATTGGTCGCTGGATATATTTTATTTTTGAGAACGACACTAAAGTATTATATTTTGACAAGTTATTTGATTTATGAAGGCCGTGTCAAAATACATATAGGACGCGGTAACTGGGGATTTCATTCATCAAATTGACAACCTTTTGATCAATGAATTTGCTAAAATCGTAAAATAAACTTGTAGCATGGACTTAATGACTTGATAAAGATATGAAGTCCACGATGTCCATACTTTGGACAGTAATTTTTTTTTGTGTTTTTTTGTGGTTTAATAAAATATTGGTAAACATCATGAAAAGGAGATCGAAAGGTGTGTAATGTGTACTGCAAACGGTTTCATCTGACTGAAAAGTTGTTAAATGTTTTTTTTTTAAGTTCAATGGAACTTTGTAGAAGGTAGAAAAAAAGATAATTTAAAAGAATATGTAACAAAGCATCTACCTTTTTTGAGACTGAGAATAATGAGTGTGATACCGCCAACGGAATATTTTGCCAATTTATAAAAAACAAAACAAAAGATTTTCCCTTCTCTAGCAATGGCTTCCTTTTGAAGCGAAACGGGGTTTTATTCACACCAAATCCACGCCGATAATTTTCAAATCATTAAACGATAAGCAAGCGATAATCTTATAAGGATTACATTCCGCAGTGCAAAGTTAACAATAACAATATAACAGACTCCACCGCCGCGCCGCCGCCGCCGCCACAAGCCAGTTAGCTACCGACAAATCTCAGGTATCAACACTTGAGATACCTAACAAGTGAGAATTGCCTAACAACTGGATCAGCAGTTTGTTAAATAAAGATAATATTGTCTGACATAATCTTGCTAACTGACTTTATCATTATTCATTACTGACCAAGATATCTCTAACATATGTATCGTGGTAGACTTTTTGATAACACTTTAGTATGTTCAAAAGAAGGAGGTTTCATATTGTATTAGATTAGATGTGGAAAATTGTTCAGTTTCATTAATATAGTAAGTACACCGTTTGTGCTTTTTTCGCGAATAGTTTCCACTGTATATGCATTATCTAAGTATGCATATGAAGGGTCCACTGCAATGTCTGCAGTAATGATGAATGTCCAAAATTATTTTAATTCTAAGTAAGTGCGTCATTCGTCATTTTTTCACTATTTGCAAGCTTAAAACTTAAAACCAAAATAGAATAATGATGAATGACCTTTCTTTTTTGTTTTATGATAATTTAGTTTTAAGTTTACAAATGGGGAAAAAATTACGAATGACGCACTTACTTACAATTAAAAATATTTTGGACATTCATCATTATTGCAGTGAACACTTCATATCAGTCTATGGTCCCCATAGTCACAATATTATACAGGGTGTAACAGAAGTGTGTGACAATACTTCAAGTTTGACTTTTTACCCATCAAACTGAACAACTTTTGTTCTACAACTTTGTTGAAATCGCAAAAAATTTTTTGGACTTTTCATACAAACTTGGTTCGCCAGCTGATCGATTTGTATGAAAAGTCCAAAAAAAAATTGCGATTTTAACAAAGTTGTAGAACAAAAGTTGTTCAGTTTGATGGGTAAAAGCCAACCTTGAAGTATTGTCACACACTTCTGTTACACCCTGTATATGTACCTACCTTATCACACAGCATGAAAATTTCCTGCCCTCTCCTCACCCCTTGCAGGTTAGAACCAGTAACGTATCTAGCGCAAGCTACGCGACACACATTTTCGCGTCTACTAACGATATATTTATATGTTAATAAGTAGGTAATTAATACGAGATAACGCGACATTTGTATACTTATTTGTACGGTGTGTCCGAGGTGTGTCATAGCTCAGAGAAACCTTATTTGGGGCTGTCCATGTGTGATTTGTTCTGGACGTTTATTATCAGTATCATTTTTTCGTTGCGAAACCTCGTCAACGATATGCTGGAAACCTTACGAGGGGAAAAGTGTGAGAGCCCACTTAGCGTCGATCAGGGTCGCGTCGACCGATTACCGCTGACAACGCAAGATAAGCCGCCAGAGATGTCGATAGACGTGGTAATTAATGGGGACATTTACCTTCTTAGAATTTCTTATCTATACAATTTCACAGTACGTTAGGCGACGCTATGAAAATAGATTCAAACAAAACCTGCTGGTAGCCCGGCAACAATGATATACATAATGGATGAGAAAGTTATTTCGCAGAAAAAGTTATAAGGATGAAATATGTATATTAAATCCCTTTTTTTTGGATCCCGGTTTTTTAAACACAATTTTCAAATTTTATTTTTTCTTGTAAAGTATTTTTGTTAGTAACTTTACGTCGGTTATCTTGTAATGTGAGAGCAAAACATTTTTTAGAAGTTTTCACCGAAAAAAAAAAAGGTTTTGTAGAAGCTACAAAATCCTCAAAATTATCCATGTCATATAGCCTTCAGTTATAAATAATAATTTGAATTCAACACCAGTCTTACCAAGGTTCAATAGATAGTCTGTATATACAGGGTGTAACAGAAAGGTGTGATAATACTTCAAGGTGGGCTTTTACCCATCAAACTGAACAACTTTTGTTCTACAACTTTGTTCAAATTGCAAAATTTTTGGGTAAAAACCCACCTTGAAGTGTTATCACACCTTTCTGTTACACCCTGTATATTTTCATCTTTTTTAGAAGAGTTGACCGAGTCCTGAATAGCGCATATACATATACGTATAGATGCGAAAATTTTATAATATTACTAAAGTGTAGTTGCTGTGCTTCTATTTAAGTATTTTTCTAAGTTTACCTGAAATTGTATACTTGTCCCAACTAATTTAATTAACTGTCAAAATTAATTATCTAATTAATAAAGAAACTTAATTAAACTTTCAAATATTCTATAATATATATTTATTGTTATTTTTTGTATTGAAATTAATAATTAATACGGGGTTATTTTTGGACCCCCCACCAAAACTTCTACTCATGAAACTGAGCAACTTTCCTCAATAGCCAATGGTCAATACGCAAAACAATTTTGGACATCTCCGATCACGTGATCAAATTAGTATGAAACGTCCAAAATTTTTTTGCAAATTGACCTTTCGTTCTTGGAAAATGTTGATCAGTTTCATGAATAGACGCCACAGGGAAGTTTTGGTGGAGGGTCCAAAAATAACCCTGTATACAGGTGTTAAAAAAGTGCGTTTGAAATTTTAAGGGGTTACTCAGAATCAAGTATAGAATCCAGGAAAAATATTGAATAAATTCGCTCTGTATATTAGGTGCTTGAATGAAATAGCTGATTAGTTAAAAAAGTTCAAAGAGAAAATAAATATAAAAAAATTAAGGTTTTAAAACAACTAACTATTTCGAAAGTACCATTTGACATTTAGAAATAAAATAATGCTTGCTAAATGCACGTTGTCTGAATTTTTTGAGAGCACAGTGGTGTAGAAGCTATAAAAATGGATTTTGTCGTCACTGAAGATCACCATTTTTTCATTAAAAAATACTTATTTATGATTTTTGAAAGCTACACTTACCCCAGCGTGTTCTTCGTTACCATATGTATTTTTGAACATATTGCGCATAATATTTCACGATTTTCAGATATATATTTTTTTTTAAGAAAAAATTTACCTAATTTACTTAGGCTATCTAAGAAAGCGCCAATACCGTATTCAATGGAACCCTACTCAGTCAGTTTTTATATGAGAGACATGACATTACTAATTCATGAAAGACCTTGAATGTAGCTAGAAAATTATGTATAATTTAATGGAAGTAAATTAATTTTTGGGGTAATATTATTATTTTGAACTTTCAAAATTGAAACGGAAATTTCATAGGTAAGCATGTATATACGAATCGATAACTGCCATTGGCTAACCACGTGCGATTGTCCAAACAAACCATTATAGCTTTGACAAAATATGAATACCAACATAATAGAATATAAGAAGCGCAGCAACGGTCTAGATAAATGCAACTTACAATCAAACCCATCCGGGTTAAGACCGTATCTATAGACAGTTAACCTACGTGATCGACGTAACAACACAAGCTGCACTGGGACACGGCCGTTTCGAAGTTCAAATCATTTCGAAATGTTGTATTTGTTAGTATTTAACTTATACTTAATATAATTCATACTGATTTATGCTGAATTAATTCAGTGACCTTTTCTTTTATTTTGTAAGGTGGTAAAGGCTGTCGGGTGGTGGCCCACCTGATGGAAACGCCTAGGGACTTATGTATCCTCAAAAGCCTCTTATACCGGTAATTACCCCGGCTATCACACCCTTCCCGCCGGAACACAGCATGCTGCTTGGCGGCAGATATACAGCGAGCAGAAGTTTACCATACCAGTCGACCTTTTCTTTTTTATTTTCTGAAACATTTTCAAAAAAGAATTAATGAAATAGGGGAACACACAACTACTATTTTCATTTTAATATCGGCGTGTCGTAAACAAGTATTTTAACTTAAAATTGCAAAGATAACATGCAAAGGTTAACTGGTTTTAATATATTTCTGCCAGGAAGTAGATATACTTCTTTCGTAATACCAATGATAATAACATAATTCTAGTAAAAATATATTGCTAACCTTCATACGTTCTATTTTTGGAGTTAGGGGATTCTTTGCGTTTGTGAGGCTGTATATGTGCGATTATTCGCACACATAGGCAGGCTTGCACGGAGCGGATCGACGAAATAAAACTTCTTAGAGCTTGGCAAATGAAAGCGGGACCAGGGGTTTTCTGAAAAGTTTTTACATGGCAACAGTAAAAAAGTTGTCAGTGACTGCAGTGTTTTTCGCGAAAACTTTAATTCCGTGAAATATTTGTTTGATCATAGGCAAAACGATTAAAAGTATGTGCGAAATATGCTACATACCATGATCAGTAAATTCAGACAAATAGAAGAGGGGTAACAAGTTGTTTTCCAAAAAAAACAACAATGTTTACATTTCTTGTGTCTTGTATAACTGATTAATATTGATAGTTGTTGGCTGAATATTCATATTTATTATGTAGGTCGTTTTTTTTAATTTTATTAATTAATAATAACATTAATATAATAGCTTCTAACTTTACCCGATATTTTGATATTTTAAAAAAGTCATCCAATTGATATTGGTAATAAATACTTTTTTAGTCTGTTACCTTCACACAATCATAGAAAAAATACAACTTTATAAACCCTAGAGCGTAAAATTATTATGCTTTTAACATTTTGGTTTTTTATCATTTTTGAGCACTTCTTTATCCTTTTGCGCTTTTAACATTATGCGCCCAAACTAAATTGGATGTAAAGAATAAAATAAATTTTAAATGAGAAATGATAATTGATAAGCTATTAACCATCATGCACAGAATTACATTGGATAGGCATGTTGTGAAGTGGAAGTATTATAATCTGTCATGTGTTTGAGAGTACCATCCGCGCACCGCAGCCTGTTTATAAATAACAGTGACCTAATTTTAGTAGAGTGTGGCAAAAAGTAGGTGAAATGAGAAAATAATAATTACCTCCATAGGGGACCATCCGGTAGTTGACTGCACTGCATTGGGCGAAATCTGACCCGCTTAGCGAAACATTGCGTACAAAAACCAAACTAGATTTGAGTAGTCAAAATATCATATTTCACTTTTCATTTCATGTTCATATTTAAAGAAAAAAACTGGATATAAAATATAACCGATAAATAATATTCTGTTCTATTCTAAATAAAAAATCGATATTCATTTAATTGTTAATCCGACTCTCAATTATTAATTAAGTGGATTATTAGAAGCGGTGGTCACGTCGATCACGCAGGTTAACTGATTAAATACACGGTCACAACTTGGATGGGTTCGACTGTTAGTAACATTTATTTTAACCGCGTCCGTGCTTCGCAAAGCACGTTAAGCCATTGGTGGCCACTAACTGTCAAATCCATCCAGGTTATGACCGTGTCTTTAGTCAGTTAATCTGCGTGATCTACGTGACCACGTAAACCAAACTGAGCCACGATCGCTTCTACCGGACCGGTATTACCGTTTGTTTGTAATAGCCGTTGCTATCACCTGATGGCAGTCGTTAAGCCTCGTCGGAGGCCTTTAAGGCTACTTGAAAACTTCTGACACAGACCCTACCCACAGTAATGTGACTACAGTAAACTAGAGACATTTATGTACTTATCTATCTCACCCTATTTTATTGTGGCTTGCATGGTCGCGTCGATCGCGCAGGTTAACTGACTACAAACACGGTCACGACATGGATGAGTTTTGCTGTTAGTGGCATTTATCTCGACCGTTTCCGTGCTTCGCAAATTACGTTAAGCCAGACCCTATCACTAGATGGCAGTCTTTAAGCCATGTCAGAGGCCTTGTTATAAGCGGCGTGAAAACTTCTGACACTGGGGTTGGCCACCAGCTCCAAAACCTCCACCAATCCGGACTTGGCCCCCGTGTGTGGAGTATGGCCTAATCTTCTTGAGTAAGGGAAGAGACCCGCGCCCCTGCACTGCAGTGGGGACGATATGGGTTGTTAATGATGTTACGATTATTTCTGCACAACGTGGGTACAGTTTCCATACTAAGCTGCCCGTGACCTAAAAAATAAATTTTGTTTAAAAAAGCTACTAACTTCCGTCCGTTTTTTCACATGACTCCCAACTGAGATTCGCTTTGCTCACAGAACCAGTTTTAATTTTTAACGAATACCTCATCAGCCTGTGTAAGATTAGTCCACTTGGATATAGGCCTTCCAAAGGTACGCCACTAAGTGTCTACGTCCATGCGCGTCCAGCTGAGCTGTCACCAGAAATGTCCGCAAATCTTTGCTAAACCTAGTCAAGGGGCGTCTCGCGATATGTTTACCTAACCCCGGTTTTTAACTGTACATGAAATGTAATAAAATTGAGATAGCAGGCGTTAATTTTCTACTCGTCACATAGTGATGTGATCATAGTAGTGAATCAAATCAAAATTATTTGATTTGCCATTGAATAGGGTAATAAAGTTCGCTTCGCTAACACTTTCCGAAACGTACTAGGTAGAAAACTGAGTCAGTTTAGAATAGAAGTCTTTGAGTTAGATAGATAGATAGATGAAGCACTGGAAATATTGAAAAAAAGTCATGGCTCTTGTAGAATAGCTTCCACGGTATTTTTTTATCCACAATTGGTAAGCCCTTGGCATCTTCTCACCTGGTGGTAAGTGATGATGATGCCGAAGATGGAAGCCGGCTTACCAAGATTCCCCACGATAAAATGATATCCACGCGGGCTAAAACTAGTATAAAATATATTTGTGGTTTAGAACCGCCTATTATAATGATGAATTTTAGACAGTTTAAAAATGTGACAAACTAATGATTAATATAATAAATATCTTCATATAATTACCATTAAAAAGAAGATGTACAGAATCTGTACCTAAATAAATAGACAAAAACATTATATTTTTGTCATCATACGTAATATTGGGTTGGATAATACCATAGTTACATAACTATTATTTATACCTTCCATATCCTCAGCAAAACCCAGTAAAACATCTATTAATTATTATCTACACTGTCAATAATGAGAGAGATGGTTTATTATTAATACATACAGGGTGTAAGGGACAGGTTTCCGAAAACTTTAAGGGCTTGCTCAGTAGACGAAACTGAACAACTTTCCACAAGAATTTTTTTCAGGAAATGAAAAAAAAAATCGGCTTCTCCATACAAAATTATAAATTTGATTGGACAGTTTGTATGGAGAAGCAGATTTTTTTTTCGTTTCCTGAAAAAATTTCTTGTGGAAAGTTGTTCAGTTTCGTCTACTGAGCAAGCCCTTAAAGTTTTCGGAAACCTGTCCCTTACACCCTGTATACTACCTACCGCTCTACCTCAACGCCCTCTTTCATCATCCTAAAGAAAACGGAACGAAACCTTACGTAATAACTAAGGGCTCGTTCCGAAACACACCCACAGATGTAATTATCACAAATTACCCACTGTAAAACACTAAGGCGTGTAAGAGACAGACTCTTGTCAAATTAATTGGTTTATGAACACGACCTAAGTAGGAGCAATGTTTAATGAAATTCCCTTGACAGTGTATACTATTTTTTACTATTACGTTGGTTATTAATCCTATTATTAGACACTCATGGCTTGAAAACTTCTGACACTGGGGTTGGTCACTAGCCCCACAACCTCCACCAATCCGGACTGGGCCCCCGTGTGTGGAGTATGGCCTAACCTCCCGAGGTATGGGAAGAGACCCGTGCCCCTGCAGTGGGCACCATATGGGTTGTTAACGATTAGACACAGTATGGTAATGGCAATTATTCAGGGCAAATCTCTACATTGTGGGTGTTCAGTTTCTACGATAGCTATAGATGTCATATGCTAGAAACTCCTTACGTAAAAAGCACCGCAATTAACTTTCAAAAATAGAAAAAACTGTATTAAAATCGATCCACCCGTTAAGATCTGAGATAGCACCGACCACGAACTTCTAAATAAGTACCTTTTTATTTAAAAAAAAAGATCATGTTACGAGTACCTGTTACGACGAACATGCATGAAAAATAGTAATGAATGAGATGTCAGAATAGGAGCGAATGACGACCCGTGGTTTCTACGGCGTGAGTCGCGCCGTAGAAACTACGGATCGTCATTTTGTAGGTGAGTATTTTTATTTTGAATGCCGCAATCATTTTTTTTATCTAAAAGATCACTGAAATGTTTTGCCAAAGACAAACATGCAGACTTCAGACCTGCTCGTACGGAACTCAACAGATACTCAATAAAATAACAAGTTTCTTGTGTGAAAACTTTTTCCATATAACTTGGTTGATTCGTCGTGTGCTCTACAACAGATGGTGGAACATTAAACTTTTTTATAAAAACTCTTCTATAAACGGCATCTTTTTACATGTTTTCGTGGCGAGTTTCAGGATCAATATATGAAAAATGAGAATACCTCGCTTATACTCCTCAATATTTTAACCCAATATTGGTCTTCACACTTTAAAAAGTCGGGATATGATTTGAGTAGCTTTTTTTTCTAGGTAAAATAAGAAGTTTCATCTCAGTGGTTCTTAGCTATGTTTGGTGAAAATAAGTTTAGTGATTTTTGGATCATTTTTATTGTTTAGGGGTATCAACATTTTTCATTTGTTGTCATTTCCTCGAAATCGAATGGTACGTATTTGGCTTAGATTTTTTGGAAGTAGTTTCAAAACTATTAAACTTAAACTGATTAAATATGTGTCGTTTTTTTGGCATGCACACAATAAACGGGCCGGCGACCATCGGCGGATGTGGCGGTCACAGGATTAATACTTAAGATACCTCGATATTTTCATGACCCACATAATATTGTTTTACGAAAATTGAATAAGATATAGGTAAAGTTAAGAGGGTCGATCCTGATATCAATTTGCGAATTTCCGAATTGATGGGACTGTTCCTCATCGTATTTCGATAATTGAATACGGATGACAACCGCTCCGGGTAAACGGACACAAACCGGGTACCTGCGAAGTTATGAATTCGAGAATACACCAGTGTGGGGGTGGGCCTGTTACCATGTCTTGGGAAGTTAAGGCCAAAGTACAAGCTATTGCTAGGGAATACATCTATGCGGTGTAGGTAGCAATATCTTAAGGATTCCATCCCCACTGCTGGAACACGCATGGTTCTCTTCCCGTATCTTGGGCCATGCTCCAAGCCATTATAAATAATAAATGGTCACGTTGTACACGTCCGTAGGTCTAAAACTAAATGCCCTACACGTGACCGTTGGTGATGTTAAGTATTCCCTCTTAACGCCTCAATATGCCTCAACCAATCTTTGCGCAATTTTGCAAGCACCTAACCCAGGGGTCACCAAATGGCGGACCGCAGTCCGGCTCCGGACCGCCGACCTATTTTGTGCAGACTTTCAGTAAACAAATCACTTTACGCATTTTTTCTTAACTGTGCAAGTCGAGCTGGAAAAATTTACATAGAACATCGTTAAATTAGTGTCAAATATACCATACATTGTTTGACAGCTCAACCTGCACAGTTAAAAAAATTGCATTATACTATACTCGAGTACGTAATTTATAATTTCCCGCGTTTTGTCTTTGTTGCCTCAATTGCTGTAAAAAAAGCGTATAATCTCGTTTGTCGCAATCGCAACTAAGTTTGTGCCACTGTCCCCCACTCTTTAAATAAATATTACCATTTTACTATCGCGACCGGACGGCGACGGTCATATTATTTCCTAAAACGGACCCCAAATGAAACTAATTGGTGACCTGTGACCTAGCCTATGATATGGAGAAGGACATGAGCTTTTACCCAGAACTTGAATGTGGATACCTAAAGTGGTTTCCATGAGAGAAGCAATAATAAAAATAGATAGCAAAACACCGGTCCCTGACATTGCGTCATCAATAACCAAGCTTGTCAAATATTGCTCGTGATAACATTGTAAGTACCTCGGTTGTAAGTGACTGACTCGGTGGCTAAGTGGTTAGCGATCCTGACCTCTGATCCGAGAGTCGTGGGTTCGATCCCCACACAGGGCAAACTTTTCTGTGATGAGCGGGTGTATTATATCTATATATGTATGTATTTAAAAGTATATGTGTATGTATATCAGTCTCTGGTTCCCAAGATACAGGGAATCCTAGTTTGGGGCCAGATGACCGTGTGTGATTTGTCCCAGATATTATATTATTATATTATATTACCTCCTTTCAGTTACTTTTCTGCTGAACTTTTATCATAAGAATAACGAAAATATACAGGAGTGAAGTCAGTTTTGTATTTTAGCGTGGAGAAAGTAAAAAAAATGGATTGGGTAGGTCAGTAAGACACCATTGTTATTTGTGCAATTCTACGTGGCGGGGATGTAAAGGTAAAGCGAAGAAGAGTAATATTTTCAATAAAGAATGCAAATGTCTGTTTCGCGACTCTTTGCTTAAAATTTGCGTCCATTTCACCGACTTTACCCTTTTTGGTCAACATCTATTATAACTATATCTATTATCTGAATTTGGTCTTTTTTTCGAACTGTTGACTGGTTCTTCATTACCATCTATTATATTTCATCTCTGACCACCTGTCATCTGTTCATCCTGCTCATTCTCGTAATTTGTGGTACCTTTGTTAGTTCTGATTTCTTCTTGTCAGTTATTTTTCCTCATATTTATTAGGTTTTTGATCTCTTAGGCGTGAATAAAGACTGATACAGGGTGTTAAAAAAGTGCGTTTGAAATTCTGAGTAACCCCTTAAAATTTCAAACGTACTTTTTGAACACCCTGTCTATCTGAAGACTCACTTCCTCCCTCCCCCTGGAAAGCACTTCCCCTGAAATAAATTTAATCGATTTGCATCCAAAGGCAGTAACAAAAAATAAACTGAGTTACCACAGGCTCTCATCAGGCTCGGTTGTCTTCAAATGCAGCTTGACTTCACTACTAGCTTCCCTTCGCGTTGATTGCTATTCGAAAGATACAAAGTTCCAAGTTGATCCCAGAGCGCGCTTGTTCGCAGGCGAGTGGTAGCTGGCTGTTGGCACCGCGTGGCGCATGCGCGACGCAACAGATTGGCGCGCCCGCCCCCGTGGCCGTGTGTCGCGAAGCGAGCGGTCGCCGCGACGCCCGTGTTCGAAGCGCGGCCAACTTTGCCCGCCCGAGTCTCTCGACCGACGACGGACGCGCCGCGACTGCGGTGAGTAACTACTACTTTTTTTTTTACCTCTCTTACTATTTTTATTTTTAATTATTTTGAATTTCGAATACATTTATTAAGCTTTAGTTACCTCATTCAGTTGCAACTTTTTTTCTGTTTTTGTCTCTTTTTCATGAGTAAAGTTATCCGTGATTTACAATTTCGGCGTGTAAGAGGTTTCAAAGATTTCTCAACTTTTCCTCGTGTCTCCAAAATTATTAAGACGTGTTGTTTTAAAATAAGATTTTCTTAAAACAGTTGAAAATTTAGGCAACATTTTATAATTTGATAGTAAAATAAAGATTTTATCTCAATAGGTATCTCAAAGTTTATACTAACACTACCCGACAGACCATCACTATCCCGATAAACCATCTCCCTGGATGAATGGACATTTTTTGTGTGCATTTGAGTGGGTAAAAAAAATCATTAAAATCGGCCCAGCCATGTAGGAGGAGTTCAGTGACATATACATAATACACGTACAGAAAAATTATAAATATTACAGAAGAGAAACAGATATTATAGTTTATAAACATTTGTCTTTTTTATTGTTTAGGTTCTACTTCATGTCAAAAACTAGTCGCAAACGCCGCGATTTCGCCTATTATTACGAATTTTGATATCTTAGGTGAGTTGGATGTCTACAATGCCTGCATTTGGGTCAATATTTCCTTTTTTTACTGCTAATTCAATGAAAATGAATTTAAAATGAATGAATTCTTGTAAACGTGAGTCGGTTAAAAAAATATTTTTATAAAAGTTATCAGATATAAATTTAGAGCTATAATAAAATTTGATAAATTATAAAGTTTTAGCGTTTTTAGTTGTTTTCTTTCTATTAAAATTCTCAATCAATTAAAAAATTGGTACAGAAAAAAAAGACTAAAAGGGGCTTTATTTAAAAAAGTCTTTATTTCAACATACATAACAGAGAAAAAACCTATTCACAATCAATTTCAACCTCAAATAACGGAATAAAACCACATTGTTCATTCTTTGAAAACACTCTCGTAAAAACCGCAAATCGCACATCAAATCTCGAACTCTAGAGATTCGAATTTCAAATGTGCCTTTTTATTTTCAGCAATTTACGAACCCCTATCGCGTTCGAATTTTCAACACTGGTTCTTTTGTTTCTTTGTTTTGTTAAAAAAAATTACACAATTAGTAAATTTTATTTAATAATGATAAAATATAAAGAGAATAGATACTATACAGATCGACACGTTTTGTGGAATTATTATACAAAGTTAATTGCTGTTCTAAAAGGCTTAAGGACTTGCTAGTCATCCCAGTTACTCTTTATAAAAAGTCAAAAACGAAGTTCTTTTCAAAAAAAAATTGAAATATTTATTTAAGATATGACGTCTTAGTTTAATAATTATACGTAATCACTGATTTCCATCCACAACGATTTTTTAGTAAATTTAAAATTGCACAATTAATGAATCTACATGTGACTTACTATTTCTTAGATCTCAATAAGAGAGCTTTTTAGTGAGAAATAAATAATAATTATAATAATGCTATATTAATAATAATTTTATATTATGATTTATTTTTTGTGCACTCAGCTACCCTATTTTAATAATTTTCATTAAGGAATTATAAGTAAGTACACTATCTTTGTCAGATCTGTGTAATGATTTCAATATAAAACTTTTGTATTCTACAACGCGTAAGGTACCACCCAGTATTGTGAAACTGTTATAGAATTAATTTTATAGAAGAAATCATTTATTATAAGCTTTTTCTTATTATTTTGCGTCATAAATCAAATTTATTAATAAAAAATCATTAATATTTTATGTGATTAGAGTAGGGCTTGTGATGTTTATAAGAAAAAAACATTCGATTGTCCATACAGCCCTCTTAAAACACAAATATACATTATTTTAGTTTAGTTTTACCAGAGGTCTCGGGTTCAAATCCTGGTCAGTGCACCAATGAGTTTTCGGAACTAACGTGCATTTTCATACCGACCGCTTTAACGGTAAAGGAAAACATCGTGAGGAAACCTGCACATCTGATTTTCCAGTTGTGTATGATGGTCACGTTGCACGTCCATAGGTGTAAATCTAAAATGCCCTACACGTGACCGAGGGTGATGATAAGTGCTACACCAGGCAACCGCCGCCTATACCTAGTAGATAGGACGGTTAAATTGTGCCACACGATAAGAGAGAGAGAGAGAAGAGAGAATTAAGGAGTTTTATTTTTTAATAAAAATAAATATGTTGAAGCATGTTTCTTCGCTAACACCTCCCGAAACGAGTACAGCTTCTTAGGGAAAGCTGTTTAGATTCATAATTTAAAGCCATAGTTAAAACATTTTAACGTATTTCATAAGGTTATCTTATAGAGTAAAATAGTCGCAATATACTGGTGCTTTTTTATTTTATCCTCAATTGGTAAGCCCTTGGCATCATCTCACCTGATGGTAAGTGATGATGATGCCGAAGATGGAAGCTGGCTTACCAAGATTCCCCAACGCAATGGGGAACTGGCTATCTTATCTTCATGCCGAAACACATCAATGCTGTTAACATTGATATTTGGCGGCTTTCGTAAGAACTGCTACCTGCCGTTGTTGGCCGTACTCATGGTCTGTCGAATACGAACAAGAAAAGAATCATGAATAACAGCACTAGAGATTCTCATAATATTTCCAAGCCTCTGTACGACTAAGTATTTCAAGGTAAGGTTAAAAGAACAAAGGGTATAAAATTCTTATATTAGTAGTTCTTAAGGGGATCCTGGACATCATGAAAACTAGTCTAGTAAATAGAAAATATTTTTACTTGGCACACCCATCAACGTTCGGTAATTGGTATATAAACCTAGCTGAACGAGCCATAAGGCATAAGCGGGATCTGCGGGCCTCGTGAAAATCTTGTCTTTGATGTTTTAAGTACCTCTGTAATGTTGCCTTTTTGCAAAATGTAACTGAAACCGTTTCGTAGCTACTGGAATGAAATTTTCAACATTTTCCGCTAATAGGTCATGTTCACCGAGTTGTTTCCATGTATTAAATCTTGCTTCGGAGAAATCCTCGCGGTATCCTTTCAAACGTATGCAGTTCATACTCTATTTTCAATAAAAACAAAAAACAAAATTAAACTTGCTTGTAAATTTTTATGAATGTCGCAAGAATAAATTCAAAATCATTTATTTCTTTACGTAGGTACATTAAGCACTCTTATAAACGTCATATCATTTTGCTGGAGGAATATTCCAAATGTCATTATCATTAAAATAATCTACAGTCTTATAGTATCCTCTTGAACAAATATGAATAAGTTTTCGATATTCAGCGCACCCTTAGCACATAAAAACTTATCAAGTGGCTACGGGAATGGCAAAGTAAAGTAGATGGCGGGAATGTGGCTTGTTACATAGCGAATGGCAACGAAGTAATTGAAAATAATTGACAACTGGCAATACTCGTACTTTAGAAAAAAACGACTTCATTCTTAACAATTACATTTTGCGATGTTTTTGTTAATTTGAAAAAATATACTAAACCTGTTTTAATACAATTTATATATTGGACCACGTCGGTTAATAATCGGTGAAGATATCGCGTAACAGACACACAAACAGTCGAATTGAGATCCTCCTCTTTTTTGGAATTCGGTTGAAAAACAGGCAATTGTGAGTTAAAATCGCATTTTAAGGTTTCCGTACCCCACCATTATTTGCACGCTTTGTCGCAGAACGCTAAATAATAGAACAGATTGCTTTATAGACTTTTCATTTATAATCGGAATTCCTATAAATATTATCCTAGCGAATAAAGGCTGTTATGGAAATGAGAAGATTTTAAAAGCTAAGCTTCTCTTCGTGATTAATGTAAACTGCTATAATACAATTTTACCTCTTAAAATATTTGACTTCTACCGTTATATGCAGGCGCATGACGGAGGCGGGAAAATTGCCCTTTGCCTGCCTCCCAATTTCCACTTAGTAGACCTTCGCAGTAGGGCTCATGAAAAGGTCGTTGAAATACCTTTAATAATAATAAGCATATCTCATGAACACAGAATGTGGAGAAAAATTAAATATGGTTTGAATTAAAACTTGGTGCTGTTTTTGCAAATCAATAGATCAATTATAAACACCAAATATCAATTTTGATTTGAATGTTCATTGGGGAAAATTGATTAATTTCGTATATAAATATGCAATTGAACAATTTTCCCATTGAATATATAGAATATATTTTTAGCCCCAATTAAATTTTTAAGAAGTTTTATGAAACACGCACTATCATCAAGCACAATAATAAGTGCACAGTTGAATAATGGCTTCTCTTAAATTTTTCTAAACAGGGTGTAAGGGACAGGTTTCCGAAAACTTTAAGGGCTTGCTCAGTAGACGAAACTGAACAACTTTCTATAAGAATTTTTTTCAGGAAACAAAAAAAAAATCGGCTTCTCCATACAAACTGTCTAATTAAATTTATAATTTTGTATGGAGAAGCCGATTTTTTTTTCGTTTCCTGAAAAAAAATCTTGTGGAAAGTTCTACTGAGCAAGCCCTTAAAGTTTTCGGAAACCTGTCCCTTACACCCTGTATATTCTAATCCAGGGGTTCCCTGCGAGAGTCATCATATCATATCAGTAAAATACATCCACTGCTGAACAAAGACACCCCCCCTCCCCCCTCCAAGTTTATCACAACTACCGGAAGCTCGCCAGATTATTAATACGTCTAACGGGAGGTCGTCCAAAGCTATGCCTTTCAGCTCTCGATAATATATTTTTATTTTAATTGTACTTATTACTACTACATACCATTTCTATAAAACAAAAAAAAACAAAATTCTCAATTGTTAAAGACATTTTTTATTTAAATGTCCCATCTAATTAGTAATGGAGTTAATTGAAAATAGATTAGCATCAAAACGGCGGCAAATGAAATCTAGTCGTTCCATCAATTTAATTTGTACTTTCATTAGATTCAATTATGTCTGCTATCCTCGGGAAAGGGATTCATTAACCGACCATAGCCAATGTTAATCAAAAGTCGACGCCATCTTTAAATAGGGGTCCTGAAGTGCCTGTTTTAATTTGGACTCCCGACTGAGTTGTTGCTCAGATTTTAGGAGTGAAAAGAACGTTCCGATAAAGTGTCGCGTCGGCGGTGCGGTACTTGAACGCCTAAGAAATATGTGATTAACGATATAAGAAATGAAAATAGAAATTTAATAATAATAATAATAACGACGCTTTCTCTCCTCGTCGCACTGACCTCCAGCCGACTGTGCTTCTGGTGGAGTAGCTCCTGCCACTTCGCCTAGCGCGAAGTGGTCAGAGTAGCCCTAATTCATGTTTCAAAATAATAATATCTGGGACAAATCACACACGGTCACCTGGCCCCAAACTAGGATTCCCTGTATCTTGGAAACCAGAGACTGATATACATACACATATACTTTTAAATACATACATATATAGATATAATACACCCAGACTCAGAGCAAACAATTCTGCTCATCACAGAAAAGATTGCCCTGTGTGGGGATCGAACCCACGACTCTCGGATCAGAAGTCAGAATCGCTAACCACTTAGCCACGGAGTCAGTCAAGTAGTCATATACATGTATGTATATGTATGTACAGAAGATTTCAATTCACATTTCTGAGTAACATAAAATATTTATTCTTCCAAGATATCATATGTACTCGTATATTGTTTTGTCGTACACAAATAGGAAATGAAATAGAAAACTCAAGAAGTGGAGCATGATACTCAAAGGAAACACATTCTATTCTTAGGTCTTTGAATGTACTCAATTTTGTAAATAGGTAAAAATATCGAATATTTTCTTATATGTAACGTTAGCTTCTAAATATATAGAAACTCGCGCATGTACGTAAATGTATGTACTATAAAAATATAATACTCTTTATTAGGGGGTAGTGTAAAAGTATGTACCGTTTCATCATAAATTGGTGCAAAAACTATAAGTGAGAACCGTTTAAAACTCTTTACAAATCGTTTAAACTTTTCTTTCGAAAGTTGTACTTCTCTGTTTCCGACCTACAAATTGCAGACTTACAGTTTCCTTACTTAGACATAATATAAACATAAATTAATCCCGGGACAAATAAATTTTGAATTAAACATAAAAAGAAAAAAGTTCAAATCTCTTGAAACCTTTTGAAGTACTGGGGTGTGTTTCAAAACTTTGGCCGCGTCGATTTATTTTTAGCCGATTAGGTACGCGACAGAAAAGGCAGTGCTGCGTTTTCACGTGTATCTGGATAAGTACCTATATAACAGTATGTATGTATGGATGGATGTGAGAACGTTTATACCGTCAAAGCTTCCCGTCGCGTCGGTCTGGATGAATTTTAATGATTGATTTTAATGAGGTGTCGATTCGTCTAATGCGTGAGATGGTAAGAAACTAGGTTTTTGTTTTCAGAAAAACAAAATAGCGGCTGTTAAATACAAAATGGCGTAAGGGAAAAAAAAACATACAATTGAGTGGCGTATCACTAAATAGTTCTTTCAAAATTAAAATTATATTTGCTAGACTATTTCACAGTCATAAGCTCTGTTTACGAATTGCATGTCTGAAACACTCCGTTTCCAATGTTCTCATACATTGTTGTAACTACCAACAGCCAACTAAAAAGATGGCAACAAAATGAAGTGGAAACATAGTTAAGTGTGTAAAGATTTTTTTTCCTGAAATTAAAAATACTCATTGCTATTATTCGCCTTGAGACTGCCAATTTTAAGGTGATTATTTGTCGGAGGCATCAGTTTTTCTATCTTTTATTGGCAGGCAGCTTTTAATTGGCTCACGAATAATAACAATGAGTTTTTGTACTGCAGGAAAAAAGAGTTTACATTCAATTATTTTCCTACATCGTTTTGATTCCATCTTTTTATGCAGTTGGTTTAATTTTTTCATTTTTTAAATGTCAGCACTTGTTAGGCGATTATCACATGGGAGGCGGTTTCCAACGCGGCGGTAGCCGTCGCGGTTGGAAAATGTACAAGAAATGTATGAAAACCGCGCTAGCTCGTGTGCAAGGCTAGCGCGGTTGGCGGGCAACCGCGTACCAGGCGGTAGCCGCCGCGGCTACATACATTCTAGTACATTTTCCAACCGCGGCGGCTACCGCCGCGGTCAGAAACCGCCTCAGTGTGCGATTCGCCATAGGGTTTCGTCTGTGCCTCAAAAATACCCTTTCTCTCAGGAACACGTAGAGGTATCTAGTTGAAATTAATATCAAATATTGAAGTCTGCATCCCTTGGAGCTGCGAAAAATAAAATCTCTAAGTCAACGCAGTCAAAAGATGCGGCCGTTTATGCCGCATATTTTGACACTCGCAAGGAAATCAAAACCTACAGGGTACTTTCCGTTGACCTAGAATCATGAAATTTGGCAAGAAGCAAGGTCTTGTAGCACAAGTTAAGGAAAAAATCCGAAAGCCATTTTTTTGCATTTGGTAAACTGACCGCGACTTATGTCGATGTATGAGGACAACAGTCTTCCAACGGCAAAGTTAAATTTATTCTTAAACCCAATTTCGTAAGGAACCCTCGGTGCGCGAGTCCGACTGGCACTTGGCCGATTTTTTTAATTCAGGCGTAACTGGCTGTCTGACAAGGACTCTCGTTTCCGAGGTCATAGAGTTGGAAGCTTTGCCAACGGTGCCAGCTGAATTGGTCAATGCCGAAACCTTGATATTTGGAATAAGTAATGAATGAATGTGGCCAGAGACGAACTTGGAGTCGCGATGGGCAGACTCTTTGTGCCTGGCCAGAAAACAACAGTATCCCTTACAAACAAAATATTTTAAATTAAAATTTAAGACAATATGTAAATGTGTACTTTACAAATAGAATTCAATGTTTACATATAATTATTATTTCAATTACCTTATGGGCAGGACAAAAAATTAAAAGGATTTTCTTTGTTGTAGTATTCCTGGTTTATGAAGGGATCTGTCCATTTTAGACGATGAATAGAATATTCATTAAACAGTTTCTGGTTCTACTACTGTAATAAAATTGCAACGAAGAAACTCTGTCTTGTCATACAAAGTAACCTGATATATTGGTATGAAAAAACTTTATCCTAGACAGTTTTTTATCTTTGTTCTAGAACAATAGGTGTTCAATTTCACCTATAGGATAGAACAGCATGAGGGTTAATTCAGCACTGGAGGGTGCTGGGGCGAGCTGGTTCTTTGCCAGCAAGGTCACGGCCGCGGGAAGTACCGCCCGACACATGTGGGGCATGAAAAGTACCTTGGGCGGAAAACTCTAATGCATGATCAGAGTTGGGGGAACAGAAGAGGGTAGACCACCTCATCATTACGGGGTCTAGGAAACTGATAGGCAGCCTTCACGTCTGATATAAATAATGCGTCTTCAAAGGTTATTACAAGCATAGTATGAATGAATTAGCTGAAAAGGCTGAAAAAAATATCGAACAGAGAAACATAAATAACTTTGACTAAAAACCTGCGATTTTTTTCTCTACGGAAACTCGTCTCTTATCCAACCTCAAGATTTTGAACTTACTTTATTACATTTACGTAATATAAATGAACAGACTGTAATTCTAATACAGATAAGCAAAACAATAAATAATTGAGTAATAAAGTATAAAGTTATTAGTAGTTCTATTATTTTCTAGAAATTAGAATTATTAGTATGTCTGGGAATATAAAGTTGGCTAGTCATGTGCCAGTAGGTGCCTTAAGGGAAGTTGTTTAGTTTTATGTCAGGATATACATACTTATTACACCACACTCTACCAACATCACAAGATATTCATTTTTAGGAATGCTACTTTCAGGTTTCGTTCAATTTAGATCTTAAAAAGGAAACGAGAAACGAAATTGACACATTAAGGCTTATGGTTAGTTCGTCCTGGTTCATCCTTTTAACGTCGACATAAATCTTTAAAATCTTCCTTATTTTAGAGCTCTGTGCAGACCTAGACAGCCAAGAAAATAGTTCCTATTTTATTTACTTAACAAAATGCAAGCGGGTTGCATCTAGCGAGGTACGGATGTTCTAAAAAGACTACCAACTTTTAAAACAATGTAAATCGTCCTATAAAAACTATTGTTTTCATATAAATACTAATAAAAATACATCGACATTTCTAAGTTTAGAAAAATCTCCAGTTATAGAACTCCCAAGCCAATGATCAAAGCCTTTGCCGTCTCTATAGCCCTATTCAAGCTTCTCCGACATAATAATATCCGATCTACGGTACTGACTGTCCGCTATAGTCTGCTACGGAAAGCTTTAAAAGGTTTTCCTTCATAAAATATAGCACAACCAGGAATCCTCGCGAATGGGATTCTATAGCAAATGCATAGACTCATTTTTATTAAACATTAGCAGTCACTTCTTAAGAAAATTTTGCAGTTCAGGAAAACCTATCTTTGTAAAAAAGTAAGGGGCCCCATTTGAAGAATTTGCTCTTTTCAATTGCTATAAAAGGTATTTAAACATAATGCTACGGTAATATGAAAAATATATGTGATTCATGACTTATTGATGATGTGAAACTACAGACATGTTGTTCTGAGAAAAATAAAACGTGAACACTGACACTGAAAATTAATTATTAAAATATTAATAACTTTATATTAAAAGATCCTTATCCTAAGAAAGTTATTTTTAAAACGATATCCTAAACATTTCAAAAAATGACGCTTAATACAAAATATAGGGTGACTTTAAATTAGTTCTTGATACGAAAGGCTATACATGTGCTCATGATATCAACAAACTTTTCCTAAGGAACCCATAGTCAAATTGCAAAAAAAATGTTGGACTCTTCAGACTAATTTAGCCGGTCAGTTGCTCGATTTGTATGGCGACTCCAAAATTTTTTTTACGATTTGACTATGGGTTCCTTAGGGAAAGTTGTTTGTTTTCACGAGCACATGAAGGTAGGCCTTCCGTTTCAAGAACTAATTTAAAGTCACCCTATATATGCTTTACCCGTCAACATTATCTTGAAAACCATTAAGCCGATTTTCACCAAAAGATAGCTAAGAACCACCGCGATGAAACTTGCTGTCAAATGAAAATAAATCGCATTCAATACTGTCTACCCTATGGAGAGTTACGATACAGACAGACAGACAGATTCATAGACACCCTAAACTTAGGCTTCAAACTAATATATAACTCGCCTCTAATAATACATGAATTTGAATGCAAATTATGTATCTCGACTTTCGTTTCAGTAAAACATAGCTCCAAAAGCTTGCGAGTTTGGCAGTTGCCACATTTTCTCACAAGCTTTCCTCGAGTCGGATTACTTCAAAGTTTGGCAACTCGACGTCTCATGCCCTCTTCAAAATGTAACAAGTTTCGATAAGTAGCTGAGATGTCCACATTCAAAAGTTTAATAGAACTCAAAAAGTCAAGTCAAAATAATACGAGTAGTGCTGATGTATAGAAACTCCTATTTATTTTATTTAAATTATTAATTCGGACTACAGGGTCCATACAAGTTAGTAACAATGGTTCTTATACATATACTATGTCTTATGATTCACTGTTCGGATAGCAAATACAAGTACTAATTTTTCCGAATGATGCCGACTTTGAAAATCGGTTTTTCCGGTTGCTGGAATACTGTTGCAGTTTTTATTCAAAATTCACTTTGAAAATTGTCGAACATCAATTAACTTTTGTTCGTGAAACAAAAGTTTGATTAAAAAGAAAAAAATGCTTCGCAAAATTGGATTCGACGTTTGAAAAACTCATAAGTTAATTTCAATCCGTGAGGCATTGTATTGCTTCACTTAAAAAAAAAAGAGCTTGATATTGCTTTTACTGATATTTCGTGAGTTGATTAGGTAAATCTGTTTGAAACTCTCTCGATCTTTTAGTTTTTATCATACGAATTAATGTGTTAATTCTTAACATTCCAATAAAAAATATTACCATAATAATATTTATAGTTACCCCCAAATCGAATCAGTCAAAATAAATGCTCAACGCAAGTTTGAAATGTTTCACAATTTTTTTTCAACTTCGCAGGACTTCGCTGAATTTATAGGAAATCCTGAGTGTTCTCGTCATTAATTAAAAATTATTGGTAAACAGACCTGTAGAAAATACGAAAAGGTATTGTTTTATTCATTTTATCCCCGTGCACCGACAATAATATCTATAAAAATTCAGGGCTATTATGAAGAAAATGCGCCGTAAAGCATTATCTTCCCTTAAATGGTTGTAAAATTGGTACTGTAGGTACTTTGAAGCTTTAAGAGATTTTCCACAATAAAGGTATTGTCAGATTAACGTTTTGACAACAGGGTTTACATATTATATTCATCAAACACCTATTTTCAATGATATTACATGTAATATTTTATTAATATTGCATTTATAACCGACTTCAAAAAAAGGAGGAGGTTCTCAATTCGTTAGAATCTTTTTTTTTTTTTATGTTCACTGATTACTCGAAGACGCCTGAACCGATTTGGAAAATTCTTTTTTTGTTTAAAAGGGTATACTTCACAGGTGGTCCCATATAAATTTTATCGAAATCGATTCAGCGAGTTTTGAGAAAATTAACAAAAACATACCAAAATTGGAGTTGTTGCGATTGAAGTCGGTTGTTTTTAACGTATTCAGCGTGGTCAATTATTAGTTATACAATCACCTCACCATTGACATAGCTTATAATCTGTATATACATATTTTATGAATTTGTGATCTGTAATAAATAAATCTAAAATAATAAAGAAATAATAAATAATATCGGATTCTATACGTATTGCTTTGATGTTTGTATATACGTCAGTGTTAACCTTTTACATCAAAATTCCTTATACAGATATCCACTAATGTCCGACCTTTTTAGTGCTGGATTCACCACCACCGGAGTGAGTCGGTAATCGAAAAATTAAGTCGATACGAACGCTACTAATGAATTAATTATCTGAGCGCTATTAAAAAATAATAACTAGTAGGCCGCGTGGTGGGAATCCAAGTACTAGGAAAAATTCATTTAATTCAGTACTAGCTGGGAGACCGTGCGTCGCTTGTTCAATCGGAGCGTTTATCTAAGATAACTTTTATAATAATTGACCACGCTGAATACGTTAAAAACAACCGACTTCAATCGCAACAACTCCAATTTTGCTTTGTTTTTGTTGATTTTCTCAAAAACCGCTGAATCAGTTTCGATAAAATTTATATGGGACCACCTGTGAAGTATACCCTTTCAAACAAAAAAAGAATTTTAGAAATCGGTTCAGGCGTCTTCGAGTAATCGGTGAACATAGATGAAAAAAAATAAGATTCCGACGAATTGAGAACCTCCTCCTTTTTTTGAAGTCGGTTGAAAAGATATAAAAAATTGCAGATTATACACAGATTGAAATATCATCTTCCATAATATATATTCTCATTTTTCTCAAGCGACAAACGGTAGATGTTATACATGTAACTGAACATGAACATTTTCCTCAATTAACCTATACAATCATCAACTAAATATTTAACTACTTTATTGATCGATCAATTATTGACAGTCTACAATTTAATTTAGGTCCAAACTTTGTCCAGGTTCCTTTGGGAAATTTGTTCAGTTTCGTGAACAGTTTACCTGTTTGCCCTAATATCGATACTGCGTATTTCTATCGCTTTAGAGACCAACACACTTAGGTCCTGGTCCCAGGCAGGGGCCCTCAGCTGAGGGCAATAAATGTTTTTCGGGCTTAATGGCGGCACCTGATACGTTCGACCGCACGGAGGCAGGATTTCCCAATCAGGTCCTAATCCCACTGATCCGTACCAATTACCGTCTACTTAATAGGATAATGTGTAGAAAGTTGTTCTCATTATATCGAAGGAGTTCAACATTCTAGTTTTAACGGCTATTATAGGAATCACATTCAGAACTTTGTATTTATTACCGTTTTGACCATATAATAAAAGCAAAATAATAAAGACACGTAATATTTTAGGTTTTACAAAAATTATTAAGGTACTTCTTACTTAACCAGTGAAATATAACAAAATACCTACTAAAAACATTTACGTAATACACTTTACAAAATTTGGTTTGGCTTCGTAAAAAAAGTTCGAGGGACATATTTATATTTCAATTTCAAAACTTGTTAAGACATTTATACAGGTTTCTTTGTCGCTTAAAAAGCAGGAAGAACAAAAAAATTGATATACATATGTATGGGAAGAGATCCGTGTCCCTACAGTGGGGACGAAATGTGCTGTTAATAAACTAATTTATAACTAAATACTCATTATAGAATTGCGCACTTTGAGACAAAATAAAAAAGTAAATAAAAAAATGTAGCTTAGCTTCTTTAGGGAAAGTTGCTCAGTTTCACATGTATAATATTATAACATTATACGCTACATGTGAAACTAAGCTTAGCAATATTTTTTACTTGTTTTACCATTTTCTATCGAAAAAAACATCTGTAAATTAAATGAGGATTCGATATTCCATAAAGTTCGCGAGAGTGAAGGAACGCTGTCCAATCGACTGTCTTTTGTGGTGGCGAGGTACAAGGATGAAACTTTGCAATCCAGCCTACGGTGGTTCACTGAGTTTCAATACCGCTTCCAACTTTCTGACAGCCTTTGCTGTAAATACTTAGTGTATTTAAAGCTTGTAATTAAAAATTCTGAAGTGGGAGTGCTCTTTTTACTCTGGTGAGTCTGTTCGTTATAGCGCTGAGGTTCGTGAGTTCGTGATACATGAGACAGTTATACAGGATTTTGTTTGTGTCGACAACTCCGTTTTCTAAGGTGATAGATAGTATTTTGACCATTTAAACTTGCTAAAAAAACCTTAACTCTGAAACTACTCAGCCTAAAACTTATCCCAACAAAAACATTCTGTAAAAACGGGCCAAAGTTCTGGACTACTACTCAGCTTCAAAAGGTAGTAAGATCTGATGGGGAGCCAAGAGTGAGGGATTATTGTATTAAAGAAAGCAAATCGATACTTCTGGGCTCAAAGGGCGTATACGCCTAAAGTCTATTTTACGCTTTACGCCCTTTGAGCCCAGAAGTATCGAAAAATAAAAGAAAAAAATATTGTACATACAATTCCTATAAAAAAGTTTATGTTTTTAAAATATTGCGCGAGTCAGACTAGCTTGTCCTGTTTTTTTTATAATGTATGTATAAGTTTATGCAAGATTTTTTCTGTGTTGCAATTGCAATAAAATATGTGCCAAATCAATGTTTATCATTTTTCAATTTCTGTGTGTGGGAGCTTTGTATGAAAGCTTATTGTACGCGTTAGTTCATTCAAATGTGAAAGCGTCAATATTAGAGCAACAGTGAATTCGCGGATAATATAGTGAATAAAAAAAAAAGGAATATTTAAGATTAAAAAAATACACCGCCTATCCGTAAAAGCTGAATGATTTGAATATCACTGAACCGATTTTATTTTTAGATACGATGCACCGAGACACAAATCAAATAAATCTGATCATCTCAGAAAATTTGCCCTGGGTGAATCGAAACGTATGTCGAAAGCGCTTATCACTGAGCCATGGAGTTGCTAATTTAAAATCAAAAGCAACTGAACTAACTATACGAAATTGTATACCGACAACTCTCATCTCATGACACATATTTATTGGAGAATTATAAATCAAGCAGCAAATTTAAATTTTTTGGCCAATGAACCCAACCTCTAATTTCATAACTAAGCCACGGTAAAATGAGAAAGCTTCTAATAAACTTATTCGTCTTCTTCACAATGCCAACTAAATATTCCAAAGATAGGTCAAGCAAAAAACAACAATTACTATTACTTGTCCACCTTATTCATACATTATCACCTAATTTACTAACTCAGCCACGGATTTTACAACTCAGCCACATTTTACGTGATACAGCTTTAACATGTGTTCCTCAAAAAATATTGTTCAAGCTTCAACTAGAAAACTTCATTTAAGTATTATAATTTTGCAGGGTTTTTTTTATATGTTATAATGGTATACTTTTACACAAAGTATTTTTTTTATAAAATGTTTTGTTTCGTCTCCCTTTAGTAGTTCCTAATATATTTAGTGGCCATAATTCACAAATTTTAGGTATACATTTGATGATCAATCAATTATTTGGATATAATTTTAAGTACATTTTTACGATCAACCAATATATTTGGTTATAATTTTAGGTGCATTTTGAAGAACAATCGATATAGAACGAGTTACGTATTTATTTAAGTTTCACTACATTAACATTTTTAATCGTACTAAGTTAAAAAATTTGAAGTCAAATTCATTACTTTTTTGTGTCACATAAAAATATTTTAGAAGCTGTCTACTTGAATATGAGTTACATATTTTCAACCGACTTCAAAAAAAGGAGGAGGTTCTCAATTCGTCGGAATCTTTTTTTTTTTTTTATGTATGTTCACAGATTACTCGAAGACGCCTGAACCGATTTCGAAAATTCTATTTTTGTTTAAAAGGGTATATATTATACTTACTTATTATATACTATTATACTTCATTGGTGGTCCCATATAAATTTTATCGAAACCGATTCAGCGGTTTTTGAGAAAACCAACAAAAACATAGCAAAATTGGAGTTGTTGCGATTGAAGTCGGTTGTTTTTAACGTATTCATGTTATGATGCTAAATAATAACTTGGTTGCTAATATATCGAAGATTTATAGTGACTGTTATATGTAGTATTTTTAGATGCCCATTGATGGTGGCTGACTTAGTAGTTTAGAGGACAATGTAGATTTGTAGAAGCGAATAATGCTATTAAATAGAAGCCTGTTTAATTAGCACTCATATTTATTTAACTAGGTACTGGGTACTGAACACCTTGTACAAGGAGTTATTAGACTCTACTCGTGAAACTGAACAACTTTTATTCTGACTTTAATAATGACTGATTATATCAAATATATATTTGAATTTTCATACAAACTTGGCTGTATGAAAAATGTTTGTATGTTTTTTTTTTATTAGTGTAAGCAACAGTTTTATGTGTGTCACGAATCTGTTTTCCCCATACGTTACGTTAACATCCCATATCGTCCCATTGTTAAGGGCACGGGTCACACACAGGGGCCAAATCCGGATTGGTGGAAGTTTTTGGGCTACTAGTCAGCCACTGTGTCAGAAATTTTCAAGCCTATACGGCCTCTGATGTAGTGTAACGACTACTAGTGTGAGTGTAACTGGCACCAGTGGCTTAATGTGTCTTACAGTTATGATCGTGTATGTAGACAGTTGACTTGACAGTATGACTGTGCAAACGGCGTGATCGACAAGGACACATAAGCCGCACTGCCACGCTCGCTTTAATTTCCCCCACACATCATAGGCAAATAGACAAGAATCAAAGTTCCACATTACCGGGGAGAAATTGATTCTGTTATTTCCAAGAAACGTGATGTTATGTAGATATTTCTATAAGTAAACAAGTATATAGAATACAAATAGACCTCTCTTGGACACTAAAAAGGGGGCTTCCACTTAACTGAACAACTTTCCTTTCAAGGACTTGATACTGCTCGATAGTGAATTCTGAAAAAAGTCGACTTCCCATACAAAGTTGAACGATTAGCCGACTGATTTGTAGGAAATGTTCAAAGTCTCCAAAGCTCTTTTTGAAAATTGAGTATGAGTTCCTTTCGGAAAAATTGTTAGTGTGATGAGCAGAAAATTTTGTTGAAGCTTCCGGGAGAGGTCTTTTACACCCTGTGTATACCTATATCACGTTATATTTGAATCTAATATTCTTCACTGTTTCTATGGCACTCTTTTTTACGAATGAGATGTGTGACCATAAAACAAAAAGGAGCTCCAAAAAGCCTGCTCTGCGATAGTATCACGTAAGGACTGTTTATTTGTCGAGGCTCACATCATTTGTTAAAGAAGGACGCGGTGTTATTATAAAATTACGCTAGTAAGCTTTACATAAATCAGGGGAAAGCTTTTTCGTTTATGAATAAAATATTATTTATTCATGGCTGTGAATTCTCTTGTGAACCTGGAAGCGACACTGGTTAGGGTCGTGTGATCCCCTATATTAGATGCGACTACGGCCTCCATAAGGTTCAACCCTAGTAATGTTCAACATCTATTTTCATTTTTAGCATTTCATTCTTCGGGCCGTCTGCCTACGTGTTATGAATCCGGTTATCAGCATGTTTTATCGGATTGTCCCAAAAGGAAACTATTTAAGGCTTTTTGCTTGATCGTGCCAGGAGTGCGAGAAATCGTTTATGTAATAGCGTATTTTCTACAGTCTGTTTTTAATATACCTAACTAACTTGTTATGTTGTTTGTTTAGCGGAACATCGATTTTTGATTGTGAGAGAGAACACTAGATTGACGTTTTTATAAAGATGCGTGACCTCCTTTTGTTTACTGTGTCAAAATGAGAAAGAGCTACAAACAACAGTATAATTTGAATTTGGAAGATTTATTAACCAGTAAATTGGCGATGTTTAATGAATGAATGAATGAATGAAAACACTAATGAATGATACTACTAATAATAATAATATACTATTATTAATATTGGTACTAGTAATTGATTGAATGTTCATATTTAGGCTAACTTAAACCTTATTCCTAACAGTAACTTTAGTCCTATATATTTTTAATGATTTCGAAGGGAATGTGTAAACCTTGAGTAACCAAATAGCTTCCTCCTCGTCTCATTCAAGACCACCTCGCATTTTAGATCACTTTTCTACTTTAATTCTTTAAAGGAATTCGTGAATTTACTAGTAACAATGGTTTTTATACGCTTCATCAGATGAAATCATCTTTTATGTTACGGAGATTAGGTGTTACTTTCTCGTGTAAAATTAAATTGCTCGCGCCGTTCTGGAACAATATTCTAAGAGAGGAAACTTTTTGCTCCGTGATCGCTTTACAGTTTGTCTGCACATTCGAATGGAAACAGAAAATCAATTAAAAATTATTCTACAACGGAAAAAGGTACTGCCGCAGAATAATAAACGAGGAAATTTCACATTTCTGCGGTAACGGGGCTGTTATGATTTTATTCTCAAGCATCGGTAATCATTTAAATTCAAGTAGCTCCTTTCGCACCTGTTATTACCTCTGATTTTAGAGGAAAGTTCGTAAACCTTTGAAAATTGAAATATAGCGTTAAGTATAACCTGTTTGGTGTTCAATTTTTATCTAACTAGGCTCTCCTGGCTAGCAGTCCGTATCGTTTGGTTGACAAACATAGGTGTTAACAGCATTAATTTGTTTCTAGAAATACTGAATTCCCAATTATGCACGGAAATCCCTGATCCTGAGAAATAAAGAAAACCATACTTATTTCTTAATAAAAAAAGGACAAAAATATTTTCAGATTTGTTTGAATATATTTATGTGACTCACTTCTCGATTATTTTTGCCGTGACACGCGGATCATGCTTAATATTTAATGAAAACATTTTGAAATGAAAACAAATGAGTTTCAAATGCTTCTTATTTTGCTTTGCTTCTTTAATTTAAGGTATTTACCCATATAATATTTAAATAACGGAAAGAAAATCCTTTAATTTTTCTTTTTTCAATGGATAAAGTGGGTTGAAGAGCGGATTAGGAAGTCGTTACCTTCCAGCTTAAGAGATCATTTATCCTACATTCATAAAGTTTCATCAAAAATTTGTCGATTTCTTTTTAGATAACTTCACTCAAGAATCCATTTAAAAATAATTATGCATAATACGTATTTCGTGTCAGGATATAAATCGGTTTAGCGAAAATATTTTAAAGATATTTTTATTTTTACGCAGGATAATTACTGTTACTTACATAGCTTATAGAATAAGCTACCTGAAGTAGCAATGGGCAGGCTATGTAGGTCTAACAACCGACAGAAAAGAAAACAACCGGGTCGACGACCCACCATCACTGACGATTTAGCTAGACTTGCAGGAATACGCTGTATGCACCTGGCTCAGAATTGTGCTACGTGAAAATATATGACGGAGGCCTATGATGACGAAGGACCTCGTTGTATGATCTTTAGAGAAGAGGCCAGCCAGATTTAAAGTTTCATGTTCTCAAACTCGTAATTGAAACCTATTATACTCGTACTTTCAAAGTTCAGGCAAAATCAATATGGAAGAAAACGCAAAGCTGGCAGATGGCGCTACGGACGCTTGACTCATAATTAACTTTCAATTTGTTCCGCGTTTTTTATTATCGAGGTGTTTAAAATAGTTTTTTTTCTGTAAAATTGTTAAATGGAAAATGTATGCGACTTGGAGTGTTCCTTAATTAAAGGCGAAGTTCAAAAATACATGATTGAAAACGTAAGTTTTCCCACGTCTTCTTCATTCGAGAATTAAATAAGTCTTATGTTTAGTTCACGTAAACAATATTTTCTATACGTTTTGACAGTTAGTGATGATTGTTATGAGTCAAGCGATATCAGCGCCTCTATCGGCGAGTTCTGTCAGTTTTCTTCCCCATTCGCGAGGTAGATTGATTGTTGCCCAGTTGCCATATAATGTCTCTGATCTAATCTAATGTCCAATCTAATGGTCCTAGACGGCTATGTTCACATAACAACAGTAGATAATACTCTTCCGGTAATAGGATTATAATGATATATTTTTAAAATATAAAGTACCTGGGAGACTGCGATTCGCTCAAGGGCTGTTACAAGTTCACAGCAGGTTGCATGCCATCTGTTATCGAGAAGCCCTCTGTTTAATTTATAGAACTTTCTTTTAAAATTAATATTTTTTCTTTATTCTATACTCGATTCTGAGTAACCGCCTAAAATTTCAAACGCACTTTTTAACACCCTGTATATCTAACGCCGAGCTAATGAAAGAGACACCCAAAATTCGACAAACAGTTTGTCTACGCCTCGTGTAACACGTGAAACAACAGATTAGACAAAAGACAATAAGTATCTATTCGTTTATTATATTTTGTAAATTGGCGGGAAATCTGGCACTTTATGAAAAGTTGTTCTGCCTATGTCAATCTGTGAGAGATTGAGGTGGAATTTGAATGCCGGTAATTGCGCCAAGCGAGGGTTGGCCCCACTCACCGAAACGCCGTGCACCTGATTGGCTCTTGGTAATTGCAAGGTAACGATGCACATCAAGAGGTCGTTCCGGAACTAACGTAGAATTAAACTCGGAAAATGAAAGAGACGAAGATATTTCAAGAAAGAGAAAAGCTTTGATTCTGGAACGCTTGCAAGTGACTGAAGTGACAAGTTTTTTGGAACGACTCTGGGTAACAAACGTCATCGGAAAGCTTTCAGATAAATTGTGGGCTTATATCTGTAAACTACTGCCTTGACTACGCACTTCCTGCCGAATATACTGTCAGGCGAATTTTAACGGTAATCAAATGCATTTGTCAGTGCGAAAATTACATTCGCAAAAGCGTTCAAAAATCCTAACAAAGAACTGTCAGATGAATGATCGGTTACTCTGGAGTCACTCGGCTCGGTTTTGGAACGATTTAGGGTACGGTCTTTCAGCAAGTAGACTTTGGTCGAACTCTCTTCCTTTTTCTTACGAGAAAGTAACACAGAGGCTCTGTGTTTGGTGAGACGGGAGTGCTGCCGCAGTGTGTGGCCAATCCAACGACATTTTCTGTCGAGTTCATCTCTACTTGAATAGGACGTTGATTCGTTAATTTCCAAAAGTATTTGTTGGAGGTGACATTCGACAACAATACGCCTTTTTTTCTGAAACACTTATTAACGAACACTTGGAGTCTGTGTGTGATATTCAATTTAAAATACATGTTAGCAAGGGTAAATACATATATCGTACTCGTAACAAATACAAGTTAATTAAATTATTTTATATTTTTCTGGCAGCAATGAAAGCATTTTTTTTAGTTTTTTAAACTACATTATTTTATTTTTTTATTTTAACACCCCGACAGTAAAACTACAATAACTCGAAAACCATTGAACCGATTATTATCAAACAAAGCTAAAAATCAACATTAACATTGGGAAGTTTCGTTCACTTTCATGCGTAGAGCGCAGTTCAAATAGAGCTGATTTTGTTAGACTAGGGACTAGGTTCTAGAGGTTTGTTAGACTGCGGACAATATACAGGTGCAAAAAATACCGCTCGCTGATTATGGATCAACTTTTTCTTTAAGAACACATTCTGATACTCTTTTACTTTTCAGAAAATTTTTTTGCTTAATAATTATAAAATTAATATCTAAAACATATACACCCCTTATAATAACTTTGTTATTTAGTAAAACAACCGACGATTTTTTTTTCTAAAAGTTAAATGATATCATTATTAGTTTTGCCTTACCGTAGCGATCTTCATTTAATCAAACGCCAATATCCTACTAAATGTAAAATCTATCTTTCTTCAAGGATCTTTGTATGTTTGAATGTTTTTTACTCAATCATGCAAAAACGGCTCTACGCATTCATATACGAAACTTGGCACATATGGAGATGAATTATAATCTGGATTAACACATAGGTTCCTGGAGGAGTAGGTAAGAAAAAAGTAAAATTCTTAAATTCAAAAATGACTTTACCAATTTTATAGTTATTTGGCATAAAGATACCGTCGCGGGTTCGATCCATGGCGGGGCCCAACTTTGTAGGACTCGGTTTGGTTGGTGGTAGGGCATTTTGTGAGCCCGCCTGGTAGCTACCACCATCTTATCTAAGTCTTGCCGCCAAACATCAACGTTAATAGCCGGCATGAAGATAAGATAGCCAGTTCCCACAAAAAAATGTGTTAGTTGCTTAGTTATCGCTGTCAAGTGCACCTATCTATGTCACAATGGGCTCATTAACGCCCCGTTTTGGGGATAATTAGGCGTTAGTTACTTTACATTGTAATGTGTCAGTTGCAATAAAGATGCAGGCGAGGTGCATAACAATGGCGCATACATATGCGTACTATAAAACCCCGGACACACTATACAAATCAATGCGATCCACTATTTTGAATTGTGTATTTGATGTTAATACAAAAAACCGTGCATAGTGTAACAGAATAGGCCTAGGCATTGCTAACCGATCATAAAGAACTTAGACTATCCACAACAAAATAGCATGAATCAGCGATAAATTCATATGAAAATAGATCCAAAATATTTATTTACATTACACACAAGCCTAGAACAAAAGTTGTTAAGTTCCATGAGTATAGAAAGAAAGAAAGAAAACTTAGGTAGTTAACACTAATGAACAATCAAACTTAAAATCTAATGATGATTAAGCCACATCAGCGTAAAAGGTCTCAGCTCAGCACATATCGTCCCTAGCACGACTAACTCTCGTATCTCAAATTTTTGGTGAACTCAGTTTGGACTTTATCTAATTGAAATAGGGTTGTTTTTAAAAACTTAAGAAAAATGAGATAGGAGAGTTAGTCGTGCGAGGGACGATATAGAGGAGACTTATACCGTCTCTCTGTATACCTTACCTGATTGATACAACCGGTATATAACATTTATATCTCAGCCCCTAAGTAAATTGCGATATAGACCGAGCATACAGGGTGTAAAAAGATAACCCTGCAAAATTTTACGGGGGTTTCTACCTCCATTTACATATATAGGGTGCTTCTAAAATATATGCCACGGCTGAAATGGGAGAAAGTATCACGTATAGTGATCACGAAAATGAGACATTCATGTGCGGAAACTGTTCTTTTTTTTTCCATACAAAAAAATAACAATCATAAAAATAAATTGCTTTACTTTATTAAGCCATCCCGTATTGTGTTGAATGAAACCAGGCGCGCGAAAACATGCTTAAACTCTATGTGTTTTGTGCTTAAACGCTCCGACGTTGCGGCTAGACATCAAACAAATTCGGCACTTGTGTCGTGCTACAAAAGGCTTTGATCTGTCCGCACCCTTTCGCATACTCACTCGGGAGCGGGGCGCGACCCGGCGGGCGGGGGCGGTTGGCGCCCGCGCGCCCTTCGTACAGGTCAGAGGTCAGGTCAGTTCGCTATGCGCAGCGGTGACGCGCAGGCGTGACGCGAACGTTTTGCACCGCCTGCGCCCCCATCCGCGAGTGAGATAACGATGTCACCCAGACGTACATACGAATCAAGAGTATCTTGAAATGATACTCTGCTACCGCGATACCCTCTGATCGCGAGTGCAATAACATCCCTGCGCATGCCGTAAACCTGTATGAGCAAAGTTTTGGTATAAGAGTCAGCCACCAGTGTTGTGTTGTGTCATCAATTCATCATCATCAACCGAAAAACGTCCACTGCTGGACTAAGGCCTCCCCCAAGGAATTCCACACCAACCGGTTCTGTGCGGCTCGCATCCAGCGGCTTCCCGCAACCTTCACCAGGTCTTCGTCGGTCCACCGAGTCGGGGGCCTGCCCACACTGCGTATTCCAGTGCGCGGTCACCACTCGAGAACTTTACTGTGTTGTAAAACTGATGTAAAACTTTGTTTGTGTTGTGAAATAGCGTGTAAATAAGGTGATTGACACTCTACTACCGCGAGTGCAAATAACATCCCTGCGTTTGCTGTAAACCCGTATGAACAGAGGTTTGGTGTGAGTCAACCAGCCACCAGTGTTGTGTTGTGCAAATCCTTGTAAATAAAGGTGATGAACTTAGAAACACGCCAAGTTACTTACTGTAATACACGTTCTTTTTAATTTTACGCATTTACTCTTGAGTAGATGCCTTACCTACCTAAACTTTTTACAGATACATTACAAGTACGTAATTTAACAGTCCAAAGCCTGTCAAAGTGCGATGGTAAGTTTATCACCTTGTTACGTGAATAAGCCGTTTTAATAACTGGTAAGTTTGTTTATTCTGCTCTACATTTAATATAAAGACAATCAGCTTTTCACTAAATTAACCTGTAAAAAGAGATACCTACGAGCGTGCGTTGCTTTCATTCAGTGAAATGACATCGAGTTCATTCATGACTTCATGACGGAGCGTACGTACTTGACGGACCGTGTTGTGCGAAATTGAATCAAAGTAAAAAAAAATTGTTTAGTCTCCCAAATCAATTTAACGACTCCGGGGCACGAATTTTTTTTACTATTGTAATCTATATGCATGACTCTTACTCCCATTGCAGCGGTGGCATATATTTTGGAAGCACCTTATATATACCCCAAATCATTTCATACAAATCAGTCAGTTGATTCGCTAACTTTATTTCAGTGACGTCGCTACGCAATATTCAGTGCACAGACAGACATATGGTTCATTCCAATCAAAAAAAAGCAAAAGGTAAACAAACATAGTATGCAGATGACATTGACATGTGTCAGTTCCATAGTAAGTTTGTTTACGTTTTGCTTTTTTTTGATTGGAATGAAGTATACAATCTTATGCCTTAATTTAAAACTTAGCGCCATCTAGTAAAACTGTTTAGTAGCAACTAAACGAACTCTTCCACGTGACTTTATGAACGACAAGTCCTATCTGAAATCCGCACAGGTTTAAATTAAAAAATTGAGTGCCTTTGTCTACATTTCACCTGATAGAAAGTGATGATGTAGTCGAGGATGGTACACATGGTAGCACACTTATCTGTTTGTCAAGCGTTCAGTGGTAGCGAGCGCGTTCCGCGAACTAAACTCATATGTAAGTTAAAAGGCGCTCACGCAACGTTCCATGCACATTAATCCTCCTAAGTTGGATAGTGCTCTGTCCCCATAATTTAGTTCACGTTCTTTCATTGAATCTAGGATGCTTTCGACTTTTTTAGAGTAATAAATAATTTAATATCATAGCGTTACTTGCCCGGAGCCCATCTCATTGAACAACTGTCTGGCCAATTGAGAAAAACTCGTAGAAAGCTGAAGCCCTCAGATTCACGAATTAGTAGAATTCCTCCGTAGTATGCAGTTAACTAAATCCATCCAATCGCAAGCCTTTAGTGTTAAAAAAGCGCAGTACTTTATCAGGTTCCGCAGTAACATATAAGAACCAAACAATAACGCATAGGTTAGGAATGAATCTAGCGCCGTCAGCGAATAACCATGAAGATATTGATATTGCCGGTAGAGGTTGCGGCCCCAACCCCTCAGTAGGGTCGCAGCCCTGGCTGTGTGCCATGAGAGCAGCTGGCAGCCTTGACACCAGCCTGGGACTATAATATTTATATATTCTCTGTGAAAGTCACAGTTACATAAACACAAGATAAGTCACTCTGGCGAAAATGTAAGTAAAAATTTCGTCAGTAAATAACATTACGAAAAACAAACTCAGGAAACTCAAACAAACCGTCGCATCATAATATAATTGCCTATTATTTCTTCATAAATAAAATAATGACGTTTGCACGTGTATAAATGTGTGTGTTACGTAGGCGCTGGATGTTGCCCTAAAAGACAGGCAAGCAGTGACCAAACTGTACAACAGAACTAATACATATAGGTAAGCATATATAAAACGAGTATGCTGTTTTTAAAAGCGTATTCTATGTATCCAATATCCATTAACTTTGTATTTATGTCTTAATAACCCAACCACTCACTTTAAATCCAACTAGTAGTGAGTAGAAACTCACTGTATTGATTTTATATCAACTAGAAAACTCTTGATGACCTCGCTGAATACGTTAAAAACAACCGACTTCAACCGCAACAACTCCAATTTTGCTATGTTTTTGTTGATTTTCTCAAAAACCGCTGAATCGATTTCGATAAAATTTATATGGGACCACCTGTGAAGTATACCCTTTTAAACAAAAAAAGAATTTTCGAAATCGGTTCAGGCGTCTTCGAGTAATCGGTGAACATACATAAAAAAAATAAAAATAAAAAAAAAGATTCCGACGAATTGAGAACCTCCTCCTTTTTTTGAAGTCGGTTGAAAAGGGTCAGCACTCAGCACTCCAAAACTTTATAAACATGACTCATTGCTGTTTATGAGAATAAAATATAACGTTAACAAAAGTTCATAGTGCTAAATGACTTACCTAAATAAAATAGTTACCTATTGGTTACCCAAGACACGAAGTATCACGTAAACAAGTAAGGGGGTCCGACCCTTAAGAGTCGCCGAAGGGCCAATCAATATATATCCATTTTGAACTTTCAACTTTTACAAGATAAACGCATCGAACTGAGCGAGAGGGTGCGAGATGTTTTTTTTTGTTTATCGCACATAAGAGCGGTATGACTATGATACGCACACTGCTTTGTTTCCTTTTCTCAGTATTCTTAGTAATTCTCAGTAATTCCACTGCTTGGTACATTTTATATACAGGTGAAATTGAAATCGCGGACCAAATTTTAACTGTGGTTTCTGCTCATGAAACTGAACAACTTTCTCTAAGGAACCCATACAATCGGAACAAAAAAATAACTCATCATACAAATCGATGAGCCATAGCCAACTTTGTATGAAAGTTCCAATTTGTTTGATCCGATTCAATCGGTTCCTTAGAGAAATTTGTTTTGTGTCACGACTAAAAACCACAGTTAAATGGGTGGTGCTATTTTGCAAAAAACATATGCAGAAATGGCAGAACAAAAAATGGTAGCCCAAAATATTCAAAGCCCTTTGGTCCGCGATTTCAATTTCACTAATACTCTGTATATTATAATTGAAAGGGTAGAGCTGAATGTATAGGCTTCTATTTAAAGTAGAAACAGGGTAAGTTGATGTCGCCTTGTGTACTTACCTACAAAATCGTCTCTATCTCTAACGTATTTTAACAGTGAAGGTAAACATCGTGAGGAAACCTGCACGTCTGATTTCCAGTTGTGTATGATGGTCACGTTGCACACGTCCGTAGGTGTAAATCTTAAAATGCCCTTCACGTGACCGAGGGTGATGATAAGTGCAACACCAAGCAACCGCCGCCTATACTTTGCGGATAGGACCGTTATATTGTGCCACACGATAAGAGACAGCGAACGTTATACATCGAAGGTTTATTAGTGCGAAGTTTTATTGCTACGAAGTTTTATTAGAGCGAGGTAACGTTAGTGCGAAAACTATTAAATCGACAACCATTACATCGAAATGAACATATTATACAAATAATTAAACTTGATATTTAAGTAACGTAAGCAAAACAGGACATTGTATTAATTTACTTGTTACATACAACATAATTCTGTCCATCACATGTTTCAGACAGCAAACACGCGTAGATACAAATCTGAATGCCCTAATGGTTATAATGTAGCAGGATAATTCAAAGATAGGGTATAATAACATTCATTACTTTCTCCGCTGACGCGACGACCGAAAATAACATTTTAACTAACTGTAACTTGATCTTTTTTGTTTTTCGCATTTACGAAGACGTCAGATGATAGCTCGCTCACGGGTAGGTCTTAGATAAACGACACAGAGATACACGAGTTACGCAAAAGGTTATTTAAACTTAAATTATGTTGTTGGCGACCCTTAATAAGTTTGTTTTCTGAATTTCTCTCTTAGAATTTTTCTCTTAAGAGCCTTCGGGGGCTTCTCAAGTAATTTGATTTTTGTTTTAAAACTTCTTGTAGTTACTCGTATTTCCTTTTTACCCGACTACCCAACAGTAAGTTGTGTCATGTTTTTCAGAAGTTCATAATGGGTCATATATGGTTAGCTTAAGTTCTAGACGTTTACTTGGCTTCAACTCATGAATTTAAACAACTTGATGAATCCGTAAAATCGAAGCAAAAAAAAATTTTTTTGACTCTCCATACAAATACGACAGGGAATTATTACTATACCTACCACTTTTTTGCATTCAGTTGGTATTTTAATCCCTTGCTGGTACCGAACTATAAAAAAGAACTAGCAAATACTATCGCTTTGTGCATTTTCTGCCGTCATCGTCAGATCAGACAGACAACGCTACAGCCGTGTAGCATAGCATAGCATAGGTACCGTACCGACCTATCGCTATAGGTAACAATTTGAATGTGAACGCACCGGCGACGCCAGAGTCTCGTTAAAACATTTCTCGTTGTACCGACAAATTTGTACGTGAACCGTACACAAAGAGGGTTGTTCCCACACGGCCTAAAAATACAATAGCAATACTTTTAGTTAGTGTTAGGTTAGTAGCCGATGGTCAACCACAGTATCAGTTAAACAACGCACAACCTAAACCATTGAAGATAGAAATCAGAAAATCTGTACTTTTCTTAGCGGATCGAATTTGTTTATATTTGATGTCCAAAGTGTTTTCGTGAATGTATGATAGAAACTAAATATTTTGACAGCTTTACTTAGGGAACAATAGGATAGGGCGTAACGGAGCACATCTACAAAATCACTGAACACGAGCGTTTTGGGGAAACAATATACGCCATATGCATACGCAGTCGCACGAGGTAGTCCGATACGCCTCCAGGATCATGCGCTCTGCAGCAAAAACAAATATAGATATTCGATTTAGTTTCTGTGTATCGGTACATTTTATTAAAAATTGTAATCTTTTCATTTGGCCTACAACCCACACGGCCTAAAAATACAATTGCAATACTTTTAGTTAGTGTTAGGTTAGTAGCCAATGGCCAACCACAGTATCAGTAAGGCGATTATCACACGGGAGGTGGTACTAGAATGTATGTAGCCGCGGCGGCTACCGCCTGGTACGCGGTTGCCCGCCAACCGCGCTAGCCTTGCACACGGGCTAGCGCGGTTTTCATACATTTCTAGTACATTTTCCAACCGCGGCGGCTACCGCCGCGGTTGGAAACCGCCTCCCGTGTGATAATCGCCTTAGACAACGCGCAACCATTGAAGATAGAAATCAGAAAATCTGTACTTTTCTTAGCGGATCGAATTTGTTTATATTTGATGTCCAAAGTGTTTTCGTGAATGTATGATAGAAACTAAATATTTTGACAGCTTTACTTAGGGAACAATGGGATAGGGCGTAACGGAGCACATCCACAAAATCACTGAACACGAGCGTTTTGGGGAAACAATATACGCCATATGCATACGCAACGCAGTCGCACGAGGTAGTGCACGAGGTAGCGCATGATCCTGGAGGCGTATTGGGCCTCCAGGATCATGCGCTCAGCAGCAAAAACAAATATAGATATTCGATTTAGTTTCTATCTCTGTATCGGTACATTTTATTAAAAAATTGTGATCTTTTCATTTGGCCTACAACATTGTAATCGAAAACAAATGTACCTATTGTACTGTGAGAGCAAACTGAATAAATAAATAAATACCCAAAACAGACATCCGATATCCGCGCTGCAGCTGACGTAATCACCACATCGACAGTGCAAACCACCAATAAACTTTATAAACGAATTTAACATTCAAAGTACCTTACACGTTTGACAGAAACCTCCAACATCAGTCAATGGCAATTAAGTTAATTGTTCTTACACAGACGAAGAGTGAAAACCATTCCAATTTTGACTTGTGCTTGAATCTTAATCGAAACCAGTCTCTGAGGGTTGTAGCGGCTGAGCATTATTAATTAATCTATTAATTTAGTTTGAGTCTAAATTAATAATTAATAAATATGATTGTGTAAATTAAAGTGAATTATCGAGTTTGATTGCTTAATAGAAGATTCATCATAGTTATGATTAGCTATAAACAATTAATTAATCTTATTGTGTTAATAAAACAACGACTGGAATATCTATTACTGCGTCACAACAATAATAATCTGCATTTAATCTTAACAGGGGTAGATTTATTAGTATCAACGGTCCAATTTTAGGTTTCTATTTTTTTTGAGCCCCTTAACAGGTTTCTCACGAAAAGTTTGGTTATAAATACTGCAAACCGCAAGAAAAGTTAAGAAACAAGACAGATTTCTTATGAAAATAATAATTATTATTAATAATAATAATTTCTTTATTCACTCAGGCAGCAGACCCATAAATGTACAAATAATAACTAAAACTAAAATAGAATAAAGAGACACTTAAAAACACAAACAAACTTCAGTAAAATATGTACTACGTCAAATATTTAAAAATCAAAAATAGGATTAGGTATACCTATGTAAAGAGTAGGTATACTATGAAGTGTCGTCATTACTTCCTGTTCCCACTGCGATGTAGTGACAGCCAGGCTACATTTTACATTGGACTGCAGTGCAGGTCCTCGTTCACAGCTCGCAATATAGTGTTGTGAAAAAAGAAGCCACGCGCGTTCTCACAACCGCAAAGAAATCTGGCACCCGCGCATCGGCGAACATGCTCGACGCGCTGTAATAGCGAGGCAGCCTCATGACGGCGCGAAAAGCGTTATTATATTGCACCCTCATGGAGCCCCATGACTTTCTGCAATAGTTGCTCCACAGTTGACATGTGTAGAAACATTGGCAATATGCACTTAAAAGAGTGAGCTTGACCTCGTCACTACACCCACCAAATCTGCGCGCGAGCATGCTGCACCTGACGGAAAGCGCCCTCCTCTAGCTCTATGTCCTTGTCGTCCCTCCTGTCGTCGGTAAGGACATGCCCTAGGTATTTAAACTGGGCTACAACCCGAACCACTGAACCTTTAAGCCTTAATTCCGGCACATTCTCCGGACCTCTCCCTGCCTTAAAGACCATGGCCTCCGTTTTTAAGGCATTATATTTCAGTCCGTGAGAATCAGCATAATTCGCACAGACTAAAAGCAACTTCCTCAGGTCTTTGATCGAGAGGCTGAGGAGCACCATGTCGTCAGCATAGCTGAGACTATTCACACATACCCCACCCATGTGACAACCAATCCTGGTACCCCTCAGCTCCACGATTAAATCATTGATATAAAGGTTAAAGAGGTCTGGAGAGGTGAGCCCTCCTTGGCGAACACCGCATTCTAATTTATAACAATTAGATGTCACGTCACCCCTTCTAACACAATTAGCCTTGTTTCTGTACCAGTATATTTATATTTATATTTTATTCTTCCAGCATACTTTACAGCATTACTACATTTGGATTTGATTATCTTATTAAAATAAATTAAAGCCAGTTACAAAGTATGACATACTTAAATAACATTAGTGAATGAGAGAAAAGAAAAAAAAACCAAACTATGAAAAGGTTGATAACCAAAAAAAATTTATTCAACTATCTATCTGCATCTTCCGAGTATGTGTGTTTGTGTATTGGTGAGAGAGAGTGTGTGTATGTGTGAGTGTGTGTGAGTGCTTGAGAGGATGTTGAATCGAGAGAACTTACTGTATTATAAGGAACTTTCCTCGCGGAACAGATAATATGTCGGTTTTGGCAAACTGCTTATTAAAGGATAAGACCATGCGATGAACTGTAGAGTTTTGCGCGTAGTTTGTGCGTGGGTAGCCGAAATAAATAACTTTGTTTGTTTGTTTGTAAACTCTTTATTGTGAAAGAACAGAATACAATACATAAAACAAGGACAAGACATTCAAGAAGTTGTGGGTTACGGGTGCGTTTGGGATGAGCCTTTAGTCCAATCCGTGCCAAGAAATCAGGGCAGTCAATGCGTCCATTTAGGGTATCGAAAAGTAGTCGCATGTCCGCTGTAAGTCGACGGTTCACTAATGACATTATTTTATGCTGTTTCAAGCCGTCCTCGTAGCTGACAGGGCACTTTCCGAGTTTCCTATTAAGTCGTCGAATGAAGGTAACCTGGACTGATTCGATCTGCTGTCTATACGTTAAATAGACAGGAGACCATATAGGTGAGGCGTACTCTAATATATTTCTTACATATGCAAAGTATAAAACTTTGATGGAGCTTGCTGTAGTAAAGGGTTTGGTGATTCTGTGAATGAATCCCATCATTTTGTTTGCTTTATTACAGATGTGATCGTAATGCGCAGTGAACAAGAGTTTTTCATCCAAAATGACTCCCAGGTCTTTTATATGCTGAACTCTGGGAACGTTAATGCCATCGATGTTATAATTATGAATTACCTTAGAGCGGTTTCTAGAGTAGCTGATGACTTGACACTTTTTAACGTTTAAGTCCAATATATTGTGTACGCAATATTTACTAAATCTGTTAAGGTCCTCCTGCAACTGAGAACAGTCTGAAGTATTACGAATTGTATGAAATATCTTCATATCATCGGCATAAGTTAGGATCCTAGCATAAAGAAAGCAAGAAGACACATCGTGTAAATATGCGTTAAACAGGAGTATATCTCAACAGATTTACTACATGGGTATCTCAACAGATTTACTACATGTCCTGATACACCCGAGCCGGCAAGTTTGCTCCAGAGAATATCATAATTCACTAGGTCAAACCAGTGGCGTAGCGTGGGGGCGGCCGGGGGGGCTATGGCCCCGGACGGCACATAGATAGGGGCGGCGAGCGGCACATGGATGGGGCGGCGAGCGCCACATTTTTTTTACCTAGTATTATTAGGTGTTATTAGGCGTCGATGAACTGGATTTATATCACGCTCCTCAAGATATTACTAATAGTGAAGAGTTCAAACTTGAGCGTGTACTTCTTCGTACTTTTGTAGCTGCAACAAACCCAGACTTTAACAAAGAGATACACAATTATGTCTGGCTCACTGGGCTTACTAAAATACAATATATTACATATAAACTTGAAGAGAGTTTACCAAATATTATCATAATGTTAAGAATATTTTTAACAGCTGCCATTAGCAGTGCCATTTGTGAGAGAAGCATCTCTAAACTGAAGGTAATTAAAAATTACCTAAGTTCGAGGCACGTCCAGGGGGGCCGCAAATTAAGCGATCAAAATATATGATAAAAAATATTCAAAATTACATGACCCAGATAAAACGCCATGAAAACAAATGTTATCGTATGAAGAATGATAACGTACAGCAACGGCGCTCAGTTTCATTTTAAATAGGACCGGCCTTTGGGTCATGTCACTCGTGCACAAATACAGGGCGTCGAGCTCATGGGGGCGCCAAGCACCCTGGTAGTTGGTAGGTACCTACCCTGACTGAAACGGCGCTGAGCGCTCCAAGTAAAATGGTTTTTAGGGTTCCGTAGCCAAATGGCAAAAAACGGAACCCTTATGGATTCGTCATGTCTGTCTGTCTGTCTGTCCGTATGTCACAGCCACTTTTTTTCCGAAACTATAAGAACTGTACTGTTGAAACTGGGTAAGTAGATGTATTTTGTGAACCGCATTAAGATTTTCACACAAAAACAGAAAAAAAACAATAAATTTTGGGGGCTCCCCATACTTAGAACTGAAACTCAAAAAATTTTTTTTCATCAAACCCGTACGTGTCCCCACACGTACGGGTTTGATGAAAAAAAAATTTCTATGGATAGGTCTTCAAAAATGATATTGAGGTTTCTAATATCATTTTCTTCTAAACTGAAAAGTTTGCGCGAGAGACACTTCCAAAGTTGTAAAATGTGTGCCCGTAACTTCTAAAATAAGAGAATGATAAAACTAAAAAAAATATATGATGTACATTACCATGCAAACTTCCACCGAAAATTGGTTTGATTTAATACGTCATAAATCATAAACCGCAATTTACCTTTCATTCAAGTTACAACGAACTACAAAAACTTTTATATTATGTTACTTGCTGCTACGGAACCCTTCATGGGCGAGTCCGACTCGCACTTGGCCGCTTTTTTGTTGGTTTAACTTAAACATTCTTAGATATCTTAAAAAATTGCACGCTCGCTTCGCTCGCGCTTTTTATAAATAATATAATTTATGTTCGTGAGCGCTCGCCCACAGAAGAATATTATGCGCTTGCTTCACATCAGGAAGTTGCAAGTTCGATGTCCAGCGGGGTTCCATTAGTATTACGGATTTCGAATTTAGCTATATTAGCAATTAGCAATCGAACGTGATATAACATCGATTGTATAAAAGATTTTGCTTTAAAAAAAACACGAAAAGTACATAATTTTTAATTGATTACAGAATTTGGCTGTTTTATTTCGCTTCCGACTCGTGGTCCCACTGCATTGTCCCACTGGTGGGTCGACGAGTAATTGACTGTTTACTCGTAGTCCCACCGATTCACTCTTGGCCAGTAGTCGTAGCATGCATTATAGTATGTTGACTTTTTTACTAATGATCAAAATAGAAAGGGGCGGCAAATTTTCGATCGGCCCCGGGCGGCGAAAACCCACGCTACGCCACTGGGTCAAACGCACGGCTCAGGTCCAAGAAGCAGGCATACACTGTAGTTTTACGATTGACATAGTAGTTGATCGTATGTTTCAAACTTAAAATCGCAGAATCTGTTGAGAGACCGGGACGAAAACCAAACTGAGAATCGTCTATATTAACATTTTTCAGTAGCTCGGGCTGCAGCGTCGTTCAAATACCTTTCCCAACACCGTGCCCAACGATATAGGCCGATAATTAGCAGGGTCAGCAATATCTCCAGTTCGGTTTTTGATGATTAGCACAACCATAGTTTTCATTAAGCCCGGCGGCGGAAGGAAAGAGTATTTTAGGCAAAGGACAGACATACAGAGAACATAATTTACAGCATAAAACTCCACCTGCATAGAGAAGGTGCTCCAGGCTCAGGCCATCGTGACCAGGTGATTTACCACGCGTCATTTTCTGAATGGCTTCTATTACGTCATCAGGGGTAATAACATATTTGGGGCCGTTCTCGTTTTTATAGTTGCCAGAAGCGCTTGCGGATGCAGCCTCCTTGAGCATAGTCTCCGGCACAGGTTGAGGTTCTATTTTGAACCTACGAGCAAAAGCACAGGCGATCTGCTCATGGTCTTGTAAGCCATCCACAGCCACAGGTATGGTGGGCTTGTAATTAAATTTGTTTGTTTGTTTCCAAAACTTAATAAAATTTTTCTCTTTCCGACTTGTTGCCAATATGTTTAATTTTATATTTTTTTATTTTTAAAATGTATTATGTTTCTCAGGAAAAGTACTTAAATGCGTAAATACTCTTAACCCGCTTAATAAACAGAACTCAAGTACATCTCAAGTCTTTAGATCTTAAGATTGGTTTTGATTATTAATCTGAACTTAGGGGCGGAGTGGTTACTGCGTCTTATTGTTAGTTTACTTATACGACTTCTGTTCTCGTAGCGTATATCAACACGTAATACGTTTTGAAATATACAAACACGTATATCCACTTATTGCGCTAACTCTTCTCGAAACGTTGAGACTACAAGTACCGAGTGTAGAAAAATTTAACATTAAAACTTTTTTTATTTACACAAAAAAATGTGGACTTAGGTATTTTTGTTTATTGCTTGCTTGTTTTTATTCGGGTTCTTCGCAGAATGTCCCTTTCTCAAAATGTCTCCTGGTAATAAAAGTTTCTTTCAAACTGTTCCTTTCGCAAAAGTCCCTTTCTCTAAAATCGAATTCCTCAGAAATTAAACCTGCAACCCAAAAATATTTATTGCTATAAGTAAATATATAGTTAACAACGAAACTCGGTTAAGTGATCGAGATAAACGGCGGGGAATAACTAGGACGTTTCTAGTGTGAAAACTAATTTTCGGGCTACCGTCAGCTTGCGGATGATGCGTTGCGCATCCTTAACAACGCAACACGTTAAAAATAACCTACTCCAATCGTAACAACTACAATTTTTTTTTTTTTTTTTTAAAGTGCTGAATCAATTTAGATCAAACTTATATGGGACCACCTCTAAAGTATTACCTACAAAACAAAAAAAGAATCTTTAAAATCGGTTCACAATTGGCTGGGTAATCGCGTAACATACATACATACAAAAAAATAACATACAGTCGAATTAAGAACCTCCTCCTTTTTTGAAGTCGGTTAAAAACGAAACTTTGACTAGGTGTAGCCGATAGCATTTTTATAAAACTAGTTCAAGCCTTCATCCTACCATCTATACTACAACTAGTTGTAGCTAAGCTCGAGCGGTTAAAACTACAATAGTTACAGAATAACAAGCGATTGTAGGCAGCTGTTCCGCGGTTACTTCTCTTCCCAAACTTCTTCATAGAAGATTACCTTAGACTAATAATAGAAATAATAATACCTTATAAGACCTAATATACGTATAAAAATACAACCACACAATGGTTTTATTTTATAGTTACACATATTAAAAATAAATGTAAAAACTAACGACTTAAGTTTCAAATAAAACCGTATCATAAAATCATTATCAAAGGATGTAAAAAGTCTACTCCCGATGAACAAATTCTCTTAAAAATCCCAAAATTAACGCTCCATAGAAAATGGGCTGGTTGGACGATCAATTTGTATAGAACGTAATTTTTGAGAATTCTTTAAGGGTTCCGTAGAAAAAAAAACTGTATTATGAATAGAAAACGTTCTGTTAAAGCTTCGGGGAGTGGTCTATTTACATCTTGTGTAAATATAGGTATATAACTCAAGACCTTGCTTTGAAAACAACCACGTGCAATTCTTTTCATCAACGCCTTGATCCCGCAAACACACCTAAATTCCGAGAATACAAGAAAATAATAAATACCTCACATTATCTTTTTTCCATTTCACTTTTTCTTAATAATGCGCCAACTGGGATGTTTACCTTAAGCCACTTGTTGGACAACAAAACAACATGAAACATGCGCGCTTATTGAACGTGTGGCAATTTAATTTCCATACCTGCAGATGTCATAATCTGTTTTAAGTGATGGAGGTTGACAGTCCGCAGCAAGGATCAGCATCAGGGGAGGAGGGTGAGGACAGTCTAGGAGAGGGTAACAATATAAATGGTATGGTATCTAATGTTACCCGGTCAAATTGCCCCCTCCCTAGTCGTAATAAATTATGGTAGGTTGTTTCTCAGGTAAATTCGAGTGATTTGTTTAGTTTCAGGTTTCAGGTACCAGCCTAAGTTAAATTTTTACGATAAGTTTCTTTGATAAAGTTATGTTTATTTAGTGTTTGTAGTTGCGCATAAAAATTTAGGCTGATTTTTTTAAGTTTAAAATATGTAATTTTTTACCTATGTAGTTTTAATCAGAGTAGTAAGTATATACAGGATGTAACAAAAAGGTGTGGTGATACTCCAAAGCGTGCTTTTACTCATTAAACTGAACAAATTTTGTTCACAACTTTAATGAAATCGAAAAAAAAAATAACTTTTCATACAAACCGATCAGCTGGCGGGCCAAGTTTGTATGACTTCACTCAATAATGTCACTTTATTTCCGTATTTTAAGTTATTCATCGTAAAAAACTTATCTAGTTTTATCTAAAATTTGCACCGTGTATATCTTCGGCACTTTAAAAAGGTAAATGTTCATTTTAACACGCGTTATCTTAACAATTGTAACCTTATCTGCAACTGCAGTACCAGGAGCTTGTTAATGCCAAAAACACGACGTTATCACATCTCTGCACTCACTACTCACTTATCAAATAATATTACAGTATCGATATTATTTGTGTGGTCAACAGGTCAGTATATTACGATATTTTTAACCGACTTCAAAAAAAGGAGGAGGTTCTCAATTCGTCGGTTTTTATTTTTTATTTTTGTTTTACGTATGTTCGCCGATTACTCGAAGACGCCCGAACCGATTTGGAAAATTCTTTTTTTGTTTAAAAGGGTATACTTCACAGGTGGTCCCATATAAATTTAATCGAAATCAATTTTGCGGTTTTTCAGAAAATCAACAAAAACAAAGCAAAATTGGAGTTGTTGCGATTGAAGTCGGTTGTTTTTAACGTATTCAGCGTGGTCATTATGTATGTATCGCCTCTGTGGCCTAGCGGAGAGTCCGCTATCTTCACATTAGTAAATCGCGAGTTCGATTCCCGGTGGGGTCCAACTTGAAGGACTCTGTTTGGTTGATGGTAGAGCATTTTTTGAGTGCGCCTAATGCTTTGCCACTTGTAAATAAAAATCGTTAAATATAAAGAAATACATGATTTCGTTTTTTGTGTAGAGAAGAACTAAGTAGTTGAATTTACAGCGGTTTGAGAAACGACGTTTATTCAAATATCTGTTATTTACACTATGTTTACAATATGCATCCAGCCGTAGTTTATTAAATTCGATGTAAATTTCATTTTCAGACTTTAATAATTTATGTCGAATTATTGTTATTTTCATATGAAAATCTGTAAATGAAAACATCGAATTCCGTGTATATGTTTTTAAAATTACAGTTATTATCATTCAATCACATTTAATAAAACGTTCAATAAATTTAAGTGGACAGAGGAAATATTATAATGTAAACATCCCTGGCTCGTCATACTTATTGATGTTATAAAGTTTATTTGTTGAGTTGTTGTGAAATAAATACTTATTTAGTCTAATAGTATGATAACAGCTCACTACAGGCGACGGAATAAAACTTTTTTGGTTGCGATCATCATTACCTTACAGATATGGAAACATTTTTATCAACAACTTTTTTTCAACTTTATTCATGTTACTTCTGAGAGAGGTGTTTATCTCTTGTATCAAATTATTAAGCATAGAAACTCCTAGTAGATGAAGAGAAGAAGGAATAATGTAGATGGGAATTATATTAAATGGCAGTTATTCATATACAGGGTGTAAGGGACAGGTTTCCGAAAACTTTACGGGCTTGCTCAGTAGATGAAACTGAACAACTTTCCACAAGAAATTTTTTCAGGAAACGAAAAAAAATCGGCTTCTCCATACAAAATTATAAACTTGATTGGACACTTTGTATAGAGAAGCCGATTTTTTTTCCTGTATAGTTATATTATACTACAGAGTATTAAATCGCCCGCCGTGCGCAGTAGGTGTTTGCGCCGCCCACTACGTAGCGGGCGGCGCACAGTGATTCAATGCTCTGAGATAAATCCAGTGTTAATAATTACTGTTGCGTATTTTCGTGTAGCCATATCGTAAAATTTGCTGTTTTATAAATCTTAGCCGCTTTGTAAATTATCGTGTGTAAAAAAAAAAATATGGAGCTTCTTATTACGTTGATTGTTACTATTAAACTAGCTACAACTAATTCCAAAGAGGAAGATATGGGAGACAGCTGTCAGCTAATTTAGTGTAGGGATAAGATACAGTGTGTAGCTTAGCTAGCTTACGAGCAACTTATCCACCCGTCCGTCCATCCATCCCATTCGGTTTTATTCGTAGTTTTTACTCGTTATCCCAAGCGGAGATGTTTTTTTTTTGAGTTTGAATGAACTAAACTATCAGACCGGTTTTGGTCATGTATGGCGACCACTTCAACTCCTGGTCGATTTGGTGACGCTGGTGTGCCCGAGGATGACTAATATAGCCAATCTTCACGGCACTCCCGGGCAGACTGCGGGCACGTATGAGTAGGCCGTTTCGTGTAAGGGGTCGTCTATTAATCACGTGAGGCTCAAAAGGGGGGGAGGGGGTTCAGAAAAAACTATGAAATATCACAAGGGGGAGGGGGGGGGGGGTGTACTGAGATATCACGTGTATTTATTTTTTTGTTGAACGCGCGATTTCTAGAGTAATTTCCAAACGTCGGACTGTTGTTTTTTACTCTTCCCATTCGAAACGGCTTCAGGCAGTCAGAAACAACCTACAACCTTAATGTCTGTCTAGAAATTTTTATCACAGTGCTTAATTTCCCAGAATTAAATTACATTATACCTGTATTTAAAGATAATATTTTGTACCAAAAATACACGTGATTTTTTTAGTCTAAAACCTCACCACGTTTCACCAGGGGGAAGGGGGGGTCTAAAAACTTGCTAAAAACATCACGTGACTAATGGACGGCCCCTAAGTACCTGTTTCTTTGTTACCGCCGGGAGCCAAAACAGCTTGATAGTTCGAATGGATTTTAAGCGAGAGGTGTCGTTAGACGGACACCTCTTGATGTGGATCCGGGGCATGATACATGCCATACCTATATTTTGTGCTAGGGGATTTTTATTTATCTGTTATATTGTTTAAGAAGATTAATTACCGAGTTGTTTAGAACTAGCCAGTTTGTATGATATTGTTTTGAGAAGTCTGTTTTTTTTAATCCTCAATTGGTAAGCCCTTGGCATCATCTCATTTGATGGTAAGTGATGATGATGCCGAAGATGAAAACGGGCTTACCAAGATTCCCCAATGCAATGGGGAACTGGCTATCTTATCTTTATGCCGGAACACATCAACGCTGTTAAGATTGATGTTTGGCGGTAAGACTTAGATAAGATGGTGGTAGCTAGACAGGCGGGCTCTAAAAATGTCCTACCACCAACCAAACCGAGTCCTAAAAAAGTTGGACCCCGCCGAGAATTGAACCCGCGACCTCCTTATGTGAAGCGAGCGGACTAGGTAGCCACTAGGCTACGGAGGCGGTTATTTAATTAAAGTTATTAGGTTCAGTTGAGATACCTAGTTTTATGTGCAACTTGCTAACCGTTAATACCCTTTGACGACGCAAGGTGACATTGTTTGTTCCAGCCAACCCGATCACCAATTTCAAGGTTTATGTGTAACCTTTTATCTTTCATGTTCAATGAACAATGTATAAGGTTAGTATCGATAGTGATGGGTATGTTTTGTCGCATAACAAGGGACGTCTATAATCTCCACCTAGTGGGCACAATACGCTATGACAAGGTTGAGCAGAGTAACAAAGTTCGTACTTGGAAAGCAAGTAGTTACACGTGTTGAGTAAACAATTAACTAGTTCAGACCATGCGGCTTCGGTCTATCGAGTTAGTTGTTGCCTCCGGGAGTTTACGCTAAACTTTTAATTTGATTGAGTCTAGGACCATTAGAGGGCAAGCAATCGATATATATCGCGAATTTGCTGTACCTACATTTGAGAACCTAGCTTGTGAAAACTAGAAAATTGAAACCTACACGTCTTCTTCTCTTAAGACAATAAGCTAGATGACTACTAGTCATTTGGGTTTTTTTATCATCTGTCAAAAACGACATTTTGTTCTAAAACCATACCATTTTATGTACGCATCTATCGGCTTCCCGCAACCTTTACCAGGTTATCGGTCCACCGAGCGGAAGGCCTGCCTACACTGCGTATTCCGGTGCGCGGTCACCACTCAAGAACTTTAATGACCCAGCGGCCATGTGTTCTACAAGCTATGTGCCCCGCCCACTGCCACTTTATTTAGCGATTCTGTCAGCTATGTCGGTTACTTTGGTTCTCCTACGTATCTCCTCATTTCTGATTCGACACCTGTAGACGGACCGACATGGTAGCGTTTTCATACAAACACTTCAACACGTCGCGTCGATATATCGATAGTCGATTTGGCACCGTAGAGAGACTGTAATTGTGGACAGGCTTTCTCATAGTCCACAAACGCCAAGCATAATGGCTGAGTATAATTATACTCTTCGGTCTTGTGTATAATCTGCCGAAGCGTATGTATGTGGTCTATGGTACAGAAGCCTTTTGAAGCCAGATTCTAATACTAAATATGAATAGATAATAAAGATTTTTATAGAAAACTGAAAAATACACGAATATGTAGATAAGATTTTTCCTGTAGATTCTGAGTAATCCCTTAAAATTTCAAACGCACTTTCTAACACCCTTAATACTAGATACTTTTATGTAGCACAATGAACCTTGACCTTCTAGAGAGCTCCAGCGCAGTATCTGGGGCATGAATACCTATTAAAGGTATTTTAACCGACTTCAAAAAAAAGGAGGAGGTTCTCAATTCGTCGGAATCTTTTTTTTTATGTATGTTCACCGATTACTCGAAGACGCCTGAACCGATTTGGTTTTTTTTAAAGGGTGGTCATATATAAATTTTATCGAAATCGATTCAGCGGTTTTTGAGAAAATCAACAAAAACATATCAAAATTGGAGTTGTTGCGATTGAAGTCGGTTGTTTTAACGTATTCAGCGTGGTCAATTATAGCAACTATAATCCCATTTTTGTCACACTTACCTGTTACATCTACTCTTGCAGATTATAAATAGAATACCAATTTAAGCCAATGTATGTATTAAATATCTGTGTACAGTGAAACAAAACAAAAGTTAACTTGTAAATTCAGAAGCAACAAACATAATCTAATTTCGTTAATAAACTTCCGTTGGCATACTTTTATAAAATAAATTAATTTATTTTTTCTGGAAAACTCCGTAATACAAACGTTGTAACTCCTACAAAGAATTTAATAACAATGAGCTAAAAGTAATTTTATAATTAAACTTGGCCCAAACATGCAATGGTTTATTTTAATTACGCGATACTTAATACCATGAGATATCTATAGATTTTCATTAAATGGCCCGCGGCCTGTGGCGGTAATTTATTATGAAATTAATAAAAATAATGATTACGGTCGGTTGTTAGGTAACTTAAGAGAACCGGTGCTTAGCGAATCCTTAAGAACTTAAGCTGGAGATAAGAAGATTTTAATAATTATTTCAGATCGCGCAGAGAATTCCGAGTATGAATTATTTCCATTAAAGAGATTATGAATAATTAACCACGCTGAATACGTTAAAAACAACCGACTTCAATCGCAACAACTCCATCTTTGCTATCTTCTTGTTGATTTTCTCAAAAACCGCTGAATCGATTTCGATAAAATTTTTAAGGGACCACCTGTGAAGTATATATACCCTTTTAAACAAAAAAATAATTTTCCAAATCGGTTCAGGCGTCTTCGAGTAATCGGTGAACATACATAAAAAAAAAGATTCCGATGAATTGAGAACCTCCTCCTTTTTTTTAAGTCGGTTAAAAATACAGTATCCTTCTCTGGGATAGTCAGGTAAACTCCACGCCTTGCTTTATTTGGTGTAAACGAATTAACAAAAGTTACCTAGTAATCTCATTAAATGTTGAATACATTAAATTACAGCAACACACAGTTCCAGTGGCATAACTTTCGAGTAGGCAAACTAAAAAAATACCCTGGCGAAGTGTACAGTACTGACAGTACTACATTTTTTGAATATATGGTTAAGTATATATTAAAATTCGGGGATCAAACCTATACCTAAGAAATGAAAATACAGGACAATATTAACGATAGTGCATTCATGGGAATAGAACCAAAAAATTATAACGTAATAGCTAAAAATATACCGAAAATAACCAAAACATATATACATTTATAAATATGAGTTAAATAAATAACGCATTTATATACCTGATAAATACAAATATATATAACGCACAAACTATTGAGAATGGAGTAATTTCCTTAGGTGCAGCTTAAAAGCTGCTGGTGACTCCGCGTGACGAATATGAGAAGGTAAGGTGTTCCAGACTAAGGCAGAGTTTGCAGTGAATGACTGACTGTAGTAACGAGATTGACAGTATGTGGGTCTCAGTAGGTTATCTTCCTTAGACCTGAGTGCTCGGTCGTGGTCTAACCCAAGGTAAGAGAAGTTATTCTTTAGGTAAGTTGGAGCGTTAGGGTTGTATAAGATATTGAAAAGAAGGGAGAGAATATGACAGTTCCGTATTGGCGTTCAGGGTTGTCTGGAAGAGATCAGGTAAATTTTATCGAAATTGATTTAGTACTTTTTGAAAAATCCAACAAAATAAAAAAAAAACATAGCAAAATTAGAGTTGTTACGATTGAAGTCTGTTGTTTTTAACGTATTCAGCGTTATAAATTATGTATTTTATAAATTATATTTTTTATTATGTACTATAAAGAACTCGTCTTGTAATGTAATGATGTAAACATGATTTCCATGTAATATTCAGTTCTTTAAGAAGAGTCAGCTTTTCATCAACTTTATATTAGCTCTATTTGATGTTTTTAATCAGTCTTGGAACGTCTTGGATCGCTGTTATTGTTCTGAATCCATACTTTGAGTTAATTTTGATTTCTACCCATCAAAATAGAGCACCAAAACAGTAAGATAAACTTCAATAATTTCAAAACACGAATCAATAATTTAAATGATAAATTCGATATTCAGTGTGAACGTGAACTTAGGAAGTAATTGTTACTTGTAACAAACCATAACCTGTGTATATTGGGGCATAAATTAAACAAAGTAATGGCCATAAAGCATATTTACATCTCAGAAAATACATGCACATTTCTAACAACATCTCTAATTGTTTATTTATAAGTAATACAAAGTGACGAGAAAAACGTTATTCCAAGTTATAATAACTGACCACGCTGAATACGTTAAAAACAACCGACTTCAATCGCAACAACTCCAATTTTGCTATGTTTTTGTTGATTTTCTCAAAAACCGCTGAATCGATTTCGATAAAATTTATATGGGACCACCTGTGAAGTATACCCTTTCAAACAAAAAAAGAATTTTCGAAATCGGTTTAGGCGTCTTCGAGTAATCGGTGAACATACATAAAAAAAAAAAAAAAGATTCCGACGAATTGAGAACCTCCTCCTTTTTTTGAAGTCGGTTGAAAAGTAAATAACAAATTGTTATAACGTGTTCATACATACACACACTAAATACTCGAATTCACAGAACGACTAAGTCAACAACGTTCATGTGTATGACGCTATATTTGTGCACTACAAGTAATTTCGGAACAAAATGTTTTGTGCAGGTGATAAAAATCAAAAGATAATCGATAAGTGTTGCACTTCAAACAGAATTACATGTCAATAAGTGACAAATGATTATTTATCATTAAATGTGAAAATTGTCTAAGAAGTACGAATATCATTCAAATCATTGGTTTAATTATTTTTTAGGTAAAGTTGCAATATAATTAAATATGAAATACATATAGGTATATTTTAATGAAACAGTAGAAATACTTAGCTTGGAATTTCATCACCTTCATAAAAAAAATCTTGATAACTATGCAAATGGCATGGAAAATTATTTTTCGGTGGGAAAAGACTAAACTAAATTATGACAATATGTTGCTATTATAAATATTTTTAATACAATTTGTCCTTTTTGATGTTTGATAAAAAGTAATTCAACTACTATCCATTACAGATTTGCACCCCCCTACGACGGAGCGACGCGACGATTTATATTTAAATTTTTATTTATAAAAAAAATCTTGATAAGTATGGAAATGGCATGGAAAATTTCGGTGGGAAAAGACTAAATTAAATTATGACAATATTTTGCTATTATAAATATTTTTAATACCATTTGTCCTTTTTGACGTTTGATAAAAAGTAATTCAACTACTACCCATCACAGATTTGCACCCCCCTACGACGGAGCGACGCGACGATTTAAAACTTTTTGTACCCTTTTATGCGCATGTCTGTTCTGCATTTTCGGGTCCCAGCAGCCCCTTAACACTTCATAGAAATCAATCGGAAGGTGTACAGACAGCCACAAAGGTATCTGAACCTCTCCAATTTATCACGAATAGCTTTAGTAGGAGTTCAGATATCTTTGTGGGCCAGTGTACCTATTTGTGGTACGTTATCGTTCTAATATGAGTGTGCGAGTAGGATAACAAAATGATAACTGTTCCGATAATTCCGTGTTCGGTATCTAATGAAAGGGCTTAATGAGCTCATTTCAAAAATATAATATATTACTAACTCTTTCTCGCAGCTTTGCTTGCATTCGCTCGATTATTGTATCACATGTGAGCCAAATACTTTTTTCTCTTAAAACCTACCCAAACTACATATACACCACAACCAAAATATAATAATGTATTGTAATACTATATACAGGGTGTAAAAAAGTGCGTTTGAAATTTCAAGGGGTTACTCAGAATCAAGTATGGAATCCTGGGAAAATATTGAAAAAATCCGCTCTTCAAATTTCTTTTTTTCAGTTTTTCATACAAATTATTGATCCATTATTCAGAGTTAGAATGATAATCTGAAAAAATCTGCATTGAAGATAAGAATTAAAAAAAATGAAGAGCGGATTTTTTTCATAATTTTTCTTGGATTCTATACTTGATTCTGAGTAACTCCTTAAAATTTCAAACGCAGTTTTTTTAACACCTGTTTAAATGTATTGTTATGTAACTCTTAAGATAAGGTAGCACACGACCACGGCTATCCTCTGAACATCACTATGACTATTTATTAAATTAAAATCTTATTAGATGATTAATATTGAATAGCTTTAGATAAAAATTAAATCAAGAATATTTTCTTGTTTCATACTTATCAGAGCGCGATTTTCCGTGCGAGTTTTATGTATAGATATTCTAACCATTTCAACAACCAGAGCCATTTGTAATTTTGAAACTGTTTCTACGAGATTCAATTTGCATTTCATAAAAATCTCAACACACTGCACATACCTTGATACTACTTTCGATACTACTGACTCGATTATGATAATAACTAGCACTACGCAGTCAGCGTATGTGGAATACCTTAATATTCAGTAATAAGTACGAGTATTTATAGCCGACACAGAATTATACATTCAGACAGTATATGCAATAATTATACAGGGTTAATTTTGGACCCCCCACCAAAATTTCATAGTGGCTTCTACTCATGAAACTGAGCAACTTTCCCCAAGTAACCAATGGTCAATACGCAAAAAAAAATGTTGACCTTTTCATACTCATTTGAGTTGTGATCGGCCTATTTTGTATGGAGATGCCCAAATTTTGTTTGCGAATTAACCATTGGTTATTTGAGGAAAGTTGCTCAGTTTCATGAGTAGAAGCCACTGTGAAGTTTTGGGGGGGGGGGGTCCAGAAATAACCCTGTATTCTGCCTATTTATTATTTACTTGCTTTGCTTGTACTTGAAAAAGTACAATATAAAGTTATTAAGATCTGATTATATCCATTTAAGTATTTTACTTCTCGAAGAGCTTCAAATTCTTCATAAAACTAAATAATTGAGTTAAATAAAAATACTTTACCTACACTGGTGGACAAAAAAATCGACTCAAGATTTGTTGCTCGACTCTTGAAAAAATAACTCAGTCTACAAAACTGCTAAACACTAAAAGCAAAAAACTAGAAAACCATCAAACTAAAATCATAAACAGTAAACACACAGTTTTTTAACTTTTGGTTTAGTTTTACTTTGCTAGATTGAGTTAATTTTCCAAAAGTCGTGCATGAAAGTTTGAGTCGATTTTTTGTCCATGAGTATATTTAAAAAGGGTGACGATGAAATTTTAACTTCGCAATAATAATGACGATCTATCTAATCAGCCCACATTAGCCCACTGCTGGGTATAGACCTCTTCTTTTGCATGCCAATGATGGCCTAGCTACATAATATTGAAATTGTTACGCTCACGTAACGATTTTGTGTCCTTTTTTGATATCTGTATGAAAAGTCCATATTTTTTGGGATTTCGTCAAAGTCAGATCCAGTTAACGTCTCCTAAACCTATATTTTTATGACCTTTATAATACATATTATACTTTATAATACATATTATACTTTGCAAACACTTCCCGAAACGTTGAGTGTACAAGTCTCGCGTGGTAGGGACTTTGTACCAGGTAGAAAAAAATATTGACGATTTAAAAGCATGTGTAAATCTACTTAATTAAAAAATCATTTTGAGTTTTGAGTTTGAGTTTGAATTTATACTTTAAATTTATACATTTTATATGGCCATAAAGAAACCAAGTCTCTTTTAACTCTTTGATAGCATCCACTCTAATAATGACCACTCCTCATCTCTTTGTATCCCAGCCGCCGCGGGTTTTAAAAATAATTATCTCTCCAACGTTAATTAGTTAAATTTCTTTTTTCACTAGGGCTTGATTAATATGAGTTTTGTGTAAAGAGTAATTACCATAGTCAACACGGAGCAGGATTCATCTGAATGCAAATTTGCAACCAAAACATCAAAGACACTTAAAAGTGCCTCTGGCGTTGAATTTTGAAAGCTCAGAAACTCAAGGTAGGTATCTATAGCATTCACTACCAGCAGTGGGGCGTCGCTTTTAACCATAAGAATAAAACATATCACATCATTTGGTGCCGTAACCAGGATGTGTATTAAATTATTCTACCCACGAAACAGCGGACTATATATTCGCTTTAACGCACCGAGGGTGTAATATAATGCGACTATTCTTTTCAGATTGCCGCATTAGATTAATATAGCAATGTCACAGATGGATTTCAGAATCCGCTGTTTTACAAAACCGCTAGTGATTTTACAAAACAGCACCGTTTTGTAAAACAACTGAACGCCTTAAGCGGTTTTTCATAATAACTGGGCTTTAATAAGCAGAATTTCATAAACGTTTTGAGTTCATCAATGCAGCGAGTCAACGATTAGAGATTTGTAAAACAGCGTGAAATTAAACGTCAGATTATAGATTTTAGTTCTAAATTTTGTCACTCGTGGCTCTGTGGGTCATAACAGCAATAATGGCGTCCGAAACAGAAAGTCGTTTGCCGGAATTAATAAATAAATCGAGTAATGTGAGTGAAAATGATCTTAACTCAAGTGAATACAGTGTTATATAGGAACAGTTTTATTAAAAAGTTATCAGAGTTTTATAAAAATATATAACTGAAATTAATATTTAAACTATTAAGATACGAAAAATACTGTTTTCTATTGTCATAACCTGTTTATTGTGTTAAGATTTATTAAGATGTATAATGTTATAGTTTATCTTTATTAATTATAAGAGTATTTGTAATTTGTAGCCATTCTACAATACGTCTAAACGTGGTTAGCAGTTTTGTTAAACGTAGCGCAATGGCAATCCATCTGAACGTCATTTAGCTGTTTTACAAAACGGCGGTGTTTTGTAAAATCACTGGCGATTTTGTAAAACAACGGATTATACAATCCATCTGCGACCGCAACATTACGTGTATTCAGGACATGACTGTTATTTCTTGTATCAACTTTACTGGCGAAGGATATCGTCTTACCAAGTTTAATCTATATTAATAGTGTATTCTTATAAAATGAGAGCCAATTATTGTATTTAACGGTTCAACGGTTAAAAAGTAGAACATGTCTTTTATGAAGTTGGGGAAACAAAACAAATACTTGTATCAAGTCAGGAAAACAAATAGCAAATCCCTTCACTTTTTTACAAACTTTTTTCTTCCATTATGGGTTGTGAATATTGACTGTCGAACGCTGTCTGTTTTAAGTGAGTATATTGGATTCGGCCGCATATTCCGTTCCTTTATTTCCATAAAAGCCACAACCACAGGGAATGGATGATAAGACCGGGGGGATTCAAAAGAATTCCGTTGTCGACATTCCAGTTCTCAGCGTATTTGGGATTCGTAAAAGGGATTTAGGCAGCCGAACCTTAAGTAAATTTCTTACTTCTCATAAGAATGCATTCCAAATCCGTGACGAAGGAACGTCTTACAAAAATGTTCTAATAAATTCCAAACACTTGGATAGAAAAACACAATTCTGGTGCAGTTGTGCGGAATTTGTTCGTATTGTAACTTTTATTTATTTATCGATCGAATGGAATATCACGTATTACAGATTTCTTGGGATATCGGAAAGATGAAGTTATTTCAAAACGTTATCTTGAACTAGTCGAATGTTCGCTGTTTCGTACGTGTTTACCCCTTCAAGAAACATATTTTTTTAGTAAGAAAGACGTATTATTTGATTAGTCAGGTAAAACATTATATCTTATTAGTATTCCACTACTTCCTCTAATAAAATTATAATATACTTATTATGTTAAAATTTTCAAGTTTCTATCTTCAATGGTTTAGTTAGACTGTGAATTGTCTGTCAGTTTGTAGTCATTGTTATATATGTAGATATATTAAATGAAAGATTGTCTTTCATTTAACCTCGTAAGGCCCAAGACTTTTTTGTTTTCTAGTCATTACCACCCAAATTCCTACCAATAGGACTATTTATTTTATTTAATAATGACTAAAATATAAAGATACATTAAATATTATTTATTATACTTATCACCTGACGTAAGCCGGAGGCGCTTAGGGCTTTTAGTTAATAGCGGATTAAGGCCTACAAATAAGACCGTGGGCCGTATATACGCCATAAAAAAATTAAATAAAAAATTGACCTTGGGTCTGAATGACTACTGACATTTAGTCCTACAAGTAGGCCTTTGCGCCTTAGGAGGATAATATAGCCTACACCAACATTTTTCGAAAAAATTTCATATTTTCCATATCCGTCCGCACTAAAACGTGAGTTACTAGTTGTCATTAGGTATAATTGTCTTATCGGACCCCTCGCAATTCAATAAAAATCAAGAGACTTCAAAACACTTCTGCCCAGTAAGCAATAAAGATTTCGTCGGAAATTTCTCCCACAAAATTATTCCAGCCTGGAAATTAATGAGCAGAGCTTAAGGCGGTCAACAAAGTTTTGTGCTTCTTTATTTTAGGGGTCCGTACACACAGGTTCACTTCGCAATCAATCAATCAAAATAATATTTATTCGAAGTAGCAATTTTCAAAGGTCATATTCTTTTCTACCTAATATGAAGCTCGTACCACTTGGATGTCGCATACCTAAGAGAGAGAAGAAAGTCTGGCCCAAAGAAACTCCCTCCAGCACCTTTTATTTTAATAAAAGCATTACATTCTATAACATAATTCGTGTAAACAAGTCTGATCACATTTATTATTTATACGCCAGTTCGATATATATTTCAACTTGTTTATTTTTTTAATTTTTTTATGGCATACCTGGCAAACGAGCAACTGGATCACCTGATTGTAAGCGATTACCGCCGCCCAAAGGCACCCAGAGGCAAAACCAGAGGAGTTACAAGTGCGTTGCCGGCCTTAGTTCTTTAAGTCATTTCATCTTACGTTTATTTTAAAGAAATTTATTTGATCGGTGCTACATTTTATCAAAACACAATTCATCCAAACACAATAGCACTGATATTCATTTCATCGAAAGCTCTCATGAACTAAGTACTATTTTGACTTTGTTTCAGTTTAAGTATCATATTTTCTTAAGAAAATTATCTTAACACAAGAAATATTGTTCACTTAAATTAAGAATAATATATTCTTAAATTAAGAATAATATATGTTCTTAATTGAATTGAAGAACATCTGACTGAAAGTTCCTTGCCCGTTCCTCCGAGCGGTGTTCCTCCAGCGCGGACTGCCTTCTGCGTGAATGCGTTGAGCTCGCACTTTCTCAGCGGGCACCGGCTGTGTGTCCACTACAGGCGGAGCTTTCTTTTCTCTACCAGCATTTGATGGAGTTTTGCTAGGGGTTCATTCTCTATGTGCCGGCAGTGGTGGATGTTGCAGCCCTGGTGGTATCTTGGAAGGTTGAGGTGATGCCGTCTGCTAGGCTACCGACCTGGAGGTGGGTGTGGGCCTATGTAAGAGTGTGAGCGTTTATGTGCCTCTCGAACGCCTCCCATTCGATTCTGATCCGGGGCAGTAGGGGTGATGGATTGTTTGGGGTGTCCTCTTGAACCACCAGCACCGGTTGGGGGTCAGACTGCACCTCATCGTCCATCACCTCTTGGGAGATTGGAGCTCTCAAGTTGCAAGGTACGTTAAGCCGTTGGTGCCGGCTGCTATCATTAGATAGCACTCGTTAAGCCATGTCGGAGGCCTTATAGGCAGCTTGAAAACTTCTGACACTAGGGCTGGCTACTAGCCCCATAAGCTCCACCAATCTGGACTTGGCCCCCGTATGTGGAGTATGGCCTAACCTTCCCGAATTATAGGAAGAGACCCGTGCCCCTGCAGTGGAGACGATATGGGTTGTTAACAATAGCGGCAACAGAAATACACACTCTGTGAAAATTTCAACTTTATACCTATTACGGTTCATGAGATACAGCCCGCTGACAGACAGACGGACGGACAGCGGAGGCTTAGTAATTTAGGGACGGAACCCTAAAAAAGGAAGAACCATACAGTATAAATCAGACTGTTCTTTTTACAAATCATTTATTATTAACGGTGGATATACTAACATAACATACAAAAACAACAAAAAGAAAGAAAGCGGTTAAACATCCATATGAGAATATACAGGTGTTCCTGTATCGATTGGATTAAAGTTACGTATTTGATATATTTTTGCTATTTTCGTAAGACCATCTCTATGGGTGCGCTGAAGGTAAAAAACTGATTTGTAGATTTGCAATATCTTTTTTTATGCACAAGCAAAAAAAGCCTTGTTGTTTTATATGTAGATTTTTTTATGAAGTAAGATGCAACATATAGAACGGACGAACAGAATTGTTATTAATATTTGAAAATGACAGATTTTTCATGTTTTGAGATCATCTTTAAAGTTAATTATCAAGCATTTTCAAATACTGTAAAAAAATTGAAATACTGTGAAATTGATTTTACATGTTTGAAGATTATTTTAGAGTTTATTTATTACATTTTAGAGTTAATTAGTTACTATTCTACATTATAAAAAAATAATTCCTGAAAGTGAGACTGGTTTAGACCCTGGTACCATAGACCACATACATACGCTGCGGCAGATTATACAGAAGACCGAAGAGTATAATCGGCCACTATGCTTGGCGTTTGTGGACTATGAGAAAGCCTTTAATTCTATTGAGACCTGCAGGCCTAACATGCGCAACACGACTTATCTCATGTCGTGTATGATAAAATTTGTCGATCCCGATTATTTTGTCGTTTTTCTTAACATGCGTACCACGGAAGAGAAGATTTCTCGGCATGACTTCGCTTTGTCGTGACAAGTAACAGCGAGAAGTTGATGTTGCTATTTTAAGAAAAAAAACCGGTTTTTCATATAAAATTCGTTAGATTTCAGCGATAAAAAGTTTTTAGTCTGAGCTTTTCAATAATTTTATGAAAAAAATAGTGATTATATTCCACTGCCTTTTTGTTTTCGCGTTTTTCGTTTATCTCGTCGCTCAAATTCATCGAAGAGAAACATGTCGAGTAGAAGTTTCAAATTTCGAGAAATAAGGGCGCGCATGTTAGAGTTTGTCGACAAAAGTTTGACAGACGATAAAATTTCATAAAATGACAGATCGAAAAGAGTTCCGTGTACTGCCATGTTATGACTCCTCGACAAATAGACATATCTCGTTTTAACACGAGAAAATGCGTCGACAAAATTTTGTCACGTTGCGCATGTTAGGCCAGCTGGGCTGTGTTGCAGTCTCTCCAACGGTGTCAAATTGATTATCGATACATCGAAGTGTTGAAGTGTTTGTATGAAAACGCCACCATGTCGGTCCTCCTCCAGGATCAGAATTCGAAACCTATCCGGCTGCAGCGTGGGGTGAGACAGGGAGACGTTCACCGCTGCACTGGAAGATGTTTTCAAGCTTCTGGACTGGAAAGGACTCGGCATTAACATCAATGGCGAGTACATCACTCACCTTCGATTTGCTGACGATATCGTGATCATGGCTGAGACCTTGAAGGACCTAGGCGCAATGCTCGAAGGACTCAGTACAGTCTCCCAACAAGTGGGTCTTAAAATGAACATGGATAAGACGAAAATCATGTCAAACGTCCGTGTTACACCCACTCCTCTGAAGGTTGGAGACTCTACACTCGAAGTTGTTGACGAGTGTTCCATATAGAGTAGGTATTTTGATTTTTTGTATTGAAAAAGGAACTATTGTGAAAATATCTTAAACATCGCTCTCGCAGACTTTATATTCTATTCTCTACTATATACATTATAGAATCGTATTAAACCCTAACCAAGCAAGACTATATTTTTTTCCAGATCCTTGAAATTTGATTTAACACTTCTTCTACTGATGGTAACCTAAACTGACTTTTAATTGAGATTATCAAGATAAAAATAAATCGGGATCCTCCGGGACCGGTACTTTGGGGATCGGGGCACTCAGGGTATCCAAACTCGAAAACCACTAAAACGTTTTTCACTACTCTGCCGACGAAACCTTCCTTCAAATGGAAGAGCCCCAAGTTAGTCAATTAGTCACACAAGGATACACAAAATTAACACAACGTTTTTGACGTCGTCGGCGTTTTAAAATATTTATAACAACTACCCTCGTACTTACACTATATCTTCTTTATAAATAATTATACTTCTTCTGTACGTGTGTATGTCACTGAAATCCTCCTAAACGGATGGACCGATTTTAATAAAAAATATTGTGTGCGTTCGAGTCGGTTTAGCTTCCCAAATGGACCCGGTAGAATGCCCTGTATACAGGATCACAACTTTTTTTTTCAGTTTCCCATACAAATACTTGATTCACCAGTCAGTATGGAAAACTGAAAAAAAAAGTTGTCGGTCGGATTTGTTTTATATTTTTCATGTATTCTATACTTGATTCTGAGTAACCCCTTAAAATTTCAAACGCACTTTTTTAACACCCTGTATATAATGTAACAGAAGTGTGTGACAATACTTCAAGGTTGACTTTTACCCATTAAACTGAACAACTTTTGTTCTACAACTTTGTTGAAACCGCAAAAATTTTTTTGGACTTTTCATACAAACTTGGTTCGCCAGCTGATCGATTTGTATGAAAAGTCCAAAAAAAATTTTACGATTTCAACAAAGTTGTAGAACAAAAGTTGTTCAGTTTGATGGGTAAAGCCAACCTTGAAGTATTGTCACACACTTCTGTTACACCCTGTATATACAATTTATCGCATTGGCGTGCACTCGAAAAACATTATTACTCTTATTCTTGTGCAATCAGGCGTAAAAAATAACAAATTTTCTAACATGTATTATTTTTCTTTGTTTCAGATTTTCGTGACTCGTGTATCCTTATCGTGTAATCTACTATGACAATTTCACCCCTATATTTTTCGTCTTTATCCTCCATTACTGACTTGCTAACTTTTATCACCTGTGTAATTAAAAATTAGTGTTAGTCATGTAAGCGTAATATTCGTTAGTCGTAATCTGTGTTTATATAGTTAGTGTTAATAGTGTATATATGTATAAGAAAAAACAACAATGTTGGACACTATAGAATTGAGCTGGTTTTTAAAGTTGGGACGCATATATGCGTGTAGTTTGACTAGTGATTAGTGACAGTAACATTTACGGTTATGGGAGGGTTGAGGACTTCTTTATTAGGCTATTGGTGAGTGGACCATCATTGCCAAAACCATGTCGCAGCCTATGAAGAGGTCCTTCAGCTCCGAAGGCACGGGTGCCAAGCGAGACTGGAAGATGCGGCTGAGTCTGCGAAGCCGGGGTCAAAGCGTGGTAAGTGACTATAATACTTCTAACCCTTTTTAGAACATGTTGTAATATTAATGCTATAGATGAAACAAAAGCTATCTTTCTAGTATCACAGATAAGGTGGAATTTATGAGAGTAAAAGTAGGTAGGAGAGAAAAGCCCTTGTTTTACAAAAACCTTGTTAGGGTTCCGTAGCCAAATGGCAAAAAACGGAACCCTTATGGATTCGTCATGTCTGTCTGTCTGTCTGTCTGTCTGTCTGTCCGTCCGTATGTCACAGCCACTTTTTTCCGAAACTATAAGAACTATACTGTTGAAACTTGGTAAGTAGATGTATTCTGTGAACCGCATTAAGATTTTCACATAAAAATAGAAAAAAAACAATAAATTTTGGGGGTTCCCCATACTTAGAACTGACACTCAAAAATTTTTATTTCATCAAACCTATACGTGTGGGGTATCTATGGATAGGTCTTCAAAAATAATATTGAGGTTTCTAGTATCATTTTTTTCTAAACCGAATAGTTTGCGCGAGAGATACTTCCAAAGTGGTAAAATGTGTGTCCCTACTTCTAACTTCTAAAATAAGAAACTCCTGTAACTTCTAAAATAAGAAAATGATAAAACTAGAAAAAATATATGATGTAACATTACCATGCAAACTTCCACCGAAAATTAGTTTGAACGAGATCTAGTAAGTAGTTTTTTTAATACGTCATAAATCGTAAACCGCAAATTAACTTTCATTCAATCAACTCAAATATAAAAAATATAGAGTTCAAGACATGTGTGATTATGAATTTATACGGAACTCTTGGTGCGCGAGTCCGACTCGCACTTGGCCGGTTTTTAAAAAAAGTTTTACTCACTTGATTGTCCAGAAGGAACCTGCTGGAGGCTCGGCCTATATCACTCACCACACAATTTGATTTGGTGCTGGTTCTAGTTTACGTATTTGTTGTTATAGAAAAATTTAATGTTTTCGGTCGACAAATACCAACTTTAAAACTTTAACTTTAAAAGAAAGGTTTTAGGGGTCCGTAGCCAAATGGCAAAAAACGGAACCCTTATGGATTCGTCATCTCGATCTGTCTGTCTGTCCGTTCGTACATCACAGCCACTTTTAGCCGAAACTATAAGAACTATACTGTTGAAACTTCGTAAGTAGATGTATTCTGTGAACCGCATTAAGATTTTTACACAAAAATAGAAAAAAAAACCAATTAATTTTGGGGGTTCCCCATACTTAGAACTGAAACTAAATTATTTTTTTCATCAAACCCATACGTGTGGGGTATGTATGGATAGGTCCTCAAAAATGATATTGAGGTTTGTAATATATTTTTTTTCTAATCTGAATAGTTTGCGCGAGAGACATTGCCAAAGTGGTAAAATGTGTGTCCCCATGTAACTTCTAAAATAAAAGAATGATAAAATTTTAAAAAATATATGATGTACATTACCATGCAAACTTCCACCGAAAATTGGTTTGAACGAGATCTAGTAAGTAGTTTTTTAATACGTCATAAATCGTAAACCGCAATTTACCTACAATGAACAACAAGAACTTTTATATTATGTTACTTGCTGCTACGGAACCCTTCATGGGCGAGTCCGACTCGCACTTAGCCGCTTTTTTTGAAAATGGGAAAGATGAATTATATTGTATATTAAATATACTGTAAACTTACTTTTAAAATATCGCATAGAATTGAGAGGCTGTGACCAATAAACGGTTTCCAATTAGCGTTTCGATCAAAAACCAATAAAACGACAAAAGACAAACAATATCTGGTAAATAAACTGATCATTTAATAAAATGAACTCAAACCGTTTTCGCAAATTAATTTTTGAGAGCGGAACGAAAAGCTTTTGTAGAATTCCTAAAATAAATGGAGATAAAAGGTTACAATCAAAACATGTTTTATTACAATATTAAAAAAAGAAAAACTCTGTGGCATTAACCTTGCTGTCATAAGGAGTAACCTCGTCGCAAAGCGGTCATGGCTCAGTGCGGCTTGCGTGGTCGCATCGTGGATCACGTAGTTTAACTGACTACAGACACCATCATAACCTGGATGGGTTTGACGGTCAGCGTCATTTATTTTCACCGTAGAGCTATCTGTCACAGTCACACAATCTCCACAAATGGAATATTCACTAAAAAATTCGCGTCATTTTCAGCGCTGAAAAAGCAATGAGATCGAAGTATCACCTTCATTTCAACATTTTCGTATTCAGTAATTTTGACACTATAGAGCTGTATATTTGACAACGTCATATCAATAGAACAAGAGTTGAATGATAATAGTTTGTAAGACTGTAAAGGTAAACAAATAGTGCACAAAATATTAAAGATTCGCAATAATCGCACAGAAAATCGCGCTCCTGGATGCAATTTGGAATATGGTCTAACATTCCCGAGCTATGGGAAATTTACCCATGCCCCAAGAAGTGTGGGGCGATATGGGTTGCTATTAATATACGCGTTGTAGCACTAAGCATTGCTTGCAATTAATTGCGTGATTTCATACACGATCGTAATACAAAAGAACAACTAGCTTATAAGAAAAGTCCAACAAAAGTTGTGGAATAATGTCTTTTCAGTTTTATGAGTCAAATAACTATAAATACGTATCAGTTCCAAGCGAAACCTTGGAAAAAAATAATCTGTATCAACAGGTTGTATAAAAGAATGAATAAAAGATGCCATTTTACCCAAACGTCAAAAACTAAAGTTTATTCGCAAATTATACACAGAATCGCACACTCACTCAGCCTTGGCCCAACCTGTCAAAGCTTTGATCTTATGCTTATGCACCAAACCTGCATCGAAGACACTTATTGAAGGGTGGACCTGACATTGATTGAATGGATGAAAACTCTTTATTGCACAATTTAACATTGGGTTCACGGAATAATAAAGTCGAGGCCACACTGTTTTACCATATCACGTTAGTGTCACGATCTTCTTCTTATCGTGTGGCATATTTTAATCGTTCTATCCCCATAAGGTATATACGGTGATTGCCTAGTGTTGAACTTAGAATCACCCGTGGTCACCGCAGAGCATTTAGATTTATCACCAGTAGTGTCAACATAATATCGATAGTTTATATCGATAGTTTATTTTCATGACCGATGATTTTCTTATCAACTTATCCCATAGAATCTATGGTCAAATTGCAGAAAACATCTTGTACCTACCTCATTACTAAGTTAGCCGATCAGCTGACCAAAATACATAGTATGAGACTTCCAACATATTGTTCCCTGATTCTTCGGGGCAAGTTGTTAAGTTTCATAATAATAATAAAAATAATAAATATACTTTCTAGCACACCAATATCAAAAAACATTTCAAACTTAAGGGCATTTCATAACTTCATATGTAAAAGCGACTGTGAATTTTATTGTTGGTAGGTGTAAAAATTATACTTTTTATCGATATTACGGATACCCTACGAATATTTATCCGTATCAAATTCTAACTTCCTAATTAATATTAGAAATGCGAAAGTGAGTTTTTTTTTGTTAGTCGTTCTTTCACGTCGTAACAGAGCAACGGATCTATCGTATATGAGTTTTTGCATATAAATAGTTGGCGAAGTTAGAAGTGACATAGGCTGTAGCCTTTGATCCTCTAAAATATTAATTGAATTCCCTCGGCTATTACACTGGAAACGCATAAATTATGCAACTTCACAAAGCGACGCTATCTAGGTATTCCTGTAATTACTCACCCGGTTCCATTTCAAGGCAAAGAGTGTAGATAAAGGGGGAAGAACAAAATAGGATAGTTTTATTCTGAAAAACTGATTACGGTGCACTACCGTGTGCCCTCGACCACGCGGACGGAGCTGTGGGCACAAAAGATAGTAAAGTAGTACATTAGTACATACATAGTTTCCGAGATAAATTCAGACAAATTGATACTGTCAAACGCGTCGAAAAGAAAAAAAAATTAGCATCCGTTTTAATATCAATTATATTAAAACGGATGCGGATGTATTAATGAATGAAGTAATTTAATTAGAGTTCTATCTTAAAGCGCCTAAAAGGCCTTTTGAGTAGGGTGACTCGCTAGTCGCTATAAAATAAAATAAGCTTAGTTCACAAAAGTGTTCAATCAAATTTAAGTTAGTACTAGCTGGTGTACCCGGCTTCGCTCAGGGAGTTAATATGATATCGTGTGGTAGTTGGAATAAAAGGAAAAACCTTTAAATTTAAGAGGTATTTTTTATTGATAACATATTCTAACTATTTACAATGTGTCAACAACCCACATATCGTCCACATTGCAGGGACACGGGTTTCTTCCCATACCTCGGGAAGGTTATGCCATACTCCATACACGGGGGCCAAGTCTGGATTGGTGGAGGTTGTGGTGCTAGAGGCAGTTTTTAAGCCGCCTATAAGGCCTTCGGCATGGCTTAACGACTGCCTTCTAGCGATAGCAGCCGGCACCAACGGCTTAACGTGCCTTGTACCCACAAACACTTTCTTTTTGTATATATAAATATTGATAGATTGATGATATTGATTATTTCAAGTAGATATACAATATTATTTATTTTGCGAACTTAGCTGATACACTGGCGTGTGTCTAGGTATAGGTAGTAGTGTAGTGTTTCCATTACAAACTTTGTACCCACGACTGAAGATAATGTATGTTTGCGGTAACAGATGTATGTTTCTGTTTGTTCGCCCCGTAATCTCCAAAACAGCTTAACCAAAGGAAATTTAGTTGTCACATAGATAAATTAAACACAGTCAAGTTGACGAAACCTAGATTAATTAGGTATAATTTTCGTATTTCTCCTGAACAGATCGTTCCACTTTTATTATAATAAATATTTTTATTGTGAAAGGGTTTTGAATGCAAATTAAAGTAATACCGCAGATTTAGTGTACAAGTTCCGCGTGGTAGGAACTTTGTATTAAGTAGAAAAAAGTACGATGTAAAAAATGTGTACAGCATCTACTTAAATGAATAATATTTGGATTTTTAAATCTAATAATAGTTAACACGTTCGTTACTTTAAATCTGGACAACTCTGTACAGACACATATTGGCTCGCGCACGACCGAGCATTTATTTGTAAACTTCGGTAACGTAAACGGTTGGTAATTAACAGCAATAAATGCCCCCAGTAAACAGTTCGTCTCTTTATGCTGGTTTCCCGTTAATATATTTGCAGGCCACCGCATTAAGATTTTCACACAAAAATAGAAAAAAAAACAATAAATTTTTGGGGTTCCCCATACTTAGAACTGACACTCAAAAATTTTTATTTCATCAAACCTATACGTGTGGGGTATCTACGGATAGGTCTTCAAAAATGATATTGAGGTTTCTAATATCATTTTTTTCTAAACCGAATAGTTTGCGCGAGAAATACTTCCAAAGTGGTAAAATGTGTGTCGCGAGTCCGACTCGCACTTGGCCGGTTTTTCTACCTAATGCGAAGTTCCTACCACTCGAAACTCGTATACCCAACGTTTCGGGAAGTTTAACAATATTAGCATCGAAATGAATGAAACACTTTTAGATTTTCTTTCTAAAGCGAGGCGTATCGGGTAATTGTGCATGCACTATCTTCAAAAAAATATCTAAACTGAACCTTATTGTATGCATTAAAATGACATATTTAGTAGATATGGCTAGTATAAAGGAAATAAACATGTAAACTTTATGGCCTTACTATAAGGGTAACCAACAATACCATCACATGAAAGAAAATGACGGAAATGCAAAAACATACTTTCATAAAAAGAAAACCAATATATTTTTTTTATCAATTCTTTGATGTTGTCACTTGTCACGTTTCATCTCGCAGTCACAAATCCGGGATCTCTTTGGAACTCTGTCGCGTGGAAAGTTTCTGCGATATCCATCATGCGTTTGGGGTTCAACAAAAATAATGTTGACACTCAGGTCACGTCAGCGGTGGTCTATACAGGGTGTTAAAAAAGTGCATTTGAAATTTTAAGGGGTTACTCAGAATCAAGTATAGAATGCAGGAAAAATATTGAAAACATCCGATCTTTTTTTTTAAGTTTGCCAATTTTGCCATACATATTCTTGGTTCACTGAACACGTACAGATCGTAGTATGGAAAACAAAAAAAAATATCATTTTTTTTTCAACATGTTTCTTGTATTCTATGCTTGATTCTGAGTAACTCCTTAAAGTTTCAAACGAACTTTTTTAACACCCTATACTTACATATATGAGGCGTACGCAAACAACATCCCGACTGCATGACAAATCTATAATATACATATAATCCATCGCATGTTTAATGCAATGATATCGTATAAATATTTGACTTTCGCCTGGATTCAAGGATATATTTGTCTGCGCCACCGATTAAATGAATACCATATGGAAAATAAAAGTGCTAATGGAATGCTAATATGGGATTTCAATGGCGAAAGATTTAAATAAATGACACAATCCAGACAGACGGTTATTTAAACCAGAGTAATTTGTAAAACAAAACGCGAGTGCAATTATTCATATTATATATTTTAGTATATTTTTAAATTTTGTTTTTTAAAAAATATAAAGGTCTGGTTTTCATCAACATAGGTACATTATATAATAAAAGCTGTAAGTATGCCCATTGCTAAACATAAAGGGTCCTTCTAAAATGCCTGAAAACAATTTAACAGTGGCTTCTACTCATGGAACTGAACAACTTTCCCTAAGGAACCTATACAAAATTCGCAAAAAAATTTTGGACTTCCATATAATATTGACGGTTCCGTTCAGTCAGATCAATTTAACACGAGGTCTCCAACAATTTTTTTGCTAACTGAGTATAGGTTCCTTGGGGAAAGTTGTTCAATTTCATGAGTAGAAGCCGCGGTCAATTTTTTTTTCAGGTATTTCAGAAGAACCCTTATAGCCTTACCATAGACTACTACAGTTCTGGGTCACGTGCTGCCTGCAAGCCTGAGTAGATTATCAGACTACCAGAGGGGTCGTTCCAACACTACCTAACTTTTGGTCGGCAACGCACCTGTGACTCCTCTGGTGTTACGGGTGTCTATGGGCGGCTGTAATCGCTTACCATCAGGTGATCCGTCTGCTCGTTTGCCGCCTACCACATTACAAAAAACTACGTCTTCCCGCTCGCTGTCGCCACTTGAGGACATTTTTCCCCATCAGTCATCAATTCTGCGAGCTACTACAGAGCAAGGTCGAGGCACTTGTCGGGTTTTAGATTATTTCCAAGCTTAACTGGGTCAAATGAAGCTATGCTGTTTTTAAATATCTCGTATGATATATCGACAGCATTATATTATATTATATAGAACCAGAGATAAGTGTAACTTAAGTAAGGTCGATGTCATTATAGGATTCTTCTGAAATGCCTGAAACTTTTTTTGTAATTAATGAACGATTTTCTCCAAATAAACCATAAAATATCTTTCTATACTAACTTGACGAATCAGAACGAAGCTGATAGATTTAGAGTGAGAGGATCAAATTATTTCCTGTATAGGGGGTTAGAAGCAGCAGCATATTTATGGTATTTCAGGAAGTACCCATTTTTTAAGAATTCCAAATTAGTCATTTTAACAAATCGACAAATGCACAACAATATTTGCTATCGAAATAATGTAACTTAACATAGTAATGTTTATGCTAGATATTTAAAACAATAATAGTTGAGTTAGGTCAGATTGCCTTACGCAACAATACATATAGCTCTGTCCACATTTTTTACGATAATAGGTAAATGACTACTAGTCATTTGAGTTACATTTTATCATCTGTCAATATCTACCTTTTGTTCTAAAAATGTTTGAAACGTCACGACTTAGTTTTTCAACCTCATTAATAGATTAATTTGTTCTATAGTTCTTAATTTGAATTCATATTCAATTTATACACTTACACTATCACAAATGTTTGGTGATACTTACATTAAAGAGAAGATAAAGTATATGAAACCTTTTCAGTAGTTCTGTAGTTTTTATTTACTAAAGCAATTTAGTGGAAAGAAAAAATCATAGTTTATTGCATTATTTAGCCTATTGTGCATTTATTAACATTCGCTTAAAGAATGAATTCCATTCCGTGAGTGGTAGGAACTTTGTACGTGGTAGAAAAAAAAACGATTTAAAGGAATGTGTACAAAATCTACTAAAATTAAAAAAAAATATTTTGATTTTATTATATTGCTCCTGATACATACAATAACCCGCTTGTTCATCAAAACTAAGAGCTCAGTGTAAAAATAAAGAGTGGAGCTCTAACCACAGGCTTCTACTGCCGAAAATCATGAACCGATTACACAGGTTTACAAATAAAATCGCGCCCGCCCGCTATCCGGCCTTGTTTTGAACTCCGAATGTACTCCTAATAAAAGGGGATAATTAAGTGCGAATCGCACCGACCCGGCGCGGGATAGGTCATGAAATGAGCGACTCGGGACGAGTTTTGCTCCGTTTTCCTTATTACCTTTTATAGGGTGTACCTAAATTGTTATAGGATCCACTGGTAACCGTTATAACACTGAATTTATGTTAGCAATTTGGAATGAACGCTTTAAAGAAATCGTAATAACATAATAAGATACTCTAAGAAATAGAGCTCTGTCAGACCCCATGGTGATCATTGAACGTGAAATCAAACAGAAGTAATAAAACTCCTTACTACTTTAGTATAATATTTTATTTTAGAGCAGAGAAGGATGGGAATAAAATTGAGGATGGACATTTCACAAATCAATCACCTTGTCATTTGTTTTTATAAAAAAAAAAGTAGTTTTGTTACATTCAGTAGGTATTTATGATTCTCGTGAAGAAAGTTGCTCGATTTAAAATCGCTAGTAAAAAGCCTTATTGTCTTACACCTTCAAATCCTAACTGAACCGAGCAACCTGTACTGGCACCACCTGCATTTAGATTACACCGAGCAATGCCATTGACAAACATTGTACAAATAATACCTTCGAAAATCTCAGTTTCTATCCCGCAGCCGCCTCACCCACGGACCACACACAGTTTCTGCAGGCGACCGGGTCGTAAATTGCCCACTGCATATCGTGGTTACGTTCTCTTTGTGCGCGCTTTACTGCCGACCGAGCTACCAAACCGCCGACCGGCCGCCGGCTTCCGCTAACCTTCTAAATGCCAAACTGATGAATGCAATTTACAAGAGTTAACTATTCTTAGTTTTTGGGGGATTTTGAACCCAAATTTTGATATCTTGACCTACAAATGATCGCGATTGATCACTTCTTGTTCTTCTTGGTAACTATGATTCCCGCTTGGTTGCGGGGTCTGACTTTCTGGACAACTTCCTCTACTTCGCTCTGTCCTGGACATCGTCCTCAGAAAGCTCGCAGCTTTGGGGGTCCTTCTTGAGTACGTTCAGCCAACGAAGTTATTTCATATTGGCGAAAGGACAGTAGGAAATACCAAAAAACAAACACTGTAGTTTCTACTCATGAAATGGAACCACTTCGCTAAAGGTACGTATGCTCAGTTAATCAAAAAAAAAAATTTTCGACCTAATTTAATAATTTGTCGATTGATAAAATTAGTAAGGGGGATCAACTTTTTCATACACACATATAATTTTTTTTGGCAAAGTTATTTAGATTCATGTGTTTCTTTTTTGAGGTTTTTCTAAAGGACTCTACTATCCATATATGTATAACAACATATATGTATAACAACATAACAACACTTTTCTTCTAATATCCATATATATTTATTTATTTATTTCATATTTATATATTTTATTTACTTATT